>ML788575.1:312457-441036 GCA_009831015.1 Picea engelmannii | reverse complement strand
TGGCCATGTTGTGAGCTTCTGCAAGTGTTTTTGGATTCTTTTTATTTAGGAGGAAGCTCAAATGCCCCTGAAGTCCATTAGTATAGAGATAAACGAGGTACTTGTCTTTAGGACGATGGCTTTCAGGAATCTGGTAAAGCAACTTCTGGAACCTAGCCACGAAAACTTTGACAATCTCATGCTCTGTTTGTTTTATGCCTTCAAGATCTTTCAGCAATGATTGTATATCTTCCAATTTCATAGCCCACTTTGCAAGGAAGATTTCTTCAAAATGGTCCATAGATGTGATGTTGGCAGCTGGAAGATTATCATACCATCTTCTAGCCCCTCCATGCAGAGAGGCAGAGAAGAGCTTCATCACCAAGTCTTCAGCCTCGTCACTGACAGGGCGGTATTGAAAGAACTCCCAAAATTTGCTCATGTGATAATCGGGACTTTCTCCATCGATGCCAGTGAATCTAGGGAGCCAATTCTTATAAAAGGGAGGCATTTTTTTGGGATATCCCGGGATTTTACTCATGTCCAAAGGTTTGTAGTTCCCTGGATCCCATTGTGAAGTCATAGTTGGCTTCGTCATTAGTGGAGTCGCCAGATAGTTTTCTTCAAACTATCAAAAGATAAGGGAAAACACCCTAGTGGAGTCGTCAGGTAAGCTTATAAGAAAATAGTCTGTGAGGCAAGGCTTATCGAATAGATTTGTCGTTTGAGGAGGATTGACTCAGTGTTCCCCAGCAACATCGCCAAAATGTTATCGCACAGTTTGTAGCTTGGTCAAAAGGCTAGAAGCTAGAGGCCAAACTGGCGTAACAGGAACCTACCCCACCCAATGTCACCTCAATGGGGAGGTTCTTTCTCTTTAGGGAGGTTAGGCCCAAGGGAGACGTCCCCGGCAACCTGGGGTTTTGAAGAGGCTAAAGTATAAAGGTCAAAGTAGAATTCCCTCCTCACAGGTTACCACCAAGAGCAAATAGTCCGGCTAAACAGCCAATAATGAAGTGTAGGCCCAAATCATAACACCTGCCCGGAACAAAGCAACAGCAAAACAATACATGCAAGCTATGATTCAATGGGTTAGTACTTCATACAACTATCTGATATCAATATATTAGCAATTACGACAATAGATATTGACGAGATCAATGTTTATCAATAATAGCAATGCAACAATATCAATTCATCAATAAATATCAAGATGATGCAGCAAACAGTGTATCTAATCAATCCCTTACTCAATAAATGCTTCAAAACATCATCTAATTGCTTATGAAGACAAAACGCTGCGTCAAGAAGAATAACCAAGAATGACATCAGCCCTTTTAAAGTTAGTAGTTAGTTAGGGTTTCAAATTATAAGAATTTTAAGAGTTTGTTTGAACACTATCACTTCAACATTGGAGACCTAAGATCAGTGCCTAAGGGTAAATGAAGTCAATTCAAGAGAGGACGCAAGGTTGAAGGGAAAAGGCTAAGGACTAGAGGGAAGGGTTCTGAAGTGCTACAATGGCAGGGCCCCAGAATCAAAACCCTAGGGGAAAGAGGCTCACTCCAGTGTTGCTTAAGCAAGGCCTCGTGCTCTTTCCTCCTTCCTTAGGTTTATCTTGGCAAAACGGCTAGCATCAAGACACTAGAGTGAGGTGAGGGAGAGTGTTGCAAAGGCAAGGCCCTATCACCAAACCCTAGAAGCAGGACGGCCCTAGGTGTAGATAACCTAGGCCTGGGACATCTCCTCCTTCTTGACCTTTAAAAGGTACGGCTAGCACAGGGGAAGAAGTAACAAGGGTGTAGCAATAGCTAGGCTCTTCCTTCCTTCTTCAATGGCTGAGAATTTCTCTTTTAGGGGACATGAGACAACAACCTACTTGTGTGTTTGTCCCCTAGGGTTTTAAAATCAGCAAAAATTACAATAAATGCAAGAATATAAGACTACAACCATTCAATTAAGAAGTTTTGCAGAAAAAACACTTACATATCATGATGAAATAGCATTGCAAACCCTAGTTCTAAACCTTCCTTCAAGAGAAATGCCAAAAATGCCAAGAAAAGCCTTCCTTCAACAAGTGCGCCTCACTCAAAAGATGAAATACCCAACAAGGGCGCAAAAATCAGATCTCACTAGGAGAGTGAGTTGTGTTATATCAAAATGAGGACAAAACTCCTCAATATATATTGTATCATGACCTTTAATTATATTTAGACATAAAAATTAGCCGACAAGGCTTTAAACCAAAATCATACTGTTTCTACATTAAATGTTCTTTTAAAACCCTAAATGAGCAAAAGTGAGACGTCAAGCCCTCTTGAGGGAGACGTTAGGCCCTTTTGGGGCCAGTGCAGCATCCAGAAGCCAAACATTAGCCCTCCTTGGGCTCTTCCACACTGCCACACATGCCGACAACCCTGTCCATCTGCCATATGCTCATGATGACGTCACAAGCCTCCTGGTGACGTCCTAGGTCATCTGAAGCCAACGTTCCACTGCAAGTGGGTCAATCCCCCTAGGCATGGCTCAGCCAAAGTGCCCCTGATGGAACGTCCTTCTTCTTCTCAGGTGCCAAAGCTAAATCAAGCACTGTCATGTCTCTGCCCCTCTAACGGGGCTTCAACAACCATCTAATGGGCTCTTCAGCGCCATGGATGTCCGAACTAATCATCTCCCCATGTGTACCGGTCCAAATGGTACCTATCCGTCAGGCATGGTCCTGCACATCAAAAACTTTGCCCTCCATGGGCTCATTGGTCATAGGGATCATGGCAATGTTAATCACATTTCATCATTAATATTATCAAACATATGCATAAAAACCCTGATATATCATCCAATAGCTCAAAGACATTACAAAGACCAACAATACAAGGTTGAAGAAAAGGACAAGACACCCTATTGGGCCAGTATCCATAAAGAAAGGAAAGTCTCCAAGGGGTTTCATCCAAGCCATGTAAAATGAAGTGGTGCGGATAAGGGATGTCCAGACATACGGGTAGAGTGAGAGCCAGGAATGCATGATATTACCTGTGGGTGCCTTTGTAGAAGGCGAGTTGTACCTGTCATGGATGTAATTTTTTCCAAGCCCTTTCCTGCCTTTATTCTTTTCTTTATTTGCTTTTTCTTCTTCTTTTTCTTTTTTACTCAAGGGCTAACCAGAGGACACTGCCTTGGCGTGGTGACCAGAGCTGACAGTGTTACCCACAAGTACTTTCACAGATATGATAAGGCTAGCTCGTGATGAGACCCCCTTTCCCTTGGCCATGCAACCAAAGGTCACTGCCCTGGCGTGGTAACCAGATGGTGGCAATGTCATGCTGTTAGGTACCCATGAACATAATAGGTTGCCTCGTGATGAGACCCCCTATCCTCTTGATTAGGTCTTGTTTGTTATTTTTTTGGGTCCCTCTTGTTTCTTGCTGAGAGGTTTTTTATTGCCTTCTCGGGGATCCCTGGGCGAAGCATCTTGAGGTTTCATTTTAGGCTTTTATCTTTTACCAGTTGCTTTTACCTTCTGGGCCTTTACCCCCTTCTTCCCACGAGATAAGGTGCAACCCGACAAACAGATCATCCTAATGCCCAGACAAGGGGAATGGGACAAATGAGCAGGAGATAAGATGGAAAAGTGGTCGTATGATGGGAGCAAACGATGGCTCTTCAGAAATCCCCCAGTGGCAAACCAAAACCTATGGGTATAGGCTTGCTAGGGCACCCAGTCAATCTCCCCAAGCATGGTCAAGTGGGTCAATGTAAGATCCAAACAGTCGTCAGAAATAAAAGGAATTAGATGCATACATTTAAAGGTTATAATGATCAAAAGTGACACATACCATGATACCTGGACCAATTACCTCATGGAGCAAGAGCCTTCTCCGATACAAGACCAAGCCGATGGTGATGGATGTTGCTGCTGTTGACAAGACGAATCTGACGAAAGAAGAAAAGGATGGGCCCTCCGAGGCCATGCTTAGGTCAATCCTGCTCTCGGTACTCCATGTCTAGGACCGGTGGGCCTCGAGACATGATCTCCTAGTTATCCCTAGAAATCAAGGATAACATGGCCCACTGAGGAAAATACAAACAGCAACAAAAACCTGGCAAATTTCTGTTGACGAAACCCTCTGTCAATTGTTGTCCCTGCCTATTGTACGTCCCTGCTATACGGCAACCTGTATGGCCCAGACGTGGATTGTACAGCCCCTACCACAGCCTATACAGGCTGTCGCAGCCTATACGAATGTTGTCCACATCCTATACGACCCCACGCTAGTTGTACGATGCTACCTGCGAGTTGTACGACAGCCTATTGTTGGTTGTACGGCCTTATCCACAGGATGTATGACTCTGTTGGTTGTTCCTGTGGCCTATACGACCCCTCAAGAAAAATCTCTCAGAATCTGCTTTGCTGGTACAGCCTCTTGAAATCCTCCTAGCTACAAAATTTCCTCCTTTGGACTGAGCAAGAAGTCCTTCTCTTTCTCTCTCTATGAGTCACTAACTCCCAACACTCTCACTTGAGTTGTGTGTGTCTCTTCTCCTCTCACCTTGGCTACTTTTATAATCTTGAGTTTTGACTGAATCAAGCATAACCCTAATCTCCAAAGTGATTGACGGTTGAAATTAAATCTCAACTCACTTGAGATCAAGGGCTAGGATTCATTTAATTCACGGATGCCAAAAACTTAGGCATTTCATTAAATTAAACACAATTAATGGTAAAATGACGTTCACTTTAATAATTGTTTTAATTAAAGTGAATTTCCAAAGTTCTGAGAGGTATTAATGACGACTTCCACACGTTAGACACAAACCAGTGTGGATGGGCCTATCCGAGCTACAAAACTTCAACACTCCCTCTTAGCGAGGTAGGTACTTCTGGAAGAGCCACTTGGAATAGGTTGTCCCTCCAATCCAAGCACAATGTCCCACGCATCATTTGGCACCATGGCATCCCACCAAACTTGTTGGTTTGTTGCTTCCTAAACACTGGAAGACTCGGAATCAATTATGTTACTCATTAGTGCCATGAAGTTCGAAAACTTCTTTGGAGGCTTGCCCTCCTTGAATGTGCTCCTAGGAGCCTCAACATGCTCCTCAACATCCTTCAATGTCTGCTCAAACCACCTAGGTCTCCTGACAGAACTGAAAGAGCTAACTCCTCCTGCCCACTTGAAGGCTAACTCCCTGAACTGGAAGCCTCTAAACGTTGTTCTCCCTTCGGAGTCTCCTACTCCTCGTCCTCTGCCACTGGTGGTAACTCATGAGACTTCCTAGATGCTAAGTTCTCCTTGAACTTAACATATCTGCTCATAATTGTCTTCCACTGCGCTGGTATGAAGATCCTGTAAGCCTTTGAGGTCTCGTTGTACACCACAAATATGCCCTTCTCTCCTGAAGGATCCAACTTCGTCCTCTTTTCCACAGGCACATGGATGTATACTGGACAACCAAAGATCCTCAAATGTCCTATCTCTGCCTTCACTCATGTGAATGCTTCCTCAAGAGTCTTGTCTCCCAATATCCTGTGAGGACTCTAGTTCTACACATACATTGTCGTGTTACATGCCTCTGCCCAATGGAACATAGGCAGAGCTTGGTCATGTATCATAGCCCTGGCAGAATCGATGATGGACCGGTTCTTTCTCTCTGCAACCCCATTATGTTGAGGGTTGTACGAGACTGTCAACTCCCTCTTGATCCCTGCCTCCTTGCAGAAATCCTTGAAGTCATTGGAAGTGTACTCACCTCCATTATTCGTCCTCAAGACCTTGATCCTCTTTCCTGTCTAGTTCTCTACCTGGGCCCTGAACTCTTGGAACTAATTGAAGACCTCATCCTTGGTCTTTGTTGCCATCCTAATACACACCTGGGTTATTGTGGAAGAAACCTTCAATCCACTTGGTGTGTCCTTGGGGGCAAGTCTCGAGTCAAGGTGCTGTCACCTGATCCTCGACTCCTCCGTCTAGGCCAACTCTTAGCGAAGCTAAGGGGGGTAGTCCCTATAAAAAATAAAACTAAGGCTTTCTAAACTAAGAAAGAAAGAAAACTTTATTCTAGGAGTTTATTGCTTTGAAATGAAACTTTTAATCACAAGATAAATTTAGCACCACAAGATATTTAACCAAAAAGGATACTGCCTGCATCATCAACCATGAGCTTTATGAATCATCAAATAAAGACAAGCATTTGCACTTACTAAACAATATAGAGATAAACTTTAAAGACCAGTGCCAAACATAAAGCAATAAAGTGTGATGTGATGAAAATGTCACGTTAATTTTATCTTGAGTGTTTTAGTTAAGGGATTTGGTGTTATTAGAAGAGTTTTGAAACCATGAAGTGGGGATTAAAGTCAGGTCCCCACTCTTTGTGTGCAAAAGTGAATGCGGCCTCTTCGTTCGTTATTCGTCAATCTTATAGACTTACTGACCAGGTGTGTCGTAGGTCCAACAAGGAGAGAACCTAGATCTCAAAGTTTCCCCCTGACTTAACACACTCCACCCAGGGTAGAGGTCTTAGATGAATAACACAACTTAGAGATTGTCCTAATTAAACTAGCATGCACTATTCGAATCTTTTCTGGGTCACCGAAGCACTTAAAGCGTGACAGTGGGCTTGCATACTCAGATTTGAATAGTTGGGGTTTATTCCAATATATTTGCAAAATTGAAACTAAAGGTAAGCAAACCTAAAACTTGCAAAATATTTTTAAGACTTTGATTTAAGTGATGTGAGTTAGTTTTAATCTTGTTTATGCATGAGAAAACAAAAAACTCAACAAAACGGGAAACAACCTCGAAAAAGCAAGAAAACACAAAAAACACCAGTTTCCCCCCCAGGGGCAGGGGAAACAACTAAAGGTGAGCTTTGTGGCTCACTAACTTTATTACAAGATGAGATTACTTTTCTTTTGGAACACTTGACCTTTATATGGAGAGATCAAAGTGCTTTACAAAACTTTTATGATCGAAAAAATCAAATACGAGGCTCCCGAGAGCACCGAGAGGGGTCCTGGAAGGGGCTAAACTTCAAAAGTTCAGCAGCATTTCCTTTTGTACCTGTCAGATCTGCACTAAAACAACAAGGTATTAAATGCAAAAGGTGACCAAAAACACTTTAAGAGTGTCTTTGATAAACCCCTAAAAATATGTGAAAATTTTCTAAGTTAAACTACACTAAGGACAAAAATTAACTAAGGAGTGATAGCTAAATAGCTAACCTCCTTAGGATTTTATTGGCTAATACAAAATCAGCAGAGAACAGCAACCTATCTTGCAGATTTATACTTTAGAAAACACAGTAAACTTTTGCCTATCACAAGCCTAAAAAATTTCCTAGAAATTGAAGGCTAGTAAGCAGCAAAACTAAGCTAGATCTTGGCAAATAGATATATTCTTTCAACAAAACTCAGATCTAGTTTTAAAGGCTTCATGCAACTGATATAAAACAGATTTCAACTTTTAAAGACAAATCAAAACCTTGCATGCAACAGGAAATCAAAGAACAAGAAGCTTTTCCTTTTGAAATTTTGAGAGAGGAAAGGGAAAGAGAAATTCTAAACCCGAAATTTGGGCAATGGAGTCAGGATGCTGCTTGAAGAGAGGAATCCTTCCTTTCTTTGCACTTGAAGACGTTAGGGGTTCAAGCAAGAACCCTCTATTCCTCCAAGATAAAGAACCTGTAAACTTGACAAAACCCTTGCAAGCGAAATGTTAAAATATCCAACATATAACCTAAGAAAACATGTAATTAAAGCAATAATGACATGCACTCAAAGATTGATTTGCAACAAAACAAGGATTAGCAATACAACCTAGTTTCACTAATACCTCATTCCAAAAAATAAATAACAATGCTAGCAAGAGATCTTTACCATACATTAAGAACCATAGTAGGAGTAGATCCTCCACACATACACAAGACAACACAATGATGCTCCAAAGTCTTTTATTCAAATGCTTAAGAAAGTATTACAACCGCTCTTCACCCAAGACTTCGCTAACAAATGAGAGAGGTCGACCTCTCTTATATAGAAATGGAGGTGAGACTTCCTAGGCAAATGCATGCGCTAGGGTTAGGGTTTTAGTGTAGGTAATGCGTGGGTAAAGGAGCAGTGGTGCACTTAGATTAGAAGGAGATGCGTGGAAGTGAAGGGTAGGTAGTGTGTAGTTAAGTGGGAGCATAGGTAGATGAAGGGGAGTGAACTAGGAGTGAGTGGGAGTGGTGAGTGAGTGAACTAAAAGAGAGTAGGCGTGAGGTGTGAGTTGAGTGGGACGTGGGCCATGAGAGACATGTGCTAGGGTTTAGGTCATGCCACTTAGGATGGGAGTTGAGTTGGAGACTCCTCCCTAACTCCAAGTCATCTAGATAGGTCAACCTTCTCATTAGTTAACTCACCTTTAGCCTTGATTTGACTAAAAACACACAAAAAACATGTTTAAAACACGTTTTCCAGTTTTCCTAAAATTTAGGAAACTCAATTAATTACCCCTTTTTTGTATTTTTCGAGTAAAACTGACTTTTTTAGTGATAATAATCACTTTTTAGTATCAAAAGATGGGAAATAGGGGTTTACATCATACTCCAGAATGGAAAACGACTGTAAACATGGCATCTGACAAAGTTTGATGCCATATTTTTTACATTTAGTGACTCTAAATTAAAAAATTCCACATTTTTAGGAATTTAATTAATTCACTAAAACTTTAAAAAAAACCTATCAAACCTAGCCGCAATTTCCAAATGACTCAAACACTATGTTCTAGTATGAGCTTATATACATTCTGACACTAGACATTGGATTTTCCATGCCAAGACCTGCTTATCAACACATACTTCGGCTTTGGAGCAAGTCTTTTTCTGAGTGAAAAAACTTAAAAATTATTTAATCACTCACTAAGGCAAGCAGAAAAAATAATTAACAAGTAAAAAAAAACACTCTAGAGTATGTGCCCACTCCCAGATCAAGGGTGGCCAATAGCCTTTTACAATATCTCATACTTGGGACATTTATTACAATAGTGGAAATGCGGTAAAAAGAGGGCCCTTTTAAGGCCTGCTGAATCACTGAAATCTGCATATATGAGCATTTCCTGCTCATTCTCTGGCGGCTCTTCAGGAAATCCATCTTGTGCAAACTGGTGGATAACAGTCTTCATAAAAAAGATCCATGTTTTCCCGAAAAAGTCATCAGTGAATGTCACATAGTATGACGCTCCCTGCACTAATGCTACTAACATTGATCGATACACATCTGAATGAATAAGATCCAAGATCCCCTTGGACCTACTCTCGCTGCTTGGAAAAGTGGCCTTAGCATTCTTGCCAAGTGCACACCCTCTGCACATGCCCTGCTACTCAACACTGAAATTTGGGAGACCATTGACAATCTCCCTCAGAGTCGGCACTACTCTGTAATGCAGGTGTCCCATCCTCCTATGCCATAACTCACACGAGTTGTCACTGTCATGTACCAAGGCCATCGTGTCAATGTGTGTCTTTACCCTCTACCTTGACTTGCCTTTATACTTTAGTTGAAGCCCTAATCTACCAAAAAACCTAATCTCACTTTGAGATGTACGGTTGAGATTAGTCTAAATCACTAATGCATTAAAAATGCATTTTATTAGACTCGACAGCTAATTAAAAGACTTTCCCTTTATAAATAAAGTGAATTACAAAATAGATTTGACTTGGACAACTTCACGCACATTTGACACAAAACCTGTGTGGAAGTTCTTGTCCAAGCTACAAACATCAACAGTACCGTTAGTAGAAATCGGGGACAATTTCCTCTAAATAGGAAGGAAATGTTGATACTTATTCCTAGTTCTTAATCGACTTAGTTCAAATCTTTATTATATATGTATTTTATATTTTGCATCTCCCCTACCTGATTGTGAATATTTCATAAAGTGACCTTGTCAAATGTGATCAATCACCTAACTTTGTATTTTACATTTGTACACAGGAGACTTGGTCAAAGATGATCACTCTTCACCAATTGTGTACTTCTATATACCTACTAGAATAAAGAATGTACAACATCTACAATTGCATAATCGCCTTTGCACTTCCATTCTTCCTTTTTTACATATGAGTATTTGCATTGGTATCTAACTATATATGTATCACATTTTCAAATATGTGGAATGTCATAACTTTTGTTTTCCCAAGGTTGACTTGTAACCCATGATTGTCACAAAAAGAACTAAGAACATCAAATTGCCTTTGGAGAATAGCTATTGTACGAGAAAATAAATAATATCATTTGCAAAAAGAAAAAAGTAACGGTGACCCCAAAGAGGATGCAACAATTTATGTCACCAAGTTACTCATGGATGAGATATTCTAGCTCATCCATGTAAAGACCAAAAGGGTAAGAGAAATAAGACAACCCTATTTTACACCTATGGTGTTGTCAACATCCTCAATGAAACCAACACTCATCCAAACTTAACCCACAATCTTCTCATATATTGTCATCACCAAGGAGACCACCAACTGTGGTAGGCCCAAAGTCTTGAGCCTTTGGAAAGAGGTGTTTAGAAATAATGTTGAAGGCATTACAGAAGTCCATAAAACAACAATATACTTTGTGGCATTGTGCTTATTAGCCTTCACCTCCTCAACGATTGCCATAAGGGTGAAGATGTAATCACAATTACAGTGGTTCCTTCTAAAACTAGTTTCTTATCTTCAACTCATTTGGAGATGTAGTCATGGGAAATTATTACGAAAAGCTTGACTAATGTATGGCTAAGGTGCTCATTGTTGCAACAAACTCTAGCACCCACAAAGTGTAAAATTCCAATCACCAAAGTATCAGTTTTGTGCAACTTAGGAAGGCTACCCACTGTCACCTCAGTAGCTCTTCTCTCTTTTGGTTGGCTCTTCTCCAATTCAAGGGGGCATTTCCTAAGGATAGGATTATCAACGCTATGGAGTGAGGGCTCAAGGTAAAAAAATGAAGAGTAAACCTTGATAAAACAATGTGGTGGTAGTAATGTTATGTAGTAGTGGAAATGGAAAAGGGGTTGTGTAAAGAAAATGAATGGGAAATGAGGGGAACAAAGAAATGGGATGATGCAAGACTAGTGTCTGTCAATCTAAGGGCTAATGGAGTCATGTAACATTATGAATAAAAGAACAAGCGCGTTACAATCAACTACTTTGAGGTAGGTTATACTATGGGGAAGGGTTATTTTACCACATTCAACCTCTTGGATGAAAGAACTTTTTTGATGCATTCGAAAGAACTTTTTTGATGCATTCATCACTTGAATGTGTACTTAAGACAAAAAAAAAAAAAATAACACAATTTACCCCCAAAATGTTTGTTGAAAATAAGCTATTGAATCAAGTCTTGGAGGGCTAAGGGTCTGAAAATTACTTCCAAGTGACTCAAACAGTAAACTCTAGGGTTGTTATCACTAAATAGTTTTAAACTAAAATTATAACAGAAAATTACAACAACAAAAATACAAAGATCAGAGAGAAATCCTCTATGCACAAGAGACACAAATTTTTGTTTTGTAAACTTTTCAAATTCAGAATTTTTGAGGGAAAAACCAACCTTCTCAGCAAATCATAAAACCAGTAAATCTAAGGACAAAATCAATCCTCTCAAAAATTACAACCTCAGCAAATTTCTCAAAAATTCCTCCCACTTACAAATTTGTTGCAAGCCTGATGTATGACCTGCTGATGTCAATCATACGACCACTGACGTCACCTTGTATGGCCTGCAAAAACTGCCCAGAAACCATCGCACGTGAGACCTGTCTGCTACTGTACGGTTGTCACACATGTGAATTGTACGGACTTGTTCCATACCACACGTGCGGCTTGCTTTTCTCCCACATGTGTGGTTGTCCTTTCTTTCACAAGTGTGGTTGTCCTTCTCACATGTGGGGCCTCTATCTCTCCTCACACGTGTGGCAGCCATACCTTGACAAAAAAATAGAGAAATAGAATGTCCAAGAACCCTAGGCCAGATTTGCCAAAGTGCAGAATTTTCTTGTTGAAATCACCACCCAATCACCTTAGCACAAGTACTCACTCACTTATGCTCACTCCATAATGTCACAATAGCATCTCCTAATGTCTCCTCACATTGCCTCTCCTTTTATAGAAGCCTAATGAGTGAGTTTAGGAGCCCCTTCTAAACTCAACATTAAATTAGAATTGTTTATTCACACATGTGGGTGTGAAACCCCAACATGTCGCTGTGAAGCCCTAACACAAGCCCCAAACACCAATTCCAAGCCCCAACTCCAATCCAAAAGGGGTTTTCACCAAAACGAAAATGCAATGTGAGTGCCAACAAAGATTCTCACTAGCCCGACACCAAGGCCAATGTGAGAATACATGCCCAAAGCTACAAAACATCAACACTCCCTCTTAGCAAGGGAGGTATTCTCACCCACTCTAATATCACCTGGAAGTAGCTCTATCTCCCACACTGGAAGTGGCTCTGCTTCCCATACTGAATCCGTTACCACAGCTGCTCTCCAATCCACCTGATTGGCTGCTCCCTCTGACACAGAAAAAAAAAATGTTGTATGACATGGATCCTTCTTGGAAGACACGTTGCTCATAGAAGCCTCCTGTTTCTAAGCTTCCATGGAACAGGAGAGGATCCATTGTATGGTGTTGCCCTACCCCAAGGGTTTTGATATAATAAAGTGGTGGTTTCTATATTGTTTCATATATCTTGTGTGGTGATTGTATTCAGATATCTTTGGTACTATTGTGGTATTTTGTATTCAGGTCATTGGATCTATTTAGGCACTTAACAAGTGGTATCAGAGCACTTTCCTTGGCTGGACGTGTAGGCAAATATTTTTATTTTTTGCAGATTTATTTTTTCAGAAAAAAAGAGGGCCACAACATTCCGGAAGATTTATATAAGTTTTGGTGCACAATTTTCAAAAATTGGTTGTAGATCTGAGTTCCTCTCAGAAAAACACCCAATTTAAAAAAAAAAATCGTCTGAAACGGAGTCCGGGAAGTCAAGTTATTTGCATTTTAAAGTCTGCAATTTTCAAGGTTTTTTTTCCGCGGACGGCCGCGTCCTTTTTCTAATTTATGTAGCATCTGGGGCTGAAGTTTTCAAAACAAATTGCAGATCTGAGTTCCTCTCACAATTTCACCCAAATTCAAAAAAAACATCGTCCAAATAGGAGCTCTAGAAGTGAAGATATCGCTAATTTAAAATCAACTATTTTTGGGGGTTTTTCGTGACCTAAATACCATAATAGTACAAAAGATATTTGAATACAATCACCACACAAGATATATGAAACAATATAAAAAACCACCACTTTATTATATTAAAACCCTTGGGGTAGAGCAACACCATACAATGGATCCTATTATGGAAGGGATCCTCTCCTGTTCACTTGCCTCTTCGAGAGGGCTTCCTCCTAATGAGCTTCAACTCCAAATACAATACTTCTCTTCATATCTCATTACATTGTTTGAAACCCTTTATATAGTGTTACCATTACCTAAGAACATTCTAGAGGAAGAATCTTCTAGAAGCAGAACCTTCTAAGAAGTCCTCTTACATTTATTATATCTAACTACTCATTTATTATATCTAACTACCATAGTGGGCCTTATTACAGTGGACCTAGTCCAACTTACATTGAATGGCCTCCACTATTATCACTATAGGCCCTCTGCACCCCCCCCCCCGCACTACCTCTCTAGCTACCTAACATTCCATCCCCCTTATGAAAGCGTTGTCATCAATGCTTGATGTGCAACCATATACCAGGGTCCCATGGATAAGTGTGAACCATAGTGATGAAGTAGACTAGAGAACCAAGGTCCCATTGAGAAATGAAAGACACCATGCTGAAGCAGTCCAACTGCCATTGTAAACCAAGGTCCCATGTCCAAGTGCTCATGTGAACTCCACACAGAAGATACCGGCACCCAATAACCAACTGAAAATGATTCTCCCAATATTGACACCTATCATGTGGATCCAAATAAGAATATCCATCCACATAGTGGGAAAGGGTCAAAGCTGAATTTGGAAGGAACAATACCATTGTAGAATATGCAGGCTGGACACTGGTAATCATAACTAACTTCTGATGTGTCACATTGATGTGCTCTACAGAAGGTGGAGTGGAGTCATCAAATAAAAGATGGAAGTGGTTGTCATCCCATAAATGACAATACCAATTATCACAATTGGCCTCAAAATCATACCAAGCATATATTTCTTGATTATATTCATCCATGATGTCTGCCATAAGAAATCTCTCCTGCATGTTATCCAATGAATCTTGAATACTATAAAAACTATCCTTGAGGCCGTCTGCAAGGTCACGCAATGTGTCATTCCATTGGGCTTTGAATGCTCCAGTTATCTATAGAATTTCTTTGAGAGTTTGAGAGGAAATAGCCATTGGAAACACCACATAAAATATATCAAAAGAAATCTCTTAAAATAATTTATCCAATGGTAATGATCTGGTAGCAATCTAAGCACCCTATGAAAAGTTATGAACTCTGCAATCCTACCGCCGTCACGAAAACCCCAAAAAATAGTTGATTTTAAATCAGTGATATCTTCACTTCTAGAGCTCCGATTTGGACGATTTTTTTTTTAAATTGGGTGAAATTGTGATAGGAACTCAGATCTGCAAATTTTTTTGAAAAATTCAGCCCCATATGCTACAAAAATCAAAAAAATAACGCGGTCGTCCGCAAAAAAAAAAAAAAAAACCCTGAAAATTGCAGATTTTAAAATACAAATAACTTGACTTCCCGAACTCCATTTCAAATGATTTTTTTTAAACTTGGGTGTTTTTCTAAGAGGAACTCAGATCTACAACCAATTTTTGAAAATTTTGCACCAAAACCTATATAAATCGTCCGAAATGTCACAGCCCTCTTTTTTTTTCCAAAAAAATAAATCTGCAAAAAATAAAAATATTTGTCCACACTTCCAGCCAAGGAAAGTGCTCTGATACCACTTGTTAAGTACCTAAATAGATCTGAAGATAAATCGCAAAATAAACCAATAATAAGCACCAAATACTGAACACAAGAAATAGTCAAAACCCTTGAGGTAGGGTAACACCATATATTAATCCTTAAGGAAGGATAACACTCCTCAAGCAATGCTTGATATATTCACAATATTCTATGGTTTTTACTGTTCAGTTTTGATTATGCATCAAGAATCTAAGTTAAAAGTACAATAAGAATTCAAAGAAGTACTTACAATATTAAATCAAGATCATAATTTAACAATAAAAAGCCTCCATAACCACCTCCAACTAACCCTTTCAAGTGTGAAAAGGAAGCCAATGGAGTAGAGCGCCCAAGCTATTAACCTTAATGTGGATAAATTAGATTAATTTAACCATTGAACAATTAAATCAACCTCAACATGTGTGCACAAAGGTTAATGCTCAAATATAACCATAGTCCCCCTCCAATCAGTCACCAACAGATTAAATCACCATAAACATGTGTGCCAATGAGAGGTGCACTCTAATAAATTGTTGTGCCATGTAAATAAAAGATGTTCTCCCCAGCAAAACCCCACCATGATATCAAACAAACATAAATCCCAACTTAAGGTGCACCACCACCAAGGGATTATTACATCAAAAGTCATCATCCAACCTTAGGAAAAGGTTAGATCACCATTAAACCATATGTAGTGCCCCCCTTCTAACTCGAACTTAGGATATAACACATCGATGAGGGTACTAACATCATGAAACACATTCCCCCCTAGGTGATGTCTAGCAAATGCTACATAATAAAGTTAAATCACCTAGGAAAATCCCACAAAGGCAACATAAACCATCCCACCATAGAAACATCATAAGAGAAGGGGGCATACAGAAGTGCTAACCTATCCAACCATCAAGCATGTCCCCCATCACACATCAAATGAGAGGACCGTGTAGAACGCCCCATCCTAGTGACACCAAATAATACCATATCAGCATGCCAAAGTCACTGGGAAATCCCAAAAATCATGAAACATATATCTCCTAACACCGTCATCATCTAACCCTTTGGGGGGCTAAAACTATCATCCATATCCAAGATAAGCATATCAACTATACCATAATGAGATAGCATGCTCCACAACCATCAAATTACAACCAATGGATGATCAACAAGGCAAGCACATGTGAGAAGACCATCGAACCAACAAGCACATCATCCAACCAAGGAGAAGTGAGACTCTTCCAAACCAAAGACCTCCAATGCCAAGGAGAAGAAGCTCAATGAAGGTGTATCTCCCCCAAGTCAATCCAAAAACTCCAAGGAACCAGCAGCAAATATACATCGTTGTGATACAAATCACAATGTAGAACCTCATACAATATGAGGTGCAACACTCACCATAATAGTCTAATAATTATAAGGAGTATTTTGCTCCCTACCTATACAGAAGATGGACTATATTAGAAGTCCAAGATGGGGGAAAGCTAAAGGACACAACCTGATTGAAGACATCTGCAATGCAAACAACTAAAATAGTTGGGATATGCTTAAGGAAATCGACAATTAGATTATCCACCTGTTGGGCTCTATTGGATTAAGGCTTGAAGACCCTCATAAATCATATGATTACTGAAAAGGTAACATTGGGTGGGTCTAAGTTCAAGAATTGTGGATCCCTGGTGTGGAATATCATAAAGGGTTGAAGCATAATTAAATCAAGCATGGGTGGAAGCAATGGCACAAACTAATTTCTTTGGAAAAATCATACACTAAAAGGACTTGGATTCAGGATTCAAACTTAAGTTGGTCAAGAATTTCTCTTCTCTTTGCAAGACATTACCATTTATTTCTTCTCAATAGAAACTAATACACATTATGGGTTGGTTTCACTCTAGAAGGTCTATGTGCTTTGATACATTTGGTGATATTGTGGAGAATTTTGCAATGTAAGCCATACCAAGAATTCTATGGGCAATGATAATAAGAGATGCAAGATTGGGAGGTATGGATGGGATGCGGAAAAGCCCTCTAAGGCAACATTATACATCACTCAAGAGAATGAGTTTTCTCTCTATAGGAGGTCTTGGATAGAATGGACAACATAAAGGTAAGATTCCATCTTCTTAGTGTAAATTTCATCAAAGGACTGATCAAAATCGATGTGAATGTACTAATGGATGGCATACTTGTGAGCAGGAAATGTTGAAATGATGGTAATATTTACTTGTGGTCATTTTTGGCTAAGCACCCTTGTTAATTATATCACTAGGTTATGGCTTAACAACCGACCTAGTCAACATTATTTTACATTACTTTAGGTGACCAAGGTCAACCTGAGCATTTATGTGGGCCCATAAACCCCTCATGGAAGGAGATGCCCCACCTCATGAGTTGTGTATAATACACAACTCATGCTTCATTTGTAATATCATATTGATTCATCTTGTGATTAATTCTTCAACTTACAGACATGATTCTTTAGCCTACGGGCACCATATCTCTCTTGTTCATGTATTCTCTCTTTCTCTCTCCCTCAAGCACTCCTAATGGTATGATCTACCCTTGATCAATGTCGTTATAAATTTTAAGTGTTTTACTTGGTTGGATTAGGGTCTGTTGAAGTTGTCACCTAGATCTATGAATTCAACATGGTTTTAGAGCCAGTGTGACTCTTCCTTCCCTATCCAATGATGTTTTTAGGGTTGTTTCCAATCTGAAACTAGGGATTCGACACTTTTATGGGACAGAAACAAATTTCTAGGTCATTTTTCCCCAGTGCCCTCCTTCTTTGGCAGTCTTTTGGTCTTTTCAGTGGAGTTAAGGGGATTCTTTACAAATTTGTGTCATTTTTAGGGCAGTGCTCTCCTCTTTTCAAATTTCTATTATCTTTTGGTTTACATCGAAAGTGTTTACACCATGTTTGGGGGTGCTTCATGAGATTTGGGGTACATGGAGTATGTTTAGCCCTCGGATGGTCTGAGATGGATTGGCACATGGGAGATGGTCCATGATGGATTTGCACATTAGAGATAACTTGCTCAGTGGTTGCTTAACCTCAGTTGGGTGCTTGCTTGGCATTCTTCCCTAGGGCGTTGGAGTTCTCTTGACAGCTTAGGGAACATCCTTCATGATGGCCACATGGAGAGGTTCACTTGCTTAAAGAACACCCACTTAGGAGGAGTGTTGTGCATCTTGGAGGAGGGCATCAAGCCCTAGACAGCATGGGGTAGCAACAGTGTTCATGCAACGATAGTGGACCCAAATTAGTACATAACTTAGGAGTGATGGAGTCTATGTGGGCTTGTGGTAGAGGAGTGCGTTGTGTACCTTAGATCTGAAAATTCTATCACATACAAGATATCTAAGAATACATAAAAAATCCCCTTTACTTAGTTATATAAAAATACCCTTAAGGTAGGGAAATACCTTACAATTGATCCTTTTATGGAAAGAATCCACTCATGTTCACTTGCCTTGTGAGAGGTTGGTGGGTGTGGTGTCCATGATACTTCAATGATTGGAGTGGTTTGTACTTGAAGTTTTACATCCACTGCATGGAGGAATTTGTCGCCTGTGAGAGGGAGCTACTATCAAAGTATTTCGGCGGGTGGGATGCCCAATAAAATCCAAATATTGGTGCAGATCAATGCCTATGATAGCCACCAAGACCCATGAGAGGTTAGTAAGTGTGATGCTCGGGAAGCTCCAGAGATTGGAGTAGATTCGTGCCTATGATAGGCACTAGGACCTATGATAGGTTTGGGGGAGTGATGTCCTGGAAGCTACATAGATTGGAGCAAATCCATACCTATGAGAGGAACCAAAACCTGTTAGAGGTCAGCAAGTGCGATGCCCAAGGAAGCTCCAGTGATTCGAGTGTTGTTCACTGAACTTGTGATAGGTTTGGGCCTAGTAAGAGGTTGGTTGCTAGAGTGATTGAAGTGGATTTCTTTCTTGAGATAGGCATACCAAACTTGTGATAGGTTCGGGACCTATGAGAGATTGCTTAATCTAGTGATTGGAGAGGATTTGTTGCAAGAGATAGGCACAATGAACCTATGATAGGTTGTTGATTTTTTATTGATCTTCTTTGAGGTGGCACATGCAAAGCAATTATGGCAAGATGCCATGATAGAAAAGTATCTTTATAGCCTTGAGGTGGCACATGCAAAGCAAGTATGGCAAGATGCCATTTGGGAGATTGTTCCAAAACCTTCTAAATAATCAATGATTGATTCCAAGCCTGTAGCTGATAAGAGTATTGAAGAGTACAAGGATAGGCTTGTTACTAGATGATTCTCTCGGAAAGAGTGAGTAAACCTTGTTGAGGTTTTTGCTTTAGTTGCCAGAGGTTTTGAGGTACACAAACAAGAAACCCATGCTTGCATGTTGATGAAGGCCCCTTATGGGCTGATGAATACACCACAAGCTTGGTATTTCAGGATAAATGAGTTGTTACCCATGTTGGGCTTTTCCAAGATTTGTGTAGATTTATATATTTGGTTTCTTGATAAATCTGATCCATTTGTCTTGGTCTTGTACATAGATGAGTTTATCCTTACATGAAGTTTTGAACAACTGAAGATGTGGTGTGAGAAGAAATTGACCCATGAAAGTGACATTGGAGTTTGGTAGGTTGCTAAGGAAGTCTACCTTGAACAATGGAAGTACTCCTTGAAGATTCTAAAGAGACATCAGAGTACAGAAGGGAGTAGTGGTCATAGTTTACATTCCTTCAAATTCATAGTTGGTTAACATTCTATTGAAGCCCCCAGCAAAGAAGAGGTTCAATATGCTATGATAGTATCTTGGTTTGTTGGAGACCCTATTCCTCACAAAGAGAGAGTGTTAGTTTACCTAGTTTCTTCGACCATGTTCTCTATTTCCTTTCACCTTCAAGTATTCAGGTTCCTTTTGCTTGGCCTCTGCTAGAGGAAGGACACACTCATGTGAGGGAGATCTTCATGCAAGGATGGCAAGTCGCTGATGAAGACATGATGGAGGGAGGGTGCAGTACCACATGAGTAAGGCACATGCATGCATGGATGTTCTATTCTAGGACGGTGCATGCATGCATGAATGTTCTATTCTAGGAGGGCACATGTAGACCTTGGGAGTTTTACACATGCATGGCACACTATTCTGGAAGAGATTCATATATGCATGGTGCACTATTGTGGGAAGCATGCATTACACACTATTCTAAGAGAGAATCCCTCTTACATGTGGCACACTATTTTGGGAGAGATTCCTGCATGCAAGGCATGGTTACTCTGGGAGTTACACTACATACATGGCATAATTTTGGGAACTGCACCTCATGCATGTGAGGTGCACCACTCTTGAGGCTATTCTTAGCTTGTTTTGTAACCTCCTCTTCCTCATCTTATATAAAGGAGAGGATGCTGCACTAGTTAGATAAGGGCAAAGAAGAGAAGTCAGAGTGATTTTGCAGCAAAGATTGTTCTGTGGTCATTCTTTTTCGTGTGTTTCAGACACGTTAGACAGTTGAGTTTTGAGCTATTGCATTGTATTTTCTTCTTTCAGTTAATAGAAGATACATGTGATTGAGTGGTACAGATTTTGTACTTACAGTCCATATTTTCAGAGTGATGTATTTGCAGATTTAGTGTTTACATTTCCGATGTTTTGAGAGGTGTTAATTAGTTTTTCAGTTCCTAGTTTTAGAGTTTAGATTTTCCGAGTGCAGGTCTGCTTACCATGAATTGAAAATTTAACAAGAGTCGCCACTCCCCCACTTCCTTATCTAAATACAAAGTTTTGGGCTGGTCAGTGCTCCATCAAGGTCTGGTGGTTAAAGCGAGACTCAACAAGGCATTCTAAATACAAAGTTTTGGGCTGGTTAGTGCTCCATCAAGATCTGGTGGTTAAAGCGAGACTGAACAAGGCATTCGATGCAAAAAAAAAGAAACAGCGAGGCATGTTTTATGGCAGTGTCCAACTTCCAGGCATGGTTTCAAGCAGAATATGGTTACTTGTTCACAGCCCCCTAGCTTGGAGAGGATCTCTCCTAGAGAATTCTTGTATGAAGGATTCCTGCAAAGAGTTATGGCATATGATGCAATTGTCTGATATTGCTTTCCTTTGGAAAAGGCAGTGCAGAGAAACTTTTCAAGGAAACAATACCCACCTGCAGTTGGGAGAACCGAAAGAGTTCAGAAATGATCTGGCACTTCATGTCAAGCCTAAAATTGATGTTCCAGAAGGATATAGAGACTAGACTCCCAGTCCCTTGGGGTACAGGCCCAGATGGTAGCCTTCTTAGCTTTCATAAGAAGAGGATCTTCAAATAACCCTTATGCCTCTCCGCTGTAACTCTTATGTCTATCTGTTCTAATCCTGGTGTTTATTTGAAGCAATACAAGTTGTATTTTCAAAAATAAGAGTAAACAATTACATCCTGATCAGAGCTTCTATACTCTGCATCACCCTATTCCACATGTCAATTACATTGAGATCGCTACTTCGTTCTGGTATTTAACTGCACAGTATGTTTGGGTTTCTTTTGGTCGGGCACATCGGCCAACTGAGGTAACACCGTGGAATTTATTAAATATTTATGTCTCTGTCCATGCCTTTATATATGCCACATATTCACCCCAACTCATATCTTAAGAAATACTATGACACTTTTATATTATATAAAATATATATCCTACTCTAGCAGGGATATGGAGTCGTTTTGAATCTTGACAACAAACCTGGAAGTGCCTAATTCATCCTGTTCATTTGGGTTCTTCTCTCCACCGCTACTTGAGGTTAAATAGCCATCCCCTGCCATTGATTTGGGTTGCCATGGGAGAGTCCTCCCCTGCCATTTCTCTGTCAAGACTAAACCTCTGCTGCCCAACAAAGGCCCTACCGAAATTTTCCTCCTCGCGCTCGTTCTGTAAGCACTTCCCAGTTGCAGAAAATGTAGGCAAAGCCTGCCCGATCGAACCTGTAAACAACCCATTTGGAAATCCATTTGAGTTGCGTATTGTTGGGGAGCAGGTGTTCAACATCGGTATTCATGACATAGAGTGGTTCTGTGGCCTGGATGGGACCTCCTAGTGTCTTCCAAGTGGTATGTGAGTTGGACTAAATGACAAAATGTTGTAGACCAGATGAGATTTACCCACTTACAAACATGGCCTTGTCTAGCTCTCCCATGACCACCCGTTCGAACTGCTTAGTGTTTGGACCGTAGCCAATAGAGGGGAGAATATTATTATTGATGTGCTTAAATTTCATAGAGAAGATATGGCTCCATGGGTTAAAATATTTATTGATAAATATGTTCATCTTTTGGTCTCGGTGGTAGCCAATACAGAGTATGATATTAGTAGTCATTGCCATAGGCATAGAGGGACTATAGTGATCGATAATTTGTTGAGTATATATTAGTTTGTCTTTTGACCATAAATATTTGCATAATACCTATTGTTGGAGTTAAGGAATTAAAAGCATATATTTTTATATAATAAAAAGTAGCATATATGTACTGATCTGATTGGATAAGAGATTGGAGGTCTTATTGCCGGCTTCGCTATTCCCAATGTTTTAAATGGCAACATATCCAAACTTTTTCTCGTATATAGTCTTTTTGAATAATATATTTTTCCTATGTATTGCTTGAAGGTGGATTAATGCTAGCATTAGTTCGAATGTTTGTGTTAGCATTTTCTAATAGCTCAATATATCCGTAAGTTTTTATTTGTACTAATCATATTGAAATGTTTTGATATCCAAGCTTTATAGTGATTGAGAATTCCAAAGTTTATAACGTCCTTGCCGCATGTATTTGTATTGAAATGTATTGACACTTATTTCGAGACACCTGAATAGGCCTGACAACTTAAATGTTTACATGATGCGAGGTCCTCCAACATGCCTGACAGCTTAAATGTTTGCATACCGCGAGGTCCTTAGATAGCCTGACAACCTTAAATGTTTATCTAAATATGCTTCTCGGAGTACATTTTTCCTCGAAAATTTCCATACAATGTTACAGTGAATTTGCACAGTGTTGTTGTCCACCACCAATTGAATAGCCATTGTATGTTTCATCCTTCTTCTACCTTTGCAATGCAATTTCGTCATCGTTGAAGCTACATACATTGTTTATTGGTTCAGTGAGTGCTTCTTCTTCGTTGGTTTGTCGGTTGTTGTTTGTTGTTGTTTCGTTCTCAATTTGACCTGCGCTTCTGCATTTCGTTGTTTCGGAGTAAGTTTCCATGCCATAGTTTCATTTTCTATTCCTTATTTGGTCTTCAATGTTTGCAGTTTGCAAGTAAGAATGTTTGTTTACTTGTAGTGGCATGGTCATCGTATGTTTTTGGTTCCTTCTGTGCTTCAGCTGCAATTTCGTAATCGTTGGAGATACATATGTTGTTTACTGGCTCGGTGGTTCTTGCTTGTTCATTGGTTCGTGGGTTGTCGGTTCTGTTTGTTTGGCTCGGGTTTACGCTTTGGGGCCCTGGGGGTACATTTCGGCCTGTTCGTGCTTTCTCATTGGTTTGGTGCTTGTTGTTTTCTTTTGTTTGATTCGGCCTTGCAGGATTGGGGTCCAGCTTCAGTGCTTGGAGCTTTTTTTTTTTTGTTTGGATTATTATTGTTTTGGGGGGCTCTTTATGGTGTTCAGCCCCTGCACCCATGAGTCGACATACAGTTGTGTTATTTGCCCTGTCTACCGAGGTCGATATCTGTTCTGCTGTGAGATTTTGTTGGTGCTTCAGTGCTGGCATGAAAGAAAATAGTTGCATGCAAAATTGTTCAAGGATTACATGTGAAATTGCAATATCCATTGTTTTTTTGTTAGAATAAAGCATATGCAGGATACATTTATAAACCATGTATGGTCAGATGTGCCCATATGACATTACATGTTCTTTCTCCTCTACACAGACTGGTGTGCACACGATACAATTTGTGTTGTGCTTGAGCTATGATATGTACAACAAAGATTCTGCAAGATTATATTTCAATGTCTGGAAGCATGTCTGGGTAGTTTGCCACGAAAAACCAAAAACTTGTATCGTGGGCATAGCAGTTTGTGTAGAGGATAAAGAACATGTATTTCCATCAGTGGAAGCATATCTAACTAGAAATCGTTTAGCTACGTCCATGCAATTTCGTAATATTTTGTGGCTTGTAATATATTTTGGGCAGGGAAAAAAAATTACACGTTTACAGCTATGGATGGAGAAGCACAAAGGTTCATGTTTCTGTCTATCTTCTAGACTGTTCGTTGAGTCTCTTTTACTATGTGTACATATTGCTTGTTCTCCGGTGCATACCAGCTTCCATTCATGTTCGTTGTATTTTGTGCGTTCCCACATTCAAACAAGCAGAATAGCTGGAGAAAACGACAAAGTCTTGAATGCATCGATTGAAAAGGATATAGAAAGGTGCATGCTTGTATTGTTATTTCATATTGCGTTGTTTTGTATTTCATTTATTGTTTGTATATGTGTTCGCTTAGTTTATTATATGTACATGTTGTGTGCCTTCCTACATAGTAACTTATGTTCATTACATGCCTTCCTGCATACTAACCTGCTTCATGTTCGTTGTGTTTTCGTTGCATTGCTACATTTAAACAAACAGAGTGGCTGGAGATGACGATGGGCTCTTTCGCGGGTAAATAACCATGTTTCTCTTTCTTTTACATGTTTGTCTTCATTATAAGTTATCTTCAATACATGCCTTCCTGCATACTAACCTACTTCATGTCCGTTGTGCTTTCACTGCATTGTTGCATTTAAACAAACAGAATGGTTGGAGAGGACGATGGACTCTTTGGCGAGTAAATAGACCTGTTTCTCTTTCTTTTAGATGTTTGTCTTCATACTAACCTGCCTTCATGTCCATTGCATATTCAGTGTTGCTGCCTTGGAAAAAACAGGTTGCTTGGACAGGAAGATGAATTGTTTTGTGCAACAATAGAGGGTTACGTGGTACAATCTTCTAAAAGGTATACCAACCGTGCTAGTAAATTAAATATACAAACCGGATGGGGGCATATAATATTAGACTTGAAAATAATGGTTTCGCAACAATGGGCCTTTCTACCTACCTATTTCTACTTTTTCCATTTTCTATTATCCCTTTTGTTTTCTAATTCATCTGCTTAGTGTTCTTTCTGAAAATGCCTTGGTGCGTCGGTTGGCGGACTAATGGTTTCACATCTATGGTCGTGCTTCTACCTTATTCCATAGTTACCCACTTTGTCGATTGCGGGTGCCGGGCTAGCAAGTTCAAGATTGCTCCCCTGGCTTCTGGGGGTCCGCAATATACAGATTGGTTGTGGTGCCCCGCCCTCACGCCCTGTTTACTGTTAAACATTTTTCTAGTTAAAAAAATCATATGCATACAATTTTACGGTTATTTTTTCCTTCTGATGTACATTATACAATGCATATGCTTGTTTAGTCCTGATGTTCATCTGCACTTTCTTGCATCATAAAAAGTTGGACCAGTGACATGGGCATGAGCAGTCAGTCATCCCAGAGATCGGTAGACCAACAAGGCCAAAAGTAAAGATGCATACGCTTTGCTCCTACTATGTTTACCAAACAAATATCCTCGGCTATATATTCATCTATGGCATGGTGAATATGTTGATGTCATCTACAATACATGGTTTGTAGCTCACAAGAAGTGTCAACAAGTACAAGCGAGACGTTGAATGTGTTGCATGTTCCGCAGACTAAGAAGTGTGGTTGCAAAACTCTAGCTCCATAGTTCATCGAAGCTATGCATGTACTTGTAGATTTATGCCAGTGAAAGAAGAATACAAAAAAAAAAAAAAATGCACAATACCATTCACTTTAGTTTTCATGTTAAAAAAATGTCACCAGGTCTAGAGTTGTAACATCCAAAGTACTATCAATAGAGGGCTTGAACAACCACCAAACTGGACAAGTGTTCGTTGGGGACATAATGGTCGTCTATAGCACCTACTTGGACAAGGAAAACAAAAGTAGATCCATTATGTGTGTTGACATGACAGACAAGGAGGCCATGATGACAATGACACTGACTATTCCTTCACAACTTGTCCAGAAACATGCAGAAAAGATATTGTCGGGTAATGGGATATCCATTACAAATTTTAATATATTTTCCAAAACAGTGTATGATCGTGGTGATTGTGATCGAATTATTTTGCTCAACGAAACAAGTATTGTGGAAAAAATTTCCGATGTTTGTTCAGAATATCGTTTCATCCCGGACTCGACTATCAGCCAACTTGCACAAAGCACTGGCATTTACCCAATCAAAGCGATTGGCACAATTGTCACACTAGCGAGAAAACTTGGCTCGCAACACATTCTCCATATAAAGGATGGAGAGTCGGACAACAACAAGGCAATGGTACCGCTTTTCATATTTAGTTTTTCCTTTATTTTTGCATGTGCATGTATCTCGGGTAAGTTACTCAAATATTGCATTGTTCCATGTTGCAGCTGCAATTGTTCGATACGTATTCAAATTTGTTTTTGCCAATGGAGCAACAATTGCATAAAGGGCAAATTCCACTTATGCTCTTCAAAAATATAATAAAGAAAAGGGATGTTAGAGAAAGGATCTTTCAGACGACCCAAGCAATGTTTGTAACAGAGTTGTGAGCAGATATAGTAGAGGATCTGAAGAAAATAGCTAGCTCTACAACTATTGTGCATATACATCCACACAATCATCCTCACTTTGCTTATATAAATAGCCTTGAACAAATTTATGTGGCCTGTTTTATTTATTTTTTATTTTTTTAAGGGGAGTGGGGGGTGTAGTTGTGTATTATATTGTTCAATGTATTAATTCCTATGCTCGTGTTGCCAGGTTGAAGGTGTTTTAGTTGCAGCCAATGTGTACTCGACCCCCTTTGAACCTGTATGTGCAAAATGCAACTCTCCTGCTTCTGCCTCCGCTTTGATAAGTGATGATACGATTGATTGTCTGCGATGTGGTGAAAAATGTCCATATATATATGGACATTGCATCAATGTTGTCATCTGAACCGTGGGCAACACAACCATGCATTGTACGGTTAGGCAGCCTCTGTTAGAAAGTGTGCTTCCTAAGTTGGTAGAGTTGTCGTATGAAACGTATCTACAGAAAAAAGGCAAACAATGTCTACATGCTGCGGGACATTCAAATACACAACAAATTCACCTTAAATGAGGACAATGCAATTTTGCATATCGACTGAAGAAGGGAAAAAAATATATATCAAACTTTGTCAGGAAACGAAAATACCTCATGTGTCTCTATAATATTTCTTTAACATCTAGATGAATGTTCGTCGGACTCGGCTAGTTGGGATTGCATGCGCATAAGATTGTTCAGTCCAAAAAATGGGAAGCATGGCAGCAAACCCCATATATCCCATGGCCCCGGTTATTTTCTACTAGGAACATATACCAAATGCAAGAGAAAACGAATGCGGCGACGTCTTTTCTTTGTATATCAAATAGTTTGATGCAAAGGTGGATGCGTCCTGCTCTATGGAACCTTGTGGGAACTTGTTTGCAGCCTGTTTGAAGTTTAGTTGGTTCTTGGTTGTGTGCTTCGTCTGCCAATTTGTATATCGCGGAACTCCGACTGTTGTTTGGAGGACACAAAACAATAGAATTGAATTTTTTAGCTAGCTAGCCCGCAAATCCGCCTGATAATTTCTATGGCGTTGTGACACAAATGTAGTATGTGGCTTGTTTTGATAGTTTTCCTTGATCAATGAACTTGGTAAAATTAATCTCCTAGAATAATTTGAAATCAACGAATATATACTATGTGAAGTGCAATTGTGCTATCATATCAACAAGAGGCCCTTAAAATTCAAATTGGTCGTTGTTTTAACATTTTTTCTTAATCCATGAACTTGGTAAAATTGATCTCTTGGAATAATTTGAAATCAACGAATATATACTGTGCGAAGTGCAATTACGCTATCATATCAACAAGAGGCCCTTAAAATTCAAATTGGTCCTTGTTATGCTTGCCGTGATAGAATTTTAAAAAACTTTATTTTGTTTCCTTCCTTTTTTTTAAAATAAGCGATTTAACATCCTTTGATAATTTTATGTAATTCAATTGTACAATATCAATATTTAATATCAATAATTTAGTATTTGAAAATAATGTTTTTAGATAATGTTAGATAGGATGACCATCCGTAAACAATCGCAATCTTGAGCCCGTCGATCCTGGAGTCCTTCTGTCAATTTGTATGTCACGGAACTCCGAGTGTTGTTTGGAGGACATGGGACAATATAAGTGCAATGTTGAGCCAGTGAGCCCGCAAGTCCACCTGTCAATTTATATATCGCGGAAGTATGGGTGCTATTTGTAGGACACAGAACAATAGAGGCTCAATTTTGAGCCTGCCAAGCCGAGAACCCGCGATCCAAAAAGTGGCTAAGTATGGAATGAAGGATCCGTGCATGCTTTATAAAATCTCATGTCCATACTTTATAAAAGTACATGTTTACTATGTATTGCTCGTTTGTCAGAAAATTTCTAGGTACAGAAGTTGGCAGATGCACGTGTTCAGATTTCCACTTACTTTTATATCACTAACTCGACCAAATTGTACAAACTTTCTTGTTTAATTAAATTCTGCAATATCAATATTTAATACTAATAATTTAGTGTTGAAAATAATGTTTTTAGATCATGTTAGATAGTTGATAGGGATTACCATCCGTGAACAATGGCAATCTTGAACCCGCCAGCCCTGGAGTCCATCTGTAAATTTGTATATCGCGGAACTCTGAGTGTTGTTTAGAGGACACAAAACAATAAAAGTGCAATGTTGAGCCAACCAGCCCGCAATTCTGCTTGTCAATTTGTATATTGTGGAAATGTGGGTGCTATTTGTAGGGCGCAGAACAATAGAGGCCCAATTTTTATCCCCCCAGCCCTAGAACCCGTGATCCAAAAAGTGGCCAAGTATGGAATGCGAGATCCGTGCATGATCTATAAAAATTTCATGTTCATACTTTATAAGAGTAAATACTTAGTATGTACTACTCGTTTTTCAGAAAACTTGTAGGTGTGAAAGTTGGCGGATTCACGACTTCATATTTCACTTACTTTTATATCACCAGCCCGACCGATTGCTTCCCTGTTTGATATTGTAATAAACGAATATAAACTGGCCCAAGTCCAAATGTGCTATGACATCAACACGAGGGCCTTAAAATTCAAATAGCTCGCAAGTCCACTTGTCAATTTGTATATCGCATAAATGTGGGTGCTATTTGTAGGGCACGGAACAACAGAGGCCCAATTTTGAACCCACCAGGCCGAGAACCCGCGATCCAAATAGTGGCTAAGTATGGAATGAGGGATCCGTACATGCTCTATAAAATCTCATGTCCATAGTTTTTAGAAGTACATCTTTAGTATGTATTACTTGTTTCCTCCGAATGTTGTTTAGAATACATGGAACAATAGAAATGCAATGTTGAGGGAGCCAGTCCGCAAGTTCGCCTGTCAATTTGTATATCATGGGACTCTGGGTGCTATTTGTAGGATACAGACCAATAGAGGCCTAGTTTTGAGCCCTCCAAACTGAGAACCCGCAATCGAAAAAGTGGCCAAGTATGGAATGCAGCATCCGTGCAAGCTCTATAAAAATCTCATATCCATACCTTATAAGAGTACATACTTAGTATGTATTACTCGTTTTTCAGAAAACTTCTAGCTGCGGAAGTTGGGGGATTCACGACTTCAAATTTCAATTACTTTTATATCACCAGCCTGACCGACCGCTTCTCCGTTTGATATTGTAAGAAACGAATATAAACTGGCCCAAGTCCAATTGTGCTAATACATCGACACAAGGCCCTTAAAATTCAAATAGTTCGCTTGTCAATTTGTAGAGCACGGAACTTTGGGTGCTATTTGTAGGGCACAAAACAATAGAGGCCCAATTTTGAGACCGCTAACCCAAGAACCCGCGATCAAAAAAGTGGCTAAGTATGAGGGTTGCGTAC
This sequence comes from Picea engelmannii, assembly GCA_009831015.1. Taxonomy (NCBI): domain Eukaryota; kingdom Viridiplantae; phylum Streptophyta; class Pinopsida; order Pinales; family Pinaceae; genus Picea; species Picea engelmannii. Next base: position 411,061 of record ML788575.1, on the reverse strand, counting down.
ATGCTCTATAAAATCTCATGCCCATACTTTATAAAAGTGCATATTTGGTATGTATAACTCGTTTCTTGCAAAATTTTCTAGGTGCGGAACTTGACAGATACACGTGTTCAGATTTCCACCCATTTTTATATCAGCATCCCGACCGACCTCTTGCCTGTTTCATATTATACAAAATTTTTGGAACGCAAGTTTTCGAATACGCGAGTTTTTCTTTGAAATAAGATATTTCACATCCTTTTATAATTTTATGTAATTAAATTGTACAATATGAATATTTAATATTAATACTTTAGTATTGAAAATAATATTTTTAGGTAGTGTTAGATAGTTGATAGGGATCAACATCCGTAAACAATCGCAAGGTTGAGCCCGCTAGCCCTGGAGTCCATCTGTGAATTTGTATATGGCGGAACTCCGAGTGTTGTTTGAACGACACAGAACAATAGAAATGCAATGTTGAGCGAGCCAGGCGGCAAGTTCGTCTGTCAATTTGTATATCGCAAAACTATTGGGTGCTATTTGTAGGTCATGGAACAATAGATGCCCAGTTTTGAGCTCGCCAGCCCGAGAACCCGCGATCCAAAGATTGGCTTAAGTATGGAATGCGAGAATAGTACATGCTCTATAAAATCTCATGTCTGTACTTTCTAAAAGTAGATTTTATGTATTACTCGTTTTTTTCAAAAAAAATTCTTGGTAAAGAAGTTGACGGATTCACGTATTCAGATTTCACTTACTTTTATATCACCAACCCTACCGACCGATGGCTTCCCCGTTTCATATTGTACAAACCTCCTTGTCTAATTAAATTGTACAATATCAATATTTAATATTAATAATTAAGTATTCAAAATAATGTTTTTAGATAATGTTAAATACTTAATAGGGATTAGCATCTGTAAACAATGGCACTCTTGAGGCCGCCAGCCCTGGAGTTCGTCTGTCAATTTGTATATCGCGGAACTCCGAGTACTATTTGTATGACGCGAAACAAAAGGAGTGCAATGTTGATCGAGCTAGCCCGCAGGTCCATTGGCCAATTTGTATATCGCGGAATTATGGATGCTATTTGTAGGCCATGGAACAATGGATGCCCAATTTAGAGCCCGCCAGTCTGAGAACCCGCGATCCAAAAAGTGGCCAAGTATGGAATGCAGGATCTGTACATGCTCTATAACATCTCATGTTCATACTTTATAGTACATATTTAGTGTGTAATTCTTGTTTTTCAGAAAATTTCTAGTTTCTCTTTTCTCTCTGCTTTCCCTTTTTGAATTGCGGGTTTCTGCATAGGTGGGTTTAACATTGCGTTTCCATTGTTCTTCCATGTGCAACTAGCACCCGAACTTGCACGATTTACAAATTAGCAAACAAACCCCCCTTCATCTCGTATGCTTTCACTTTCTGTTTACTTGGTCTTTTTTCCCAATGTCTCATGCTTTTATATACAGAACCCGAAGTTCAACAGTATACAAATTGTCTTCTCGCCATTGCGCTTCCGTTGTTCCCCTACGCACAAACAACAACTGAAATTCCATGACATACAAATTGACGACCGATATCTGTCACTGAGATGCAATATGACCATTGGCCCTTAACGTCTCGTGGGTATATCTTCTAGCCTTTTTCTTTTGTAACCCACTCGACCACTTTCCATACTTAGGTATTTCTTGGAATCGGTTTCACGGGTTTGCGGGTGCACAGAATGTACAATGCTTCGTCACAATTCGCCATCACCTTTGCCTTCGTACTTGTTTTCAAATATGCAATAATTAAGCTTTAATGCTAGTAGTTCATGCTGCAGGAACCGTTAAGATTGTCATTAATGTTCAGAAATCCGGAGAAGATTTGTCATTACTACGAATTAAACTAAGATTTGCGTAGAAGTATGTTATCCTTTCCAAGTGTTCATTTCAAACATGATGCAATTTGTTTTTGTGCGCCGACAGGTTGGCGCCTTTAAGAAATTTCTAATTCTTAATCTCTCTTCGCTGTCACCGCGACCTTCACACTTTTTTATAATTATGCAATTAGTTAGATGTAATGGTGACAACTCATTCCGCACGAACCCTGGAGATTGTCATTGATCAGTGAAAGGATCGAGGAGATATTCCATTAATACGCATTAAACCATAATTTGTGGAGGGTTATATTATCCCTCCCCGATTTTCATTTCAAACATTGTCTCGAGCAAATGGAAATTGTCGTTATCTTGTGGCTGCAGTTTTGTCCAGATACAGTAAACACATTCGGGCATAATGGCTAGAGCTTCCACTATTCCAAGGCATATTTTTACTGCGCATCTCCCTCCGCCCATAAGCAAAAAAGGAGATGGTCACTTGGTACACCGAGAGATATATTTCAAGCCAAAGAATTCCAAGGCAATCCTGCCTGCTCAGAGAACCTGCCCAGTTGCATTCATGGCTGGCGCAGAGGTTGATGTCATGGATTCCGAGATGGAAGAAGATGATCTGCTAGCCGATGATACGACAATGGATGATGACAATGCAGAGAGTCTTCCCAGTCCTGCACCCAAATTGAAATCAAACATAATAGGCGAAACTTCTCGGCTCAGTGATGGCAATCCTGACAACACCAAAAGGAGTTTCAGAAAAGAAACCGACGTTGAACGCAATAGCCACTTTGCAGTGTGAAAGTAGGAATTCTAGAGTTCCAAATTAGTCCGTTCTGGACGGAAGAGTTTCATTGTAAAGAAATGATATGTTGATGCTCCCAGAGATATATTTTAAGCCAAAAAATTATTCACTTGCGGGACTACTGTCCAGTTCTCTGGATATACAATTAACATCTTCGGGAATCAGGTCCAGAACTCTCACTACTGCAAGGCATTTTTCTACTAGTCATCTCCTTCCACCCAGAATGGACTAATTTGGACCTTTGAAATTGCACGTGCAACCTGTGTCCCTGAATTTTTTTCGACTATGCAAAGGCGGTTTCAGTTAAGGGCTATTCCATTTGCCCTACAACGTTTTTCGTCTTCTTCCTCACGGGAAGCTTTTGAAAACTATCAATTTCACCACAGGATGATTCATCGAGGAGAAAACTTCAAGGATGTTGCATACTATTGATCCTGTGCCTGTGTTTGTGGTAGATACGTTCAATGTTTTGGCCCGAAGAACTGGGTCCAATTTCTAAGTATAGATGTACAATACTCAGTTTTTTCTTATTTTTTTAAATGGATTTGCTATTAAAAAAAAATTCCTTGGAGTCTTCGTTGCTGCTTCTTTTCTGGATTTAACGCCTGTTCTCATTGGCATGGTTCGGTGCTGTCGTAGTTCTTGGATATTGTGTTTACTTAGGTTATTTTTTCTAAGATGGAACATGTAACAATTATATGGCAATGTACTGTGTCAATCCACCAGCCTTTTAAGCAAACAAAAAATGGATTACACACAGTTTCAAACCAATGTTCAATTCTATTCGTAATGTAGATATAACATAGCAATACCAATGTACAATCTTGCAGCAAAATCGTCATTCTTGTTTCTAGACATGTAGTTATTAAGTTTTAATGCTAACAACCCATAATGCAAGAAGTTTAATACTTAAGTTAATATGTTACAGTCATAGAAGAATGTACTAAGAACACAGTTACACCCACATGTTCCAATAAAATCTAATCTTCAACAAAGCATTTGTTGGAAATTAGTAGAAAATGAAGTTTAATAGTTAAGTTGATATGTTACAGTCATGGAAAAATGTATCAAGAACATACTTACACGCACAGGTTGCAATAAAATCTAATCTTCAACAATGCATTTGCTGACAATTAGTAGAAAATGATGGTTTTGCAACAATGGGGCTTCTTTGAAACCAATTCGCGCTTACGAAAACTGCCCTCCGCCTTTCTATTTTCCCACTCTTTTATTCCCTGTAGTTTCTCTTCCTAGTTACTTAATCGTTTTTTCCCGAAAATGCCTTGTTGTGCAACCTAGTGGATTCACGTGTTTCCAATGAGAGCTTCCCCTTTCTTTAAATTGGCCCTCTATCGTTCTGTGTCCTACAAGTAGCACCCAGAGTTCCGCCATATACAAATTGACGGGCAGACTTGTGCGCTGGCTGGCTCAACATTGCACTTCTACTTTTTCGTGACCTACAAACAACATTTAGACCTCCGCGATCTACAAATTGACACACGGGCTCTAGGGCTGGTGGGCTCAAGATTGCCTTTGTTTACGGATGGAAAAGTGCTAAAACAAGCCATACCACATTTGCGCCACAGATGCTATATTAAAGGGAAAAACATTTCCTCTATTGTTTTGTGCCCTACAAACAACACCCATAGTTCCACACTATACAAATTGACAGTCGAACTTGCGGGCTGGCTAGCTAATAGAATGCCTCGGAGTTCCGCGATAGACAAATTGACAGAGGAAGACACTTCTCCGACCATGAATTCTCGGTAGGCGGGCTCTAGATTGAACTTTTTTTGTTCCATGGCCTGCGAATAGTACTGTCACTTCCACAATATACAAATTTACAACTGGACTCAAATCATACCCTCTTCTGTATTACACTCCACCTATCATGCCCTCTTCCATGGTATACATTTTTCACTGAAAACTTCTGAGAAATACAATTTAACCATCAGGTCCTCATGTCTTCTGTGGAACTATTGTCACCCCATTTTGAAGTCCGTTTGTCCGCTTTCCATTCTTCGCCATTTCTTTGAATTTCTTTGGAGGATCGTTGGTTTGGTGGGTTGATGAAATATTCAGTTCCTAGTTGTTGTTTCCTATGACCACGCCCCTTTGCAATTAGCAATTATATATAAGATCTTATTTCTAGGCATGCAATTAGCAAGCACTAATTTCAAACATCATGGAATGTCATTTGCGCGTCGTCGGGTTGGTCCCTTCACAAAAACTTCAATCCTCGCTTCCGAGAACGAGTCTGCCCAACCGTTTCCCTATTCCATACTTAGCCACTTTGTCGTAATTCCGCAAATATACAAACTGGTCGTTGAACTGCCCCGTCATGATCTCTTTCGTTTTACACGTTTTGCAGTAAAAAATTTCGATACATAAAATTTGATCGTGGAACACTCGCCTCTCCTGAGTATCCCCTTAACCCTTTTTTGAATCACGTCCAATCTTTTTTCAGACCTTGCCATTCTTTCCTTTCTATCCCTCATCTCCGTTACCTTCGCACTTGTCTATAATAAAAGAAAAAAAATAGTTATATATATATATATATATATATATATATATATATATATATATATATCTCATCATGTAGGAACCATATAGATCGTTATTGATGGGCGAAAGGAGGAGATCTCCTATTAATGCGCATTAAACCAAGATTTGTGGGGGGTTATATTATCCCTTTCGAGTGTTGTTTCAAAATCATGAAATGTCGTTCGCACATCGTGGCCTTGGCATGTTCACGAAACCTCCAATCCTTAATTGCTCTTCGATGTACCCGCCACTTTCGCATTTCTAAATATGCAATAAGTAAGCTTTACTGCTAACAGTTCATCATGCACCACCCATACAGATTGTCATTAATTATCGACTCTAACTGTTCATTTCAACCATCATCTGGAGCAAACCAACGTTCTCATAAACCTATGGCATCATCTCGAAAATAGTTCTGTGGAGATACAATGAACATCTTCGGGCACGAGGACCAGAACTTCCAGTGGTCCAGGGCATATTCTTATTACTCAACCTCTGCCACAGAGAACCAAGGAATTTGGACCTCTGAGATTGCTCGTGCAGGCTATGTCCCTGAGGTTTTTACTGTAAGGACCTGGTTTCTTGTTGCGTCGATAAATTTATTTTAGGCAAAAGAATTATTCCACTGTGGGACCGCTCTTCTGTTTATACCTTAGGTCATCCGCCAGATGCTAAGATTGCCAGAGCCAACATTGATGTTCAAAGGAGAAGATTCCAAACAATTCCTAGAAAATCATAATAATGGGTTGGACCTCTTGCCCCATTTATTGGAAAACCTGCTTCTAGTTCCTGAAGTTATTACAAGCTTGCATGTTAGTTCATTTAGAAATCCATTTTGCGAAATTGCCTGGTTGTTTACAAGAATAACAGGACATGAGTCCACAACAACTGTTTCCCAGATGGCTCTTTATATTTTGTATTTCACAGTCAACGAACAAGCCATTTTTGATTGGGGCAAGTTAATTTCCCATGAAATATGTTCTCAATTATCAAGCTTCAAAAGGGAAAAGAAATTTTATATGTTGTCCTATTTAGTTTTTGCAATAAGGCATTCTTGTCAGTTTCCACAACTGTCTCTCTCCAAGAATGTCAACTGTGAATTCCACCCAGTAACGTTCTAGTACCGGGCCTTGTGGAAGCACAAGGCTTCCCACTATTTCTATGAAGTTTTTAATGGCTTCGTGTCTGTTTTCAAAGTTTTGTTGTTAGGAGAAGATGCTCCCCGCATTTCTGAACATGCAACCAGGTTTTTGGACAGGAAGGAGACACTCAAACATTTGGATAATTACAATGTCATAAGAATTTTTGGCTCCACATAAATACTTGCTCTCCTTCCATGTCACATTACAGACATAATGTTTGTTGCAGAAGTAGCATGACAATACAATTACTGGTTGCATCTGTTGTAAAAGAAGAAAAAAAAACAGTTCATTCCTCTGCCTTGGAAAGTAGGGGAGTTCGTGTTGAAAAACGTCAAGAAAATTGACAAATTCGCAGTGCATTCTAGCATCTCCAACTTGAGATATGCTGAAATCATAAGAGGGTTCGACCCCTATAACATTTTTCGACAACATTTACAAACACTTGGCGTCGACGATTGTTTTTAAAAAAAACATCTACTTGAAAACAAAGACAGTGGCGGCAACGCTCTTGCCTATGATGCCGACGACTTGGACATAGTGCAAAGCTGCACTAAATTGTACATGCAATAGGGGAAAGGCACCAATGACAAGAGTGTTCAATCGACAAATAACACTCCAAAAAGTACGACATCTCAGAGCATTGCTCCAACGGCCCACCAAAGCAACAAAGAAACTTAGAGTTCTTCAAATGGAGGAGGAGATAATGACCCTCCTCACTGTAAAATTGATAGTTCTCACAAGCTTCCAGTAGAGAAGAAGAGAAAGAAAAATGTGGGGCAGGCGGAAGAGCCAGAAATTCAGAGTGAGAACATGGAACTTGACACTGATCTGGATAGCATGCTCTGCTTCCTTGATCAGCCCGGAGACGCGATCCAGTATAGTTGTCCAATGGACATATCCGTTACCAAAAATTTTGACGAAGATGAATCCTTCGTGTTCTAGAGTGTTGTTTTTGATAGCCAGTCCAAAAAATTGATAATTGAGAAAAAATATGTTAAAAATAAGAAAGGGAAATCTTGTTCAGAGGTTGTCCTTGCCAATATGCGATCGTCCCAAATCTGTCAACTTCACACCGCGAGCGGAGAAAAACTTCATGATTCCATTGGAGGCATCGAGACCGAGAATGCTAGACTGAAGGACCGGGTCAAAGAATTGGAAGAGGCTTTCATTCCTATGCCATTACTTGTCAATCCTTTGGCAATAGCCATGCCTGCCACCCCTGCAACCAACGTAAAAGAATCCTCCACCTTGTTGGCATCCTGTAGAGGATATGTGGAGAATAATATCAAGAAAAGAATGGAATTGGTTACCGAGGCATGGAAAACATCACAAACCATCACTTCCCTTGGAACCAGGGCATGTAGTTTGCTCGAACATTTGCAGGCGGAGTTAAAAGATGAAGAAAATTTCTTTTTAAAAACGGTTCTTCATTTTGGCACCATTGTCAACAATATGACAGAAACAAAAAGAAGAGAACAAGATCTTCCATCCAAAAACTGGATCGGTCAATTGAATGAATGTTGGAAAGAAAAAGTGAAGAACCTACATCTCATTGTTCAGTCATATGAACAAGCCATATCAAAGAAAGATAAATTATTCACAAGGCTGTCAAGAATAGACTTAGCTGGAAAAACCAACGACTTCCAAGACCCCGACTTAATCGCAAACTCCTTGCCCTTAACCAGAAAAGAGTTCGATAAATAGGTTGCTATGTTTAAGGCCTTGTCTTTGGAAAAGTTTTACAACATCCTTCACTTTGATCAAGCTCATGTCGACGACTGGTTAGTCAAATATTCAGTACAGAATGAGGAAATTCACCAGGCTCTGTGTAATCTTTGTATCGACTTTCGAGAATTAAAAAATGATATTTTCAACATAAAAATGTGTAATGAGATCAACGTCGCCCCAATGAGAAGTTGCATTCAAGAATGGCTCGAAAGACAATTGAAGTAGGCCGCCGACGAAAGGAAACATACAGTTGCCAGGATTCCAACAACCATCGATGACATCATTGAAACCACAGCTGTTGACGACATCAATGAAACGACATCCGCAAGAAAATAGCCAAAGGGCTCATATGTACCCTTACTGTAATTCTACTGATCGCATCCTGCTTTGTTTATCAACCCAATTATTCCATTTTCTTAAATAGATATGTGTAGGCAAACACTTATACCTTTCAATTTATTTTTTTTGCAGGTATTGCACTCTATCTTCTTTCTATAGTCCTGTTTCTTGTACATATTTCTCTAATGGTCTGCGGGAGCCCCAATCCCAGTCTACATGACAAACGCATTGAAATTCCGATTAATATGTAACATACTTTAATTTTTTTGTATATTTCAAAATTTCCAGTAGTATGTAACAAACTTTTATTTTTTGACATACTTCAAATAAAACTGTTTTCTTATCTCCTTTTAAATTTATGTCTTCATATATTTTTATCTTTCACTAGTCTGTATGACAAATGCATTTAAATTTTTATATGTAACAGACTTTTAATTTTTTATATATATTTCAAAATAAATGGTGCTCTACATGCCAAACGTCATTTACTTATGCCCCATGTTCCGTGATATACATGTTGCATACAAAATTTCCATCATATACATTTCAAAATTTCCAGTAGTATGTAACAAGCTTTTATTTTTTTACATATTTCAAATAAAACTGTTTTCGTATCTCCTTTTAAATTTATGTCTTCATACATTTTTGTCTTTCACTAGTCCACATGGAAAATGCATTTAAATTTCCAATTTTTTTCTTCCACTGTCAACAAATTTGTAGTTTGTTATATACTTTCAAAAAATAAATGGTGCTCTACATGCCAAGTGGCATTTACTTTTGCCCCATGTTTCGTGATATACATGTTGCACACAACATTTCCGTCATTTACAATTCGACCCCATTTTTCACAATTTGCTTTCTAACCTCATTGACAGGGACTATGCTGCCACGCAGCCTTGTTATTGATGTGCTTAAATTTCATATAGAAGATATACCTCCATAGGTTAAAATCAAATTTGCAATTGTGTAAATATTACCACACATAAATGTCGTAAAATTAGCTATTACATGAGAGATGTATATATGTATATATATTTTAATAGAAATATTTTAAATAAATAAGGCTTTGATAAAATGTTATTATGTAAGTGTTATGTAAATATATTGTATTTTTGGCAAAAATACGGTAAGTTATTTATTCAAACTCAATTCACCATTGAAAGCTACAAGTAAATTTATAAAGTTATTTTGCTCATCCAATTTGAATTGGGATTTCACCTTGAATTTGAAAGTGTATGAGTATATAGAATCGCCAACAATCAAAACCCCCGGACCCTTGTATTGTTGTATTAATAATATTATTGACACCATAACCAAGTCAATAATAATTGAATTCAATCTTCAGAAAACAAAAACTTCTCCCATGTGCCTTGTTCATCATTTGTATTACAAAATTCAACTTCCAAACTAATGACCTTTGAAAAAGTTCCATTATTTCCAAACTACACATAATTTCTCATGCTCCACATATCATATGTTTAGTGTCTTTAATAGTGCAATGCATGCATGGTAGACTCTTCCTATTTTAATATCATTTATTTCATTAAGTTCTATTAGTTTTGTGCACTACATATTCATGGTATTAGAAAGCGAATAGGGCATGCGTTTGATCGTCTTGTTTATCTCAATAAGGTTGGGAATTTTGGTTTTTTTTACAATACTTTGTGCTTAAAAAGAAGTGAGACACATATGAGCCAATCTCACTCTCATTGATCTTGGAACCTCTACCAAAAGTATGTTTTGTTGAACACTGTATTTTTGTAGGAATGGTGTACTCTTCTTTCACTAGCAACACAAAAACCACTTGTTTGCACAAGTAACAATTAGTTATGTCTTTTTTAGGAGCCTTTAGTAATGCAACCCAGCCTTTGTTATTCTTGAATTAGATCCCTTTGCCTTTGATAAAAGGGCTCTCTTTGTAAGAATTGAAGAAGATCTCCTCACTTCTTTTACTTTATACCTTGGTGTGTCCATTCATGATATCTTTATTGGGGGTCCATTCCTCTTCCTTTGCTAAGGTTTTGTCTGCTTGCAGTAGGTGATAAAACTAGTCATGTAGATGCAAGCAAATGGTCAAAGGAACTAACAAAAAAGAGAAGGGAAACAATGAAAATTGTGCAGGGGGATGATGAAGACTACACAACTAGATATAGCTTCAAAATTGACAAAGAAGAGAACATAAACACAATGTCAAGATTTCCCCTACTTGCTTTACCAACAAGAAATTGGTGGCTTTGGTAAGGATTGGTTTGATTTCTTGAGATGGAGAATTCGTTCCTATAATTATATCCCCTGTAAGGAAAGCAATATCCAATGAGATATGGTGAATCAAAAGTTTGTACTCAAGAATTAGCTTTAAAGCAAATTTATGGAGAAGAAGATGAGGTTGTTGTGAGAAAGTTAAATCACGGATTATGGATCTAAGTCACCAAGGCGTTTTGGTTCTCAACGTTAAGCAATTACTCGGGCTTTAATTTTTAGCATATATTAATGATTATTAGTGTTGTATATATTTAATTGGGAGGAATGTGTGACTTAAGTTACCGGTCTCTATTATTTTGTCTACTAGTCACCTGATTTGCATCCAACAAATCAAAATAGGTCGAAGTTTTCACAAGACTCGCACCAAGTAGGGCATGCAAAGGATAACAAAATGGCAATGATTAAGAAGCACAAAGGGCAAGAGATCCAATAGGAAAATGAATATGAAGACTACACAATGAGATATAGCAAGATATGTGATACGATAAGGATCCACTAAGTGAATGGATGGTGAAGATGAACTATGGAGATGAACAGTTGAAATGTGAAGATGAACAATTGAAGCGATGACAAATATCAATGTTCAATTGGTTTTATAGACAAATCTTCAAAAAATGTGTTCAAGGTATAAACACCTTTCAACGTAATTAAATTTATGATTATTATAGATAGGAGTACATAAATGTTTGAAGTTAAATTTACAATTATTATAGATTTAACCACATAAACACACTATTTATGTTTTGTACACAATTACCACGTATTAATATTAATATGATGATATAACGGTGATATTTTATTAGTCCCTTCGGTACATATGGAATATATTTTTCTCTTAGAAGTCAAATAGCTTTCACTTTGCAATAGTTTAATTTATTTTGTAAAATTCGTTAAAGTTTTACAAATTATATGCAAATATCTATTAATTTATTTTTATTTTTTAAATAAATTTTGAAATTTCATTTTTTATTTTTATTGGATCAACATATTGGTATGACTAAATTGACCATGATGTATGGTAATATTTGTAGTAAAAATGTTCATTTAATGTTACACAATTAAAAAAAAAAAAAGATGACGACTTTGTAAATTCATTTATTTTGGTATTCTATATCTAGCATGTTTTTTTTATACATTCTTTGGTTTCTATATATTATGCATATTTGTATTCACAATATGTTATTAAAATTTAAAAGGATTAATTTCTATGCATTATTCAATTACCTATGTTTGGAATCATCGATTTTGTTTGATATGTTGGTGTTGTAGAAGATCAATCTATAAGGTATTGCAATTTATAAGAAGATCGAATTTTAAAATTAGGTAGGCCATGTAGCATCGATTAATTGTAATGCTAGTGTGGTAGAAGATCAATCTACAAGGTATTTCAATTTATAAGAAGATTGAATTTTGAAATTAGGTAGGCCATGTAGCATTGATTACCTTTGCAAGAGTACAAAACTTATATCATTGATTGCATTTGCAACTGTGTGTGGTATTGAACATGTGAACAAATTGGCCATGCCCCGCATATGCCTAGCCATGTTGCATGTATTGTTGGAAATATTGTTGTCATTGATGTCAAGGACAGGGGGAGACTACAGATGTCCAAGATAAAGATTGCAATTTGGAGATTGTTGGAAATATTGTTTTTCGGATTTTTGATGCTCAGTTTGGATACCCTATCTTTGAAGGATTTGTTTTTCCTAGATACCTAGCTCAAATGGGATCATAGGTTATATGGTTGGAAGTATTATTCCAAGACTTTTCCAACAATATATGGCATTCCCTCTAAATCCCTAGGAATGAGGAGATATGAACGTTTCCGTTCGACAACCTAACTAGAAAATTAAAGTCGACTCAGCTAGTCTTTGCAGGTCGACACTAAAAGTGGGGACAAAAATACTATATATATAGGATAGATGTGTGCATTTGAAGAGTATCCAAGCAAGAGATCCAGTCTGAGGTGTGCAGAAGTGATATGAGGTGCGCTAAAGGAGTTGGGGTGTCTTTTTGGGATCTAAAGGTGTGCAAGGAAGTCAAAGGGTTTTTTCTTGGGATTTTCTTGTTCTTAAGGTGCGTCATGAAGGACTGAAGGTTTATGATGCTGCAAAGTGCATTTTTATGAGGTTGTGATGCTGCAGTCTGGGATCATATTCTGGGAATGATGTTATGATGCTCGCTAGGGCATGAAGGCTAAATGTGACTAGGGTTTGAAGCTATGTTTGAAATATGAAGCATGCAAGCAAAGTCAGAAGCACTTTATGTACGAAGATCTTGGATTGGTGTCTTTACAGGTCTTACTGAGTTGGTTATCATATGAGGAGATTGGTGTCTCCAATAGGTTGGTGCCTGCACAATATCTTGTTGAGTTGGTGCTCAAGTGAAGGGATTGGTGTCTCCAACGAGTTGGTGCTTGCAAATATTGTAACAATAGGTTGGTGGCTATAGGTGTTTTTGAGTTGGTGCTCAGTTTAAGAGATTGGTGTCTCTAGGAGGTCGGTGCCTACATCTTTCCGAGTTGGTGCTTAGTTAAAGATACTGGTGTCTCAAGTATGTTGGTGCCACATTGGTGCCTACAATTTTTGTAACAGTAGGTTGGTGCCTACATGAATATATAAAGAAAAGTTTTATGGTTTTCGCCCTATTGGGTTTCCATGTTAAACTTTGTGCATTGTGATTTGAGTTTATATGTGATTATTGTTTCTTAGCTAATGAATGATTGATGAATGGTTAAATAAATTAAAAATTATCTTATATTGATCCACTCCCCCTCTCAATATAAACATAAGTTTAACAATTGGTATCAGAGTAGGTTCTTTCAAAAACAATCTAACTGTTGGAAGGTAGATCTCAAGATCACACATGGCTAGTCAAGAAGGTTTCTTCACAAACAAGGGTCCATTGTTTGATGAAACAAACTATGCATTCTGGAGTATAAGGATGCAGACTTATATAATGCTCTTGGGTTTGATATTTGGCGATCATTCGTGAATGGTTATACAACCACAAAAACTCCACCAACGTATGCAACTGGGAAGAAGCCTAGTGAACATAATGCAAAATCCATGAATGTCATCTTGTGTGGTATATTAGAATATGAGTTTGTCAAGGTGATGCATTGTGGATCAACAAAATAAATTTGGGTCAGACTTCAAAACATCTATGAAGGATATGCCAAGGTGAAGAAGGAAAATCTCCAAACTCATAGAAGATATTTCGAGAGTTTGAAAATGAAAGATGAAGAAAATGTTGCAACCTATTTCCTTTGAATGGATGAAATTGACAACACCATTAGAGGACTAAGAGCCAATGATTGTGCAAAAGGTGTTGAGATCTCTCCCCTTGAGATTTGATGCCAAGGTCTCTTCCATTAAATAAATCAAGGATCTAGAGAAACTAATGATGGATGAGTTGCATGAGATTCTCATTGCATATGAGATAAGGACAAAAAAAGAAAATCAAACATAGAAGGAAGCAACTTTCAAAGAATCAAAGAAGACAAAAGGACACAAATTATGTGATTGTTCCAGCCATGAATTAGATATATAAGAAGCACAATTTGTGAGAAAGATAAAAAGAGGATCTGGAAAACACAAAGGTAAGCGACCCTTCATATGTTTTAATTGTGGTAGAGTAGGGAATTTCATTGCTAAATGTCCATATGCAAAAAGGGAAGACAATAATGATGAGGAAAATAATGTTAAAGAAGAACATAACAATAGAAGCAAACCTTATAGACACAAAAGAAGAAAATATACTAAGAAGAAGAGTTTTTACTCTAGAGAGGACAATAACTCATCTGAAGAAAGTGATGGATATGTTTCTAATATTGACAAAGAAGAATTCCTCTTTGTAGCCATGAATACAAAGTCTATTGATAAAGAAAATGAAGACAATAAGAAAGAAGAATAAGGCATTGATGGGGAAGTGAATCTTGAAGCATAACTCATTAGTGCCTTAGAAGAAATAGACAAACTCAAGGAAAATAATAGAAAGTAGAAAGAACAATTGCAAAAATATGAAGAGGAGGATCGTGATCTTGAAGAAACAGAGAAGACATATATCATCCCGAAGACTCAACTAGAAGAGGCAAACATGATAGAAGAAGTGGTGAGAAGCCAATTGAAAGAAAAGGAAGAAAATTGCAAGAAGATAGAAGTTGGAATAGTTTCTTTAATAAAGGAACTAGAGAAAACAAGTGATCAGTTGAATAGAAGCCTGCAGTTTGGAAAGAGTATTGAAACATTAGATAATATTCTCAGTTTCTAAAGGTCACCATTCATCAAGACATGTCTTAGATACGACAAAAAACAAAAGACCCCCAAGGGAGATGCAAGCACTAAGGTCAAAAAACCATCGGAAAAAGAAAATGAAGAAAAACCTAAAAGTTATGCCAAAATTATCAAAGGCTCATCAACAATGAAAGCAATAGTAGGAAAGGAATCGATGACCAACAAAAATATGATTTGTCCCACAATAATGAGTTCAGAAGAGTTGTTCCATCAAGAAGACCTTTCACAAATTGATACCAAAATCTCTTTATTGGCTACTATTTTTCTTGCAATAATTTTGGTCATAAAGAAATAAATGCAGAGCTTATGCAGTAAGTGATCATGTGAGAGATATAAACAAAGGTTCTTATAAAACCACAAAGAATGATTATGTCAGAAAAAAAACAAGTTCTCATGGGTTTGTTGATACAAACTACAATTCATTTGCTCCCCTACTTTATTACAATGTTAAATGTTATAAGTGAAATAACTATGGGCACATAACATGTGACTGTAGAAGCAACACAATAAAGAGGGAAGAAGGTGTTCTTATCAAGCATAGAGAAAAATACACAAAAGCGTGGAAAAGGAAGCAAGAAGAATAGAAGAAGGAAGAATGCACACTTGCACTTTACGCTCAAAATAAAAAGAACCAATGGTACATTGATAGTGGATGTTCAAAACACATGCAGGGGACCAGACCAAGTTTCTCACCTTGAAGAAATAAAAAGGAGACGGTGTTACTTTTGGAGATAATAGTTCCACAAGGATAGTTGGAAAAGGTATTGTTAGTCTTGATAATGGAAAGATTAAGACACATAATGCCTTGTATGTTAAAGTGTTAAAGCATAATATTCTAAGTGTCAGTCAAATGTGTGATCAAGGTTACAACCTCACATTTCATTCTAAAGGGTGTGAGATAAGTAAAGCAACTTTAGGAAGACTAGTGGCAAATGCAAACAGAACCTCAAGCAATGTTTACATAGTCGATGAAGTCAAAGAAGAAAAATGTTGTATGGAGCATAAGCTGGGAGTGATATCCCTCTCATCTCTTTAGTAAATGGAAGTACAAGCTTAGGGGGAGAAACCCTTTGCCATTGATGTCAACAAGGGAGAAGTTGTAGACTAAGGAAGATTTGCAGACACAAGGAAAGTTGCAAACAGGGAGAGTATCAGAATTGACTAAGGGTTGTCATAAATGACAAAGGGGGAGATTGTTGGAAATATTGTTGTCATTGATGTCAAAGACAAGAGAAGACTATAGATGTCCAAGATAAAGATTGCAAGATGGTGATTGTTGGAAATACTGTTTTTGGATTTTTGATGCTTAGTTTGTATACCCTATATTTGAAGGAATTTTTACTCTAGATACCTAGCTCAAATTGGAGCATAGGTTATATGGTTGGAAATTTTATTCTGATACCTTTCCAATGGTATATGAAATTCCCTCTAACTCCCTAGTAATGAGGAGATATGAATTTTTCCGCCCGACAACCTAGCTATAAAATTTAGGTCGACTCAACTAGTCTTTACAGGTTGGTCCTGAAAGTGGGGACAAAAATACTATAAATAATGGATAGATGTGCACATTTGAAGAGTATCCAAACAAGAGATCAAGTCTAAGCTGCTCATAAGTTATTTGAGGTGTGCTAAAGGAGCTGGGGTGTCTTTTTGGGATCTAAAGATGTGCAAGAGAAGTCTCAAGGTTTTTTCTTGGGATTTTCTTGTTCTTAAGGTGTTTCATGAAGGACTAAAGTTCTGTGATGCTGCAAAGTGCATTGTTATGAGGTTGTGATGCAGTCTGGGATCATATTCTAGGAATGATGATATGAGGCTTGCTAGGGTATGAAGGCTAAATGTGACTAGGGTTTGAAGCTATGTCTAAAGTATGAAGCATGCATGTGAAGTAAGAAGTACTCTGTGTATGAAGATCTTGGATTGGTGTCTTTACAGGTCTTACTGAGTTGGTTCTCGTGTCTTCGGTAGGGTGGTGACTACACAATATTTTGTTGAGTTTGTGCTCAGGTGAGTGGATTGGTGTCTCTAACAGGTTGGTGCCTCCAAATATTGTAACAATAGGTTGGTGCCTACATGTGTTGTTGAGTTGGTGCTCAATTGAGGAGATTGGTGTCTCTAGTAGGTTGGTGCCTACATATTGTTGAGTTAGTGCTCAGTTAAGGAGATTGGTGTCTCCAATAGGTTGGTGCCTACAATCTTTGTGACAGTGGGTTGGTGCCTACATGAATTTATAAAGATATTTTTTATGGTTTTCTCATGATTAGGTTTCCATGTTAAACTTTGTGCATTGTGCTTTGAGTTTATATGTGATTATTGTTTCTTAGCTAATGAATGATCGAAAAATGGTTTGTAATACCTGGGTTTTGAGTCCCCATATTAAATAATTTATTTTGTTTATTTGATGAAAGGTTAGAGTTCCCAAACAATTAAATAGGCCAACTTGCCTGGGAAATGTAACATTTTTATCATTATTGATAATAAAATACATCGTTGGCTCCTAGACGGACAAGGACAGGATTTATAGGGGGCTATGATTCCATGAGAGAGGGGGCTTAAGGGGATAAGTCATTTTATCATATTTAATTTACCCATAATTGTTTTAATGGAGATAAGTGGTTACATGTGCTTCTTGGGGAAAGGCCATGTGGTTCTTGATTTTCAAGTAATTATTTAAACCCATCTTTGGGTTGTTTGGGGGTTCATTCATTGTCCATTGTTCACACTCTTCATTATATTCTCTCCATTCACACTTTCACTCATTCATTATTGTTCATTCATCTTTCATCTTGGTGGAAAAAAGGAAAAACAGAATGTTGGGAGAGAAGCCACTGTTGGTTGGTTGTAGTGATTGTTGGTGTATTCTAACCATTAATTAATGCTTGCATGCCTGAGGTGGATTGGCATGTACTAAATTTTATTCACCACTACGAGTACTGAGAGTCCCAACATGGAGATTCTTGACCAGATGCACTGGAGCCCTAGAAGGAGGCGGACAACCCGAGGGAATGTGTGGCAGAGAAGGGAGTCCATTCTCTTGGGTTGTGCAAGCTGGAAAGAAGAGAGTTGGTGTACTTTGGAGTGTTGTGCATTGAGGAACCTGTGAGAGCTTGAGTGTTGACTAGTTTGGGAAGTTGAGTAACACCCTGGAACCATCCTTGTGGATTCATAGCCCTAACTCGGGGGTGACCTGCTATTGAGACTTGGAACAATAATGTCTATGGTTGGGTGGAACATCCTTGGTCTACAACCAGTTGGTGAATGTTTTTTATTAAGATAAGTGCTCTCTGTTATGTGTTTCTTTGCTTATATATTTATTTCTGATGTGTATCAATTATTGTCTCTGAGATTCGTATGTTATAATATGCATGCTTGTTGGTTATTGCATGTGATGTTATCATGTTTTTTTCATGTTTGTCTATAAATTAATTGGTATTAGATTTCAAAATAAATCTTGAAGTGGGTTTTTGGAGTAGCGTGCCCAGCCCGTGGGTGGTTGGGTA
This sequence comes from Picea engelmannii, assembly GCA_009831015.1. NCBI lineage: Eukaryota > Viridiplantae > Streptophyta > Pinopsida > Pinales > Pinaceae > Picea > Picea engelmannii. The sequence goes on along the minus strand of ML788575.1, from coordinate 392,597 downwards.
CGTTACAGATTGGGGATGTAGCATGAATCTTGATTATTGCATGTTCTGTGATTATGTTTCTTTCATGCTTCTCTATAAATTAGATGGTAGTAGATTTCAAAATCAATCTTGAAGTGAGTTTTTGGAGTAGTGTGCCTGGCTTGTGGGTGGTTGGGTACGCTACAGATTGGTATCAGAGATTCTGGTTGAAACATCGGTAAAGGTATGGGCCATACCAAGTGCGAATTATACAAATTCGCTATTACAAATTTCAAACTGTGTGAATTTGGGGAAAAACAAAATGATTAGAGAGAAAGATCCCCAAATTCGTGGGAAGATTCGAGTTTTAAATAATTTGGATTGTTTGAGAAGTTTAATGGATTCGATCTGTAGATTTGCAGACTCGAATTCGACTTGGAAGGTTGAAAAAATTGTATTTTAATGGTCGTTGTCACGCGGGGCAAAATTCAGAGAATCGACGGTCGAGATCGTGTTCGATCTTGAGATCAACGGCCTAGATTCGTTATTGAAAATTTAAAAATTGTAATTTTTTCAAAGTTTGACAAAGTAAGCAAATCGATGGCTAAGATTCATTTTGGCGGTTAGGAAAATGAGGTAGATCGACGGTCCAGATTCGTCGAGGAAATTTTTCGAAATCGTTAAGTGTTGAAATTTGCCAAAAGAAATCTTCGATCGTTGACGACCGATGATCGACATAATTTGGTGGAGTTTTCAGTTTGTCAACATAAATCTCCAATCGCCAATGGCCGATGGTTGGAAAAATTTGGCGAAGTCAGTTTGTCAACATAAATCTCTAATCGTCGACGACCGATGGTCAGGGGTCGACATAATTTGGTGAAGTTTTTAGTTCACCAACATAAATCTTCAATCGTCGACGACCGATGGTCGGGGATCGATGGTTTCGACGAAGTATTAAAGTTCGACGATGAGACATCTCTGATCGTCCATGGTCGATGGTCAGGCATCTACAAATTTTGTGCGAAGTTCAAATTTTCCACCAAGTGAAAATGTTGATGGTCGATGGAGAAAGGAAGGTGATGACATGTCATACCACATCAACATCCACGTGTCATGCCATGTCATCCCAGTTGATACCTTAGGATGATGTGTCATGTCAAGTCATCATCCACGTGTCATGCCACGTCAACGAAGGGATGGTTGACCGTCGATGTTGTAATATTCCAGATACAAAATAGTATGCAGAACATAAATAATTAGCTATAAATGGCAGATAAACAACGATATAACCAGAACAACACCACAATAATACCAAAATAATACTAGAAAGAGAACTTTGATTACTGAGAGCAATGTTTACTTGCCTCTTCGAGGGGGCAAACTTCAACAAAGCAGAGGTCTATTACAATAATATCCAAGACAAAAATTCTCATACCCTCAACTCCTATTTATACTAAATATGTATATCAAAATAACAATCTAGAGGAAGATCCTTCTAGAAGCAGAAGCTTATATTAGGTCTTCTTACATTTGACTTATTCTTCCTTATTGCTAGGCCTTATTAATATTGACCTTTATTACATGGAAATATATTATTCTACCTACGTGAGGGGTTAGGTCCCTAACATGTCCTCCCCCTTAAAAACAACCTTGTCCTCAAGGCTTGAGATGAGAAAATTGTTGCAGAATGGTAGCTGTTTCCCAAGTGGCATCTGCTGGAGTTGTATCTTTCCACTGGACTAACACTTTCTTGATGGTTCACTGACACAGATGACGCTCAAGCTGGTCCAAAACTGCTTGTGGTTATAGCCAAATGGAGCCTTATTCATCCAACTCGGGAAGGTTGGTTTGAGTTTGGCACTTAGTTCCAATCACCTTCTTTAAGCAGGAAACATGAAAAATAGGATGGAGCTTAGAATGACTGGGAAAAGCTAACTGATAGGCCACCTATCCCACACGCTTGAGAATGGTATAAGGACCATAAAATTTCGGTGCCATTTTCTGGCAATGGTCAACCTTGAGGGAATTTTGCTTGTAAGGTTGTAGTTGAAGAAACACTTGATCTCCTTATGCAAATTGACGTTCAGAGCAACCTTGATTTGCTTGTTGCTTCATGCGATTCTGGGCCATGACAAAATTCTCTTTGAGGGTACGAAGAATAGCCTCTCGAACTGTAAGCATTTGGTCAATCGCCTGGACCTTCGAGACACCTGGCAAGTATGAGAGAAATGAAGGTGTCTTTTGTCCATATACTGCTTCAAAAGGAGTCATGTGGGTAGTTGTATGGTAAGAAGTGTTGTACCAACATTCATCTAGTGGTAACCATTGAGCCCGTTGATTTTTCCTTTTTGATGCAAAACACCTCAAATATGTTTCCAAACACTTGTTGACAAGTTTAGTTTGATCACCAGTCTGGGGATGATAAGTTGCGTTGAGATGCAATTGGGTGCCTTGTATCTTGAACAGTTCTTGCCAAAAAATTGTCAGTGAAAGTTAGGTCGCGATAAAAAACAATAGAATGAGGCATGGCATGAAGCTTGAAGACCTGATCCATGAAAATTTTAGCCACAATGGAGGCTGTAAATTTGTGTTTAAGAGAACATAAATGACCATACTTGGAAAGACGATCAACTGCCACCGTGATGATTGATTTATTTCCCGATTTAGGTAAGCCTACAATAAAATCCATAGAGATATCCCGCCAAATAGCAGGTGGAATCAGAAACGGTTGTAGTGTGCCAGGAGATTTGACTGTTTCACCCTTGTTGCGTTGAAAAACATCACATTCAACCACAAAATTGCAAACGTCTTGTTTCATACCATCCCCAAAAAAGGAACGTTTGACCCGGTCATAGGTTTTGGTAAACCCGGAGTGCCCAGCAGTGGGTGTCACATGAAGCTCAGAAAGTACCACAGATTTAAGTTTTGACTGTTTACTCAAATCGAGCGAACTTTGTATCAAAGCTCATCATTGAGCCAAGAGCACCCTGGGGAGACTAGAGAATTGGCCTGCAATTGTTGTATCAAATGAAAACTTTTGGGATCGTGTAGCCATTCCTGACGAACAACTTGGAGACAATCTGATACAATAAAGGAGAGAGAAAAAAGGGTCCCTTCGTCTTCATGTTTTCTAGAAAGTGCATCAACAACCACATTGTCTTTGCCTTTCTTGTAAATGATCTCATAATCTTATCCATAGAGCTTAGTCACCCATTTTTGTTGCTCTAGGGAGGAAAGACGTTGTTCCAGAAAATACTTGAGGCTTTGATGATATGTCTCAATTTGGAAGAGTTGCCCCAATAGATAAGGGCACCAAAGATCCATGACATGAAGAATAGCCAACATTTCCTTTTCATAGATTGATTTTCCCAAATTTCACTCTAACAATTGTTTGCTGGTAAAGGCCAAAGGCCGACCCTCTTGCATAAGGACTACATCAATTCCTTTTACGGAAGCATCACATTCCGGGACAAAGGTATTTATGAAATCAAGAAGGGACAAGATTGGAGTGGTGCACATGGCCATCTTCAAGGTTTGAAAAGCCTGAGCAATTGCTGGAGTCCAAGTGAAAGAATTATTTTTAAGGAGAGGAGTGAGAGTTGCCATAATCTTTCCATAATTCTTAACAAAATTGCGATAATAACCTGTTAAACCTAGAAATCCATGCAAGATTTTTAGAGTCTTTGGGTGAGGCCAATCTTGCATAGCTTCAATATTTTTAGGATCCACCCTGACACTGGCCTTGCCAACAAGATGACCCAAGTACTCGATTTCTGAGGTGCCAAAAGCACATTTAGATTGTTTGAGGAAAAGTTGGTGCTGAGAGAGTAGATGGAGAACTCGATCCACATGAGAAATATGGGTTGTCCAGGTTTTACTATAGATGAGAATATCATCAAAGAAAACTAAGACAAAATGACGGAGAAAAGGAGGGAAGACATGATTCATGAGGCTTTGGAAAGTGGAGGGAGCATTACACAAGCCAAAGGGCATGACCAAAAACTCATAGAGGCCCTCATGAGTTCTAAATGCTGTCTTAGGAATGTCTGCCTCGTTCATCAGATCTGGTGGTAGCTAGAACAAAGATCAAGTCTAGTAAAGAATTGGGCGCCACTCAATTCATCCAAGAGGTCATCAATGACAGGAATGGTAAATTTGTCTTTAATGGTGAGTCTTTTGAGGGCGTGGAAGTCAGGACACATGCGCCAAGAAACTTATTTATTAAGGACCATGACCACATGAGAAGAGTAGGGGCTCATACTAGGGTGGATAACACTTGTGTTGAGAAATTCTTGAACAATTTTCTCAATTTCATTTTTTGGGAAAAGGGATGAATATTGGGAGGAAGGCTTCCTAGGACAAGGAGAGTGGATGATCATGAAAACCATAGGAAGGATGGAGTCTCTGGGGAGTGTAAAAAACCACTTGATGTTTAGAGAGGATGGATTGGAGGTCCTACAACACAGAGGGTGTCTCAGTGGCTTGTATGGCATGGAGTTGGGAAATAATTCCATAATGACCTTTTTTGAGCACCTTTTCCATGCGATAGGAACTGATGATCTCTAAGGAACCGACAGTGATTCCTTGGAACTTATATTGTTGGCCCTCCTGGTCGAATTGCATGGTTAATTCCTTAAAATCCATGAGAATGGGACCCAACGTCCTTATCCATTCTGCACCCAATACAATGTCACAACCGCCCATGTCGATAGCAAACATACAAGATTTCATGTGGTACTCACCAATTTGGAGACACACATTTTCAAAACGCCCTCCACATTTCATGGAACCACCATTGGAAATCATGATTTGAAAACTATTGATGGCACAGATATAGCAATTAGTTTCTTGGCCAATGCAACGATGAATAAAATTATGGGTGCTTCCACTATCAGCAAGAATGATGACTTTCCTATGCTTAATGTAACCAATTAGCTTGAGGGTTTGGGGAGCAGAGAAGCCAGTGAGAGAATTTAGGGAAATGACCGGTTCTACTTTAGGAGGGTTTGAGAGAGGGGTCATGTCATTGGGTTCAGGTGACATGGACACAATGTGAGACTCAACATCATCTTCCGAAACATCCTCCGAGATGGCCATAAAAATATTTTGTTCCTTACACTTATGCCCAGGAAAATATTTGTCATCACAATTATAACAAAGGCCTTTGAGTTGGCATTCAACCATTTAGGCCGTGGTCAATTTTTGGATCTTTAATGGAGTAGAAGGAGGAGTGGGAGTAACTGGTTTAGTGTGAGGAATAAAGGAGGGTTTTTTGTTTTGATAATAGACATTCTGTTGTGCTTCCTTAGCTCTTTTAGTAGCGTCCACCCAACTCTGAGGCCAAGCGATGAGAACATGGGCACAAGTCTCATCCTTGAGGCCATTGATAAAACATTCTCGGAAAAAAGCATCAGACATGCCCTTTGTACAAAAATACAATCGCTCAAAAGCAGCTATAAAGTCTTCCACTATGCTAGATTGTTTCAACTTTGTCAAACGACCTAAATGGTTGGTGTCAGTGTCAAAGAATTCATAAAGCCTTGCCACAAAGTGTGTCCAAGCCACATGCCCTTGGCGGACATTTTTTCTCCATTGCTACCATTTCCAATGTTCTTGATCTAGATGGAGAACACCATACCAGAGTTTGGCCAACTTATCTGTAATGCCATACAAAGAGAAATAATGTTTCATTTGAGTTACCCAACCAGTGGGATCCAAGCCATCAAATTTGGTCACATCCACACACTGAAGGCGTAGGTCATGATGAAAGTGATGGGGCTGAAAATTCTAGGAATGGGAGGAAGTTTCACCTTCGGTTTGCAAAGGTGGGTCAGATGAGGGAAGATTTGTAGGGATATGCAGCTTGGTGCAGATCATCGTAGTGAAGGATTCAAGCTAGGTATCAAGGTCTTGTTTGAGGTCCTCAATTTTGGCGTTGATGGAGGAATGCATGTTTTTATTGACGGTGGAAATATTGCCACAGAGTTGTCTCACTTCTTGTTGGGTTTCTGTGAAATTAGAGTGCAAGGCATTGAAGCGAGCTTCCAAGTCTTGGCTACGGGTGTGGGCCATGATGAATATGGAACACGAAAAGGGGCATATGGGACCACACAGAAAATGGCTTATGGGTGAAGTGTATCACAACGATCAGGGCAACGAGTTGAATCTAATGGGGTAAAGCCCAAATAAGGGTGTTGGAAGGGGGTCGGGTCCACGAGAAAAAACATTTGCTGAAAAATGACAGGTATGACTGCGATAAGGGCGAAGAGAGAAATCCAATGGGATAGGTCTCAAATAATGGTGCCAACATGATCTATACTTTTTTTTTTTACTCATGCAGAGTTATACTCTGATTTGAAGAATATTGTGTTGAGGAAAAAATATGAATTATCTTACTCAAGCATTTTCGAATCTTGCCTGGCTAGGAAAAGATAGTCGGGAATATCACCCTATGCTTTATAGCCTCATAAATAATTTCCCAATCCGCAAGTATTAATTACCAGGGCTTAGGCTGATTTATTAATGAAAATAATGTTGCAAAAAGAAAATAAAAATTTATTTTAGTTTCTAAAATGTATGCACATTATAGAAAGTAAATATGGAGATCGAAAAGCAAAAGTAACCAAGTCATAAAGACACACAAATGAGATAGAATAAAAATCTGATTTATTTCATTACAAGATATCAAAAGTGTTTTTTTCTTTACAAAACCCTGTGAGGGCATAAACCAAATTCTAATTTAGAGATCCCCGATGAACACCATACAAAAGGACTCTGACAAGAAGTAGAATAATGCCCAAGCACAACCTGTGGCCAACCAAAAACATATACAAATCTTCCATTTAAAGTTCTAGGTGATGCTAAACCGGACTGCGCAATGCTTCCCATCAACAACAATAATGAGGGCAATGCCATGATAAATAACAGCTTGGGGCTCAACCAAGACATGGCAAGAAACACTCCAACTCTTAATAGTTCACATTGAAACCCAGAGAAACGAAAAATATCAGCCACAAAGATGAAAAGGAGTGGCAAAACTTAACACCAAGACTAGTTGTAAAACCCATGCGCAAAGCTCAGAGCTTGCTAAACTATAATCATAAGTTTCCATAGAGAACCAGACCAAAAACTCCAAGCTGACCGAACATGCTTTTCTGTGATTTAACCAATAAACCCATGCAGAGACTACATACAACAAGGAATAACCATTCCTCTTTCTTTAAAATGCCAACTGTCTAGAGTATTCACAAAAGAAACCATAAGCACAACACCAATACACAATCCAAAAATTAAGAAAAACACAGATCTCAAGCAATTCTGAGCCAAAAATTAATTCATAATGCAGAGTAACCATCATGGATGGAAAAATAAGGAACCATACCTGGAAAAACTTGAAGGATCAGATTCTGTCACTAAGAGGTGGGGGGTGAATCAGTGACACAACAATTATATCAATTTTTATTTCTTAATGCAAACAGAATCTTAACATAGTATTTTATTGTGGAACCCAAACGGGAAAACCACAAACTCTTTTCTATTAACTGCAAAAATTGTTTTACATGTTACATAGACGGAAGATGTACTTCCTCTTTGATCAACACCGACTGATCATGATGCACCCACACCCTGGTTTACCAACACTAACTGGTAGGAGGCTACAATCCCCTATTTAGTCAGCTACAACCGATAAGGAAGCATCAACTCCCTCTGCAGGCACCAACCTGCCCTTGCACCACCCAACCACCCTTAATACATAAGTATCTTCATTTTTTCTTCCTGGAATCTGCTTCAGCTTTTGATTTTCTGATTTGGACTACAGAGACACTTTCTTTACACCACACTTCCTTGTTTATATAATCTTCAAAACAACGTGAGTGTGAAATACTATGTTCCTTCATTTCGAACATCACACCTCTTCAATTAATTAGTGTTAATACTGTTTATTTATTTATTTTTACCGTGAAGGTAAATTGATCACAGTCATGGATCAATTTTAAACCTTTATACTTGTTCACAGATCTCTGTTAATTTCACAGAGACCAAACTCTACGGAGGTGCTTCCTTCAAATCAATGGTCGAGATTTAATTCTTATCTTCTCATGAGATGGATGAATGACGAGATTTCGACACATTGACCTTTGAGTCTTCATGAATTCCAATATTTCAGAACTCTTGATTACGATATCCCCGAAACAATTAGACGGTGCACATTTATTTCGCAGAGATAGATCAATGGTCCGATTTAGACCTTACACTCATCCTTTCACTACTAAATCCGACAGCTATGACTTAATCGTGCATTGAGATGGATGGCTGTCGTAATTTCGGCACTTTTCCCTTCGGGTTTTCATGACTTCCAATGTGTCAAATCTCCAAAGCTGTCAATCTACTAATGCGTGTCCCTTTCGGAATTTCGGCGTTCGAGACTTTGGGATATTAGAGTATTTGCTTGCTATGCAAAACTCCCGAAGTAGAAACTCCCGACATGACGTAAACCTGCTGACGTCACATGATGACTTGACACGTGCCGAGTAGCTTCCATGTGTCATTCAAATTCACGATTTACACGTGCATGAAATGCTAATTTTACTTTGACACTTGTCACTATCTGACTGTGCCACGTGTCCTAGATGACGTGCTCTGTTGACGTGGTTTGCCAACGTGTCTTGCTTCCTCGACTTCGGGGCTTCAGCCTTTGGGTTTCTTTGCTGTATGTTATGTCCAACCTCCCGATCTCCAAAATGGTGAAATCCCGACTAAAGGTGACAGCTCCTCTTCCACAGGCCATTATACATGTGACCTCGGGTTATGACCCAGGGTTGAGTGTTTCGTTATTTTCGCGTTTAGAGATTTCGAAAAACTCTCGTCGCTTTTTCTCTGAATCACGAATCCCCGAATTCGTTGATATAGTGCCACATGTTCTCCTTTCAACCAATGACTATAATCTGTTCGAAATTTCGGACTTCGCGAGTTCGAGATCCTTGACTCCTCGACACTCCAAATCCTCTGATTCCTGAGTTCCGAAGGAACTCACAGCTAACCGTCGTGCTGCTTCTCCCAGATCTAATGGTCGAGATGCTTCATCATCATATCAACAATCATTTTCACTTTGACCAAAAGGTAGGGGGCCTGACAGGTCGTCTCGGGCTCCGGGCTGGTGAGCTTCCCGTGGAATCCAAACACCTAGAGCCCCCACCATACCTTTACACTATGCGTCAATAAGCTATGAAGAGAGCTATGTATATAAACCTATATGTGTTTATTCGTGCTTCCAGTGTGGGATAAATCCCATTACTTGAGACAATCAGCGCCGCTAATTTCTTGATCGAACGGTTGCTAAAGCTTCTTGCCTTTTCTACGCATTGTTCAACTTCTCAGCCTTTTCTATGCATTGTTCAACTTCTCAGCCTTTTCCCGTGCAATGGTCGACTGCATTATGCAATGTGTTTCTTTCGTCTTTAGATCATAGGAACATTGTTGATCCTATCATGATCAACAATAAACATTGATTTCCTCTTTGTGCAATGTGTTATTCCTTCTGAGCTTTGATCATTCGAGTATTCACTTCTCTTGTTCGCTCTTTCGATCTCTGCACACTGTTTTGACATCATCACTTTGTTCAATCTCTGCACACTGTTTTGTCATCATCATCACACACTGCTTTGTCATCATCATCACTTCGATTGTTGACATCAATGACAATATTTCCAACAATCTCCCCCTTTGTCATTGAGGGCAACACACTAAATTCATATTCAAAACTCCCCCTGTGATGGTGCTTTCCTCTTATGAAGCTTTCCTTTTATGAAGTTTCTCTCCCCCTTTGAAATCAATGGAAAAGGGTTTCTTCTCCAATCATCTGTTTGTATAAACACTTCTCTAACCACTGGTAACTCCTCCTGCAATCAATCTTTTTATGTCATAACTGAATGACACCTTCTGTCGTTGATTTCTATCCCCCCCTCAATAGGTGCCAATTGATGCATCATTTTCTTGAGAGATTTTAGGTAGGAAGAAGTATTACTCCCAATTTTTGCCTAAGATATTCAAATATATCTCTGTTTAAGGGTTTTGTAGAAATATCTACCACCTGTTCTTGTGTTGGAACATATTCCAATTTAATGTTCTTGTTTTCAGCCCAATATCTTAGATAGTGGTATTTTATGGGAATGTGTTTCGATTTTGAGTGTTGGACTGGGTTCTTAGAGAGACTTATCACGCTTGTATTGTCATAGTGGATAATTGTGGGATCTTCAAATACTATTTTGATGTGTTGTAGAGTTTGTTTCATCCATTCCACTTGTGTGCAACATTTTGTTGCTGCAATATACTCAGCTTCAATGCTAGACAGAGAAATTGAGGATTGTTTCTTGCTTATCCAAGCAACCAGTGATTCTCCCAAAAAGAATTCCCCTCCACTCGTACTTTTTCTGTCATCTACACTTCCTGCCTAATCAACATCTGAATAGGATTTTAATGTGAATGAGTCCTTGCTAGGATACCACAAACCAAGATCTATGGTTCCTTTCAAATATCTAGATATTCTTTTTACAGCTTGAACATGACTCTCCTTTGGTTTTGCTTGGAATCTAGTCACCATCCCAACAACTTGCTTGGCATCAGGTCTAGAAGCTGTTACATAGAGAAAACTGTTAATCATCGATCTGTAGTGTTTTGGATTTACAGCTTTGGACTCATCATCCTTGCTTAGTTTGCATCCAACTGTCATAGGTGTACTAATAGGTTTGCAATCCTCTAACTGGAATCTCTTAAGCATATCCTTAACATATTTAGACTCATGGATAAAGACTCCCCTTTTGGACTATATTATTTGTAATCCAAGGAAGAAATTTAGTTCGCCAATCATAGACATTTCAAATTCTTGTTGCTTCATCTTAGCAAAGTCTTCACTCATTTTTATATTATTAATACCAAATATGATATCATCAACATACACTTCCAGAATGATCAAGTTATTACCAACAATTTTGCAATAAAGATTGCTATCTGCTGATCCCCTTTTGAGGCCTTATTTTTGTAAATAAGAGTCTAGCCTTGCATACCATGCTCTGGGTGCTTGTTTTAATCCATTGAGTGCCTTCTTTAATTTACAAACGTAGTCTCTTTTATTGGTTATTTGGAACCCATCTGGTTGCTCAATATAGACTTCCTCTTCTAAATTTCCATTGAGAAATGCTGATTTGACATCCATTTGGTACACTTTAAATTTTCTGTAGATGGAGAAAGCTAAGAGCATCCTAATTGCCTCTAATCTAGCTACATGTGCAAATGTTTCTTCATACTCTACTCCTTCAACCTGAGCATAACCTTTGCATACTAATCTAGCTTTGTTCTTGATTACTTGCCCATCTTCATTCATTTTATTTTTATATACCCATTTAGTTCCAATGACATTTTTATCTTTTGGTCCAGGAACTAGTTCCCAAGTTTGATTTCTTTTAATTTGATGCAATTATTCATTCATATATTTAACCTAGTTCTCGTCTTTACATGCCTCTTTGATTTAACTTGGCTCAATATGTGACACCAATGCTAATTCTATTTGATACAGTAGTTGTCTTCTTGTTTGCACTCCATCATTCATATCTCCAATAATCAGTTCTCCGGGATGATTTTTTTGAATAATTCTTGAGGGTGTCTTTGTATCTCTTCTTGGGAATTCTTCTCTTATCTTTCCATCTTCACTATCTTCTTCACTTTCACTAGTATCCATATCATCTTCTTCCCTTTCTTTTTCATTCTCTTCTACTTCTTCTATTGTGTGCCGAATGTCTCATCATCATATTCATCTTTATTTTTAGATATGGTCTCTTGATTTTTGATCCTTATCGTTTTTAGATCATCCACCTTGACATCTGCACTTTCAACAATCTTATGTGATCTAAGATTGTAGCATCTGTATTCCTTCTTGTTTGAAGCATATCTAAGAAAAATACCTTCATCAGATCTGGCATCAATTTTTCCAAGACTCTCATCTAGTATTTTGATGTAGCATTTACTTCCAAAGAATTTGAAGTATTTTACTGACAAAGCTCTTCCAAACCATAGTTCATAAGGATTTTTGTCACTATTAACCCCTGAGATGACCTCTATTCAATATGTATACAGCTGTTCTTACAACTTCCCTCTAATATCCATTTGACAATTTTTCTTTATTGAGCATAGTCCTTGCAACCTTCTGAACTGTTCTATTCTTTCTTTCAGCAATCCCATTTTGTTGAGATGTTCTGGCAGCAGAGAATTGTCTTTTTATTCCATGAGTTTCACAGAAGACATCAAACTCTTTTGAGGTGAATTCACCACCATTTTTTGATCTAAGACTTTTGATTTTTGTGTCCCTTTCATTTTCAACAAGAGTTTTAAAGGATTTGAATTTGTTGAGTGCTTCTGATTTTTCTTTAAGAAAACATATCCACCTCATTCTAGTAAAGTCATCAATGAACAACATAAAGTAAGACTCTCCTTGTAAACTCTTGGTCCTTGTAGGTCCACATGGGTCAGTGTGAACAAGTTCTAAAGGTTTAATGGTTGTGTATTCTTTTGCCTTGAACCTTACTCTAGTTTGCTTCCCTAGTTGACAATGTCTACATATAACATTTGAGGGTTTTATGATCTTTGGTAAGTTTCTTAATGCACCAAGGTTGTTGACTTTCACAAGATTGTCAATGTTAATATCCCCCAACCTGCTATGCCATAGCCAAATTTCATCTACAGAATTTATATGACACTCATTCAATTTTGCATCTAGTATATATACATTCTCAAGAGTTCTAGGAGCGGTACCAACTATTTTTCCAATGTCTTCTCTCCTAATCTCACATTTTTGGGAATCAAATCTGTAGAAGTATCCCCGATCACAGGTTTGACTGATACTTAATAAACTAGGCTTCAATTTATCTACAAGTACTACATTTCTAGCTTTGTCTTTTCCCAAGCTCACAGTGCCTTTCCCAAGTATGTTACTTGAAGCATTATCACCAAATGCAACTTTACCTTTTTGTTTCTTTAAGTCTAAAAACTTGTCCTTGTTACCTGTCATATGTTTCGAGCATCCACTGTCAACATACCAGAGATCCTTTTCATCTTGAGTTTTTAGGGCAATAAGACACTCCCTTTTTGATGTTTTTACTCTCCAAAGTTTCTTCTGCTCTCTAATGAACTTGGACTATTATGAGACTTCCATTAGTTTGCAATTAATGGCTTTATGTCCATGGTTATGACATCTGAAGCATTGTAAGTCCCCTTCTTGTAGAGGTTCAAAGGAGTTATAGTTTCTACTCTTAACTTGTTTTGTTGCTTGTTTATCCTTAAGGATATAATTCTTAACCTTCATATTTTTCTTTCTATATGCTCTACAATTTATAGCTTTGTTTTCAAAATTAGAGCATGCAAAGCAATAACCAGGAAAAATGCGAGGATACCTGTTTCGGTAAAATTTCTTTGGTATTGTCTTGCCTTCTTTTCTGATGGGTGGAAGTAATCTTCTGGAGTTCTGATCATTACTTATCTTCTCTTCATTTTTCTTCTTGAAACTACTGTGAAGAGCATCTGCATAATATTTTGAGTTAACATGGCTTTCCTTTTGAGAATAACCTATTCCATTTTTATTTCTAGAATCCCTTTGCGCTGTAATAATCTTATCTAATATTTTAGAGCTATTTTCAGATTTTGTTTGAATGATTTTTACATCCAGTTCCTTTTTTAGATGAACTATTTCTACCTCCATCCTTTCAACGGTTATTTGTTTTTCTTCAAGAGACTTTTCCAGAATTTCTTCGATCTCATTTCTTCTAAGATTTGTTTTTTCAGATTTTTCATAAGTTTTTCCATCTCCTTCTCTTCTTGTTCATATTTTTCTTTCTGTTCAACTACAAAACTTTTCAACTGTCTATATTTGGTTTTGTATTTTCTTAATTCATCTAAGGCATTGAGAAGTTCTTCCTCCATATTAACTTCTGCTTCATCTTCTAACTCCTTCTCATGTTTAATTTTTTCTATCTCATTCGATTCTTCAATACCTAAGAAAAGAAATTCATCATCATCAGATTCATCGTTGTCACTAGACTCTGACGAGTTGTTGTCTTCTTCTTTTGAGTGGAAATTCTTTTTCCCTCTGTAGAACTTTTTCTTGTAGTTGGGTTTTTCCTTCTTCTGGTATTGATTGTTTTTGTTTTATTTTTCTTCAGGGTCCTCCTTGGGATAGGGACACTTCGATGAAAAATGACCAACTTTGCCACAATTAAAACATTTGAAAGGAAGCTTTCCTTTGTACTTCCTTGATCCTTTTTGAATTTTTCTAATGAAGTTGGCTTCCTCCACATTAGATTCTTCATAATGACATGATTGAGGTTTTTGCTTCTGATTTATCTTTGTCTTGGATGCTTTGAAAGTTGTTTCGTATTTTGCTGATTTATTATTTGTTGTTCTCATTTCATATGCTGTAAAAATCCCATGGAGTTGGTCAACTGTGAGTGAGCTTAGATTATATCTATCTTCAATTGAGGAAATCTTTGCATCATATCTCATCAGTAACGACCTTAGTATTTTTTGCACAATGGGTTTATCTGTAACTTCTTCTCCTGCCTCTTTAATTGAGTTGACCACTTCATCTACCTTATGAAAGTATTCGGCAATATTTTCTTCTTCTTTCATTTTCAGGTTTTCAAATTGAGTTCTATAGGTCTATAGTTTGGATTCTTTGACTTTGTCATCTCCTTCATATACAACCTCCAATTTGTCCCAGATTTCTTTGTCTGATTTGCAATGCATAACTTTCACACATATAGAGTTAGTCAACCCAACTAGAATTCCATTAATTTCTCTTGAGTTATCATTACAGATTTTCTTTCCTCCAGAGTCTTTGGGTGGAGTAGTTGGTGCAATGTAACTATCTACAACAGATTGCTAGATATAAAAACCAAGCGCCAACCAGAAGTTTTTCATCCTTATTTTCTACAGAGCAACACCGTTAATTTCTTGATCGAACGACTACTGAAGCTTCTCGCCTTTTCTGCGCATTGTTCAACTTCTCAGCCTTTTCCTATGCAATGGTCGACTGCATTCTGCAATGTGCTTCTTCCGTCTTCAGATCATAGGAACATTGCTGATCCTATCGTGATCAACAATAAACATAGATTTCCTCTCTATGCAATGTGTTATTCCTTCTGAGCTTTGATCATTCGAGTATTTGCTTCTCCTGTTCGCTCTTTTGATCTCTGCACATTGTTTTGACATCATCACTTCGTTCGATCTCTGCACACTGTTTTGTTATCAGAATTACTTCGATTATTGACATCAATGACAATATTTCCAACAAATCTTGCTCGAGGGGAAGAGTTAGACTGTTTATTACTTCACAACCAAAAATCGCAGAGCATCATCGACCACCAGAGCCGAAAAACCAAATGCAAGTATGGCTAGGGTGACGGGCCTTGAGGGTTGTTTGAGTGATGTGCAGTAAATGCACGTCGCTTCCTTCCCCAACCTCATTCAATTCAACGTACAAGCCAACCAACTCACCATAACATTAACCATTAAATCAACCATATATCCCATTACATAGTGCGCCACCCAAGTATTGCAAAATTATTTTAAAAATAACCATGTGCAATAACGTTACCACATATGCCTCACACATAACATTTAACAAAGCGCATAAGTCTAGCAGCAAGGGTTTATGCACCATTCTTTTGTCACAATTACATATAACATTAGGGCTTGTACATAGCCCTTTTATTTGAAAAATCTCCCATATCATCCTTTATCAAGATCATAAATGAAACAAGGTCAGCGGAGGTGGCTGGATGGTAAAGTCGTTCTTGCAACGAAGGTCAGGTCTTATGCTCAAACCCGAGCAAGGACGTGGTCTAGCTGCAGAAAGCTTAACTGGGCCAAGCCCGCATACCTTTTCCCCTGGATGGGTTGATATTGCGGCACACCTGGCGCAACGTGGAGGTGAGGCACGACCAGTGAGGCATGGAGCCATGTGACAGGCTCGTGCCATCTCCCGCCACCCCAAATCAACATTAAATGCCATTACTATGGCACAGGTGACATTTAATCTGTTCTCTCCTCCCCTCGAGCTTCATATCATGGCTGTGATCCGTTTGCTCGTCGTCTGTCTCCGCGCATGTATCATTTGGATCTCCTCTCTGCAGCCTTTGTTGAAACTCACTGGCATTGGCATGAACACCACTGCCTTGGTTCAGCGTCAGACTTCTGTCCATTCCTTGGTGCACCTAGCGCCCATCTCCGACCACTCAACTATAATTATGCCGCGCCCTCGAGGGGGCCTACGCAGAGGTTCCCCATGGAAACCTCGCCGACCCTCTGTTTCACCCCCTGCATCGCCCTCCTCCCACTCCTCTCCTTCTATTCCCCCTGAGCCAATTCCTCTTGCGCCACCTGCTATCATTGTCTCGAATTTTGATAGCCTTGCTATCGTCCCTAAGCTGATGTCTTCTTCCTCTCACCTTCCTCCGAATCCTCTAGGGTTTGGGCCTCCTCCTCCACCGCATCAGAACTCTACTGGGACAACTGGGGGATAACCTCCTTCGTACGAGAATCAGCCGTCGAGCTCTGTCCTTGACAATCAGCTCCAAGACAGCCTGGGAATTCTGTACAGCCTGGTCTTTGAACTTCGCCAGGGGGTGGAGGATCTTCAATTCCGACTACTGTCTGTGGATGAGAAGGTGGCAGTCCTTCTCCAACTCCTCACCTCTCTTCAAGAGGCTCTCCCCACGGACATCGCAGGTCTGGCTTCGGGGGAGGAACCCGGTGGTGCAACCAACAAAGGGAATGCCCAGGTGCAACGTTCGGATGGGAATGAGCAGAACCAAGTTATGCATGAGGATATGGCAAAGGAGATGGTCACAACACGAGGCGCGTTGCAGGGCACCTCGCCAGTTGTCGACAGAACCGAGGGAAGCATGGACGCGGGGAAGCGGTGGGACGATGGAGTGACATATGTCGAGGAGGAGCCGTGGTCCGAGGCTGTCCACGTCACCTGGCCATCATCTGCCAACTGTATAAGGTCATGAGGGCACTTCTAGTTTCTCTAGTCTTTCTACTTTTTAGTTGCTGTCTAGTTAGTCTCAAACAATATATTTAGACATTTCTACCACTTATGTTTGACTGCAATGCTAGCTGGACTGGTTTCCCCTCTGTTGGGGTAGTCCAATAACTACAGCACGAATATTCTCTGTACTCTGTATCTTCTTTTGGTCTAGGAAGGCCCTTTATATATAATACAACTAACTTACAAAAAAAAAAAGATCATAAATGAAACAATTAACCCATGGCGACTCATAATAAAACAATTAACCCATGGTGACTCATAATAAAACAATTAACCCATGTTTAATTGCAATGTCAAACAAAATTGATAATGATCCTTTTATCCATAGGGTATCCTTAATATAATTTGCGAATGGACATCAAAACCATCCAGTGCCATGCAATAATCAATCACCATCTTATGTCACCAAAACATTTTAAACCATAATTTGAATCATCAAATTGTAGAAGACTGTGCTGGCATCATCACAATAGCAAACAAAATATATAAGCGCAACATAAATATATAAGCACAACATATTCATCATAGCGCCACTAGTCTACAAGGGGGTCCCACCTACTAGTTTATTATTATTATTATAAATAAATAATAGAGCTTGGCAATCATTTGCGACTAATATTCATCATTGCAATTTTAAGCATTAACAAATTGGCGACTCCATAGGGAAAATCTGTTTCCAACAGATTAAGAACTCAGATAGTTTGGTTTCGTAGACTAGGTGAACATTAGATCAATGAATGTATATAAAAATGATTATGCAACAGAGGAAGTGAGGCGATTTAAGGGAAAAGATGATTTGGGATTTAGGGAATAACTTATCAAAAATGTTACATATGAGGGGGTTATTCCTATATGCATAACATTTGATTAATCACAGTAAAAGCGCTCTTTTCTTTAAGGAGAAAAACTCTGGTGTGCTCTTTTGAATCTCGGAGCGGAGGGAAGAAAAGGAAAGAAAAAATAGGGATAAAAAACCAACTATCTTATCTAACAGCAGTACTGAAGAAGATAGCAATTTCAATGATGTCTTCAAGGGGGGACATCATGACAGCTGTGTAACTTGATTGTTATTGATTAAAAATACTTGCAGAATAACATTGTTGTGGCAAAACTGATCCAAAATTTTATTTCTGACAAGAAAAGAAGTCAATAAAAGAAATAAAATAGAAGAAATGAAACAACAGAAAGAAATAACAACAAAGAAAAATCAAAGCAATAAAACAAAACTATAATACATGAATAATTCCGTACATCATTTAAACTTTCAAGCTGGTTCCACATAGTGTTTTAAGTGGGAACCTTTGGTGCTATAGGAAAACAATCGCTCTTCCAAGTCCTTTAGAATATAAGAGTTTGCGCCTAGGACAAAAACAATTTTAAAAAGGACCCAACCATAACTTTTGGAACTTTGAATGCCTTCCTCTATCAACATGAGCTGAATCCCACAACAAGAATTTCTCATTAACCTTAAATTTGACAGCTTTTGCACTTCTATTGAAATATCTTTTAACAATTTTTTGTCTTCTCTTTATGTTATCCAAGGCAAACGTCCTTTGTTCCTCTAAAGCCAAGAGTGCATTTATCCTTTGAGAGATATTGGAAGAATTTAATTCTTCAACCTGTAGCATCAGCCTTAGAGAAGAAAGTTCCAGCTCGGTAGGCAGTATGGCTTCTTGAACATAAACAAGCTGGAAGGGAGTGCAACCAATGCTCACCTTGGTGGTAGTGAAATCTTCCCAAAGGGCGTAAGTGAGGAGAGTGTGCCATTGACGAGGCTTATCTTCAATGAGCCTCTTGATAATTCTAACCAGATTTTTGTTAGTAGACTCAACTTTCCCATTTCCTTGAGGATAATAAGCTGATGAGGTAAAATGTTTAACTCCCAGTTTAGCTAGAAACTGAGTCAGCTTAGAAAAAATAAAAGCTAGACCGTTGCCTGTAATAATTTCCAAAGGAAGGCCAAATCTAGAGAAAATATTAGTTTCAAGGAAAGAAATCACCTGCTCATCCTGCGAATGCTTAAGTGGGACAACTTCAGTCCATTTCATAAAATAATATGTGGCTGTCAAGATAAAAACTTGCCCTACTGAAGATGGAGGATTAATAGGACTGATAAAGTCCAGACCCCATTTGGAGAAAGGAAAGTCAGGGAGGACAGGTTGTAAAGGCATGGCAGAAAGACGTTCTTTCCCAACGAACTTCTGGCACTTGTCACAAGATCTTGAAAAATTATAAGAATCATGAAAAATTGAAGGCCAATAATACCCTTTCTTGATGATCTTAAAAGCTGTAGTTTTAGCAGAAAACAGGCCACCCACATGAATGACAGAATTTGAACATCCATGGGTCTCTTGTAACAATTTCCGTGCTTCCTAATTATTCACACAACGAAGTAATATGCCATTGGCAGATCTCCTAAACAAGAAGTCTCCTAAAATGACATATCTGGAAGATTCAAGATGAATCCTTCTCCTTTGTTGAGTATCTAAGTTATTTGGACATCTCTAATTTTGCAAGTAATATACCAGATCTTTATACCAGGAATGTTAAGCTACAGGAAGGATTTGACTGTCAATGTAAAACAATGCTGGCA
This sequence comes from Picea engelmannii, assembly GCA_009831015.1. NCBI lineage: Eukaryota > Viridiplantae > Streptophyta > Pinopsida > Pinales > Pinaceae > Picea > Picea engelmannii. Next base: position 372,948 of record ML788575.1, on the reverse strand, counting down.
GAGGATTATCTTGTTCATCAATTTATTCACAGTGAAGGGCTAAGTCACGTCCCTTAATGGTTTTAGAATTCATGATGGTTAAATCATGCTCCTGGATCTTGGAAAGCCAATGTGCAAGTTTCCCTGACAGATAAGTCTGTGAGAGAAAAAACTTGACAGCAGGTAAAGGGACTTTTACCAGTGTGTGCTTACCTAAGATAAAGTGGCGAAATTTCTCAACAACTTTAACAAGAGAGAAAGCATGTTTTTCAATATAAGAATATTTGAATTCATCATCTCATAAGCTTTGACTCATGTAAGCTACTGGTTTTTCGTTAGCTTGGTCATCACATTGTATGAGGATAGCAGAGACTGCTTCCTCCATGGCATTAATATATATAATAAATTCTTTCTCAAAATCTGACTTCGCCAAAATTGGTGTGGAATTGATTGCCTTCTTAATCCTTACGAAATAATTTTCGACGTCATCAATCCAAGAAAAGGAGCGATCTTTCTTAAGAAGATTGTGAATTGGTTTGACCATTACAGCGAAATCAAGAACAAACCTACAGATAAAGTTGATAATGCCCATAAAGGCTTGAACCTCCTTTTTGGAAGTAGGGGAAGGAAGGTTTAGAATAGAAGCAATCCTTTCGGGATCTATGCTTATTCAGAGACATTGTGCCCAAGGAGTTTTCCCTTGGTAACACCGAAGATAGACTTAGAAAGATTTAAAGAAATGTCGAATTTCCTGCATCGCATGGGAACCTTTCTAAGATGACCAAAATGATCCGATCGGTTCTTTGAATATACAGTCAAGTCATCAAGATAAATATAAATAATTTTACTGATCAGATCGTCAAAATATATCTGCATAGCTCTTTGGAAAGTGGCACCTACATTAGATAAGCCAAAAATGCATGCGTTCATAAGAAAATGTGCCCCAAAGTGTAATAAAAGTGGTTTTATATTTATCTGTCCTTTTTACCTTGATCTGATTATAACCAGAAAAACCATCAAGTAAGGACATCATCTGTGACCCTGCAACTTGCTGCAAAATCATTTCCATATTATGTAAAGAAAAATGGTCTTTCATGCTAGCTCTATTTAATGCGCGAAAATCAATGCATAGTCGGATCTGACCAGTTTTTTTTCGAAAGAGAACCAAACTAGAAACCCACTCATAATACTTAACATGGAAAATTATCCCAGCCTTCAAGAGTTTTTCCAACTCCTTTGGAATAGTTGCTTCCAGTGCGGGGTTAATGGGTCTTTGTTTTTGCCTAACCGGTTTTATGCCTTCCTTGATAGGAATGGCATGTTGTATAAGAGTAGGATCAAAACCACACAGATCCTCATAATAGCAAGAAAAAACATCTTGAAATTCACAAAGTAACTCAGTGAATTTCGACTTCTCTTCATCAGTACATTAGGCACCTATCTTAACATTCTTTGGGGAATCGAGTGTCCCAATGTTCAAGGAAATGATTTCACCCACTTTCCTTTTTGAGTCCTCTTCTTTATGTGTTTCTTTGTTTCCTACATCACTCAATGAAAATGAACTTTCTAGAGGAGTCAAGCCCTTTGGAATTTTGTTGTTTTCCATGGATATAATCTCCTTGGGCTTATAAGTTTCATTTTGTATGAAAGCACAGATGATTTAATCACTAGGGAAGACCTGGCATGAATCTACATTTTCACGGATAAGAGGGCGATATAAGGATTGAAAGGTGCAATCATGTCTTTGTGGCAGAATTTGTCGAGTAGGAGAGGCTGCAAAAACAACTAGCTTGTCAGCCATTGAGTTCAATTCCTTTTTCACATGAGTGATGTTAAAATATAATAAGTTCAAGATAAACACCCAAACATCTTGGGTGTAACATTTCATTAACTTATTGTTCAGAGAATATATTTTGCGTACAAGGTTTACAACAAGTACAGAGTCCCCAAAATCTGTAAGGTGACCACAACCTAAATTATAGGCATTTTCAATGCCCAACAACAATGGTTCAAATTCGGTGATGTTGTTTGTGAAAGCAAACTCTAACCTATAGGAAAAGTTGTGAATCTTACCTACATGTGAGTACATGATGATGCCAGCTCCATTACATTCGTTGGAGCATGAACCATCAAAGTGCATATGCCACATCCCATCCTCTAGGTCAATTTTTTCTAAGGTAGTGTTATCCTCATCTGCAAAGATGGAATACACTCCTAGGTCCTCTTCGATATAATTTACATTAGGATGTGGGATGCTTTCTATATAAGGTGAAATCCTTCCCTCCCTTAGGACTATGATGTTTTTCCCATTCCGAGGAATGAATAAGTGTGTCTCGTCGAGTGAGAGATATCCACCTGTCAAGGCTTTCCAGTCTCTTCCTAAGATGATTGCATAATTACTCACTGACATGTCAATTACCTGAATATTAAGGGTTGTCCTTATTTCAGGATGCGTGCACAAAACAAAAGTCACGTCTTTGATTTCACCTATGGTCGATTGTTGTAAACTATTATAAGAGAGCATGCTTCTAGCATTTTCATTTGTACAAGACAAGCCTAGCTCTTCCATAATAATCTTTGACATTACGCTTGGGCCCGAACCGCCATCAATCAGACAACAATGAGCTATTTTTTCCACAATCTTTATAGAAATGAAAAATGGGGTTTTTTTTACAGGGTGTCTAAAATTATGTACACCTACTTTATTTACACTAGAATCCTCTTCTTTCACCTCTTCAGAGAGATTGGCTATGGTGGAAGCTTTTCCTTCCATGAAATATTTTAGATGCTTTAGTTGCTCAGGGATGGCAACCATATCCAGAAGAGTAGCATCAACCTTGATGTTAGCCAACTGGTTGAGAATATTATATTTGGAAGAGGGAAGAGGAGAAAGGACTCCTTGACTGTCAGGAGTTTTAGTGACTTGTATAGTAGCAATTGGTGAAGATGATCTTGGGCTAGAAAAAGTACGAGGGGGACCATATTTTCCTTTTAAAGCATAGGATTTATTCCTAGTGTTTATGATCATGACATCCTTTGGGTCTACGAAATATAGAACAACAATGATAGTTTCAGGCCTTTTCCCAAAGATTTTATCTATGGCACTCTTCTTTACCTCACAAGTACTTTCTTCGTGGTGTTCCTCACAAAAGTTACACCAACTGCGAGGGATGATGGATTTAGGCTGAAAGTTGTTTTCATTTGAATTCCTAAAGGGTGGTGAAGAAGAAGATGAGGCTCCAAGAGTAAGTGAAGGGACATTTCCTTTCCGCTCATACACTATCATTTGGTTATTCATATATTGTACAAGCTGAAAGAGGGTAGACATGTCCGTTTGTTTAATTGAGTTTCCTTTGGGAAGACCTGTTCTTTCAAGTTGTTCTTCATACTCTAGACAAGTATGCAGAGTAGAACCAAGATGGTCGATGGATTTTTCTTCAAGCCTATGACGGTAAGGGGAAGGTAGAGCATTATAGTAATGCATAAAAGCGACTTGGTTCTGGGGGCGAATAAGTTCAGGAATATGATTATATAACTTTGTGAAACGTAAGTTGAAAGACTTGATAGTCTCATCGTCCTTATACACAATGTTATTGTATTCCCGTAATTGTTCGACTGAGCTCTTAGACTACCCATAAGTCGATTTGAACTAGTAAACTAACTCTTCCCAAGTGGAAAGGATCTTGGCAAGAAGATCAAAGAAATCTGTCGTTGCTTTCCCTTCAAGGGAATTAACAAATAAGTGCATACAAGTATCATTGTCATTAGCTCCTATATTGTGACAAGCATTAGAGAATGCCACCAAGTGTTCATTTGTTGTGACTGTTTTATTTCCAGAAAACCTAGGGAGATGCTTTATGAATTTAGGAAGTGGACGAGTAGCAGGTGCTAGGTTCATAGGGGAGGATACATGGCATGGGGTAGTAATAGCATCCTCTTCGAATTGAAAGAGCCCATACTTTTTGATTACCTTGGAAGGGTTTGTAGTTGATTGGATTGGAATTTGATGACTATACAAGCTACCAATCATTGATGAGGCCGAGGGTTGAGAAGTTGAGGCACCTCCAGTGCCACCAGAGCCACTGCCAGATGTCATTTTGTGAATGATGGGTGGGGGTGAGAAAGACAAACTAGTTGAATCAGACACAGTTCTCCTTAGAGGGCCTTGTTGGGCTGACATAATAACGTTCTTTCTTCCTATTTCAGTGATAGGAGTGATTTTAGGAGACAATCCTCTTCTTCTCCTAGAGATACAAGGATTTAAGAGCATGAAAAAAGGATCACAACTTTAGGGAAGAGAGAGCTTATAACTAGTTCCTAGGTTGTCTTTGTCTGGCCTCCCAGCATTCCCAAACACTTATGTCTTGTTCAATTACTTCCCACGAGCGTTCAATCTCAACCAAGGTATTAGCGGTTTCTAAGATGGTATTTAATAAGGTTAAAGCAATGTTGGTTTGGTCTTTAAGATCGGGCTCAATATTGGGCTGCCTTGTAACATGTACCGTCATGAAGAAAATAAAACAGTCAAAGAATCAAAAGTAGAAACATAAAATATTCAATGATAATGCAAATTCAATTAACCAGAGAGATATGGAAGATCTCCCCAGTATGGTCGCTAAAATAAATGTTGAGGAAAATATATGAATTATCTTACTCAAGCATTTTCGAATCTTGCATGGCTAGGAAAAGATATTCAGGAATATCACCCTATGCTTTATAGCCTCATAAATAATTTCCCAATCCGCAAGTATTAATTACCAGGGCTTAGGATGATTTATTAATGAAAATAATGTTGCAAAAATAAAATAAAAATTTATTTTAGTTTCTAAAACATATGCACATTACAGAAAGTAAATATGGAGATCGAAAAGAAAAAGTAACCAAGTCATAAATACACACAAATGAGACAAGATAACAATTTGATTTATTTCATTCCAATATATCAAAAGTGTTTTTCTCTTTATAAAACCTTGTGAGGGCATGGGCCAAAGTCTAATTTAGATATCCTCGATGAAAACCATACAAAAGGACTCTGACAAGAAGTAGAAAATTGAAATTTATAATCTGGATCAACTTGCCACATACTGCTGCCAATTTGACTTTGCAAAATATCCTTTATCAGCTATGAAATTCAATCCATAAACATACAAGTATACACAGACTATCAAGGATGGATCAACACCTCTAAAACAAACATCTGAATGATATGGTTCAACTTTGAACCTTGTTGTCTACAATAGGACCCTACTGTCAAAAAGAGAATTAGGCTTTGAATAACTCAAGAATGAATTAAAACTGAACTATCTCATGAAATCAAAAGAGCAAACCTTAGTCTTGCTTTCTCCTTCTATTCTCCCCTTGTTCCTTCTTCTCATTTGGCTTTTATGCATTCCAAATAAGTTGAAGTAATTCAACTACTTTCTTTAGTTAAGTTAGTTGAACTTAACTAATTTTAGTTTAGGAGAAATGATAATAATAATAATAGTTAAGGGTCTTTACTTCATAATAACTAAGTAGGTGGGACCCCTTGTGACCCACTTCTTTTATTCTTTACAAATTATAAAATAAAACACAATTGGATAATCATTTAAACACATGCCGCCTTGTAACTCCCTTAAATACCTTCAAAATTTGAATATTTAAATATAAAAAATAATTCAAATCATACCCAAAAATATGTAAATATCCACATAATCCACATTATCCAAAAAATAGCTTGTTGTCCAAAACTTTATGTAGACCACTATCTTCAACAACTCAATCATAAAACACATGAATTAAAATCCATACTTGCCACTTTGAGAGACAATCTTTCTTTTATCACTGATGTCCCCTTTTGATTTTCCGGAAGTAACCTTTGGTTGATTCGAACCTTGAGGTTGTATCTCACTAATAACATGGGAACAATCATCCTTCATATGCATATGAGAGGACACCGATTTTGAAGAGTCATTTGAAGGAGAGGAAGGGGAGGCAACAACTTTTACTTTTTCTTGCACATGGGGGACATCAGTTTTAAGCCTTTTACTAGCATGAGAGGATTGAATAGGTGAATGCATAGGGGCAATTTGAACATTAGTGTTTATAGGTGGGGGAGGAGGTAATGAAAAATTGGGCCAGCCACGATGGTGAGAGACTGCCGGATTGAGAATATCTTGCCATCCATCATTTGCAGGGACTTCTGGTTGCAAGGACACATGAGGAGGCACATGAATACCAAGGATGTTTTGAGGCTGGAAGGGAGGTATTTCTAGTCAAGGCTGTACTATTCCTTGCCCGATCTAGTTGAAGAACCTAGCTTGAAACAATTGGTTCAACTCCTTGGGTTCAACATCAAAATGAATAGAGAATCTAGGCCTTCCAGGCCCTCTGTTCCAGTTACATATTCCTCTATCATTTCTGCCATGGCTGCTCCTGCTGAATAAACTCATCCTGTATGCAACATTTCATCAGTAACTAATCCCCTAATAGACCATACATGACATTATGCTTGCATGAAACAAAGTTTGGCACATAAATTGACATGAGACCCATGCAAATCAATCCATAATAAATTATTTAATAATCACCAAGTGAGCAGGGGGTGGTAGGGTTCATGGGACATCTGGAGGGAGCGTAATGAACAAAAAGTGATATAATGAGAGGGGATAAATACACGAGTACTGTTCAACAATTAATAAAATAATTTAACTGTGCAACCAAATACAAAAAATATCAGTTTCCAACCATTGTTGTGTCATATCTTTTGTCATTGTTTTATAGAGTTTTTTAATTTATTTTACAGAACGAGGATGCAAAAAATGATAATGGGATTATGAGGGGGGTATAATGAGCGAAAAGTGGTAGCATAAGAGGGAATAAAATATGGATACTCTTCATGTAAACATAAATCAAATAAAACAATTAAACAAAACTCTGTTCAGGCCTCCATAATCCAATAAGCATTCACTTTTAAAATGACCATCTAAACTGTCACTTCTTTACATATTGCTTCCTAACTTAAAAAAAAACCAATTCATATGCCCAGAAATACTCAATTATAGCAGCCTTTGCATCCATAAAACTTATAGATTAGTCATAATAACAGTGTTACCATTTTTATGATAACATAATAACCCTTTGAGCCACAATCATTCATATTCCAATGCTAAACCTCCTTTTAAAACCAATAGAATACGCACAATGCTCTTCAACCATTTATAACCAATTCTTGTTCTTTAAAACCAATTAAGAATATGCATAGTATTAACCATGATTTTTTCATTATTTACAAACAATTTGTCTTAATCAACCGAACGTTAAACTCATAATCGAGCCCCAATCCTTTCACACACAGGTGTCTCTTTTAAAAATATAATCAACATAGGGATTGATTCGAACAACATTCAACAATTAACAAACAACTCTGAGCCCAAACTTCTCATAATTTTGCATTTACATACTTCTTTTTAAAACTTCCCAATCAAGAAACAAAACCAAATCGTGCCCAATAGACCAAGCACACATAGTGCTCTTTTACCCTTGACAGGATTGGAACGAGACTAAGATCGTGTTTAGGGTTTAGCACAACAAATGGAAGTAAAAACAAATATCTCGATCAAACGAATAAGTCCTCAGGGAAGCAGACAACTCGTGCCCTTGAAAAATTTACCACAGACAAGTAACATGTAACAATATTCTTGACAGTGAGGGTTACTAAAACATGACAGTCAGCCACCTCCAACAGAGAATGAGAGGAAGCAAACTCTTAAAAGCACTGTAAGAAGAATTCCCAAGCACAACCCGTGGCCAACCAAAAACATATACAAAGCTTCCATTTAAAGTTCCGGGTGATGCTAAACCTGGCTGTGCAATGCTTCCCAACAACAACGATAATGAGGGAAACACCATGATAAATAATAGCTCGTGGCTCAACCAAACATGGCAAGAAACACTCCAACTCTTAACAATTCACATTGCAACCTAGAGAAACAAAACATATCAACCATAGAGACGGAAAGGAGTGGAAAAACTTAACACAAAGACTGGTTGTAAAACCCATGCACAAATCTTAGAGCTTGCTAAACTATAATCACAAGTTTCCATAGAGAACCAGACCAAAAAACTCAAGCTGATCGAACATGCTTTTTTGTGATTTAACCAATAAACCCATGCACAGACTACACACAACATTGAATACCATTCCTCTTTATTTAAAATTCCACCATTCTAGAGTATTCACAAAAGAAACCATAAGTACAACACCGATACACAGGTCCAAAAACTTAAGAAAAACATAGACCTCAAGCAATTCTGAGCCAAAAATCGATTCATAATGTAGAGTAACCATCATGGATGGAAAAATAATGGACCATACCTGGAAAAGCTTGCTTGAGGGGAAGAGTTAGACTATTTCGTCCTTCACAACCAAAAATTGCGGAGCATCAACAACCACTAGAGCCGAAAAACCAAATGCAAGTATGGCTAGGGTGATGGGCCTCGAGGGTTGTTTGAGTGACGTGTAGTAAATGCACGTCGCTTTCTTCCCCAACCTCATTCAATTCAACGTACAAGCCAACCAGCTCACCATAACATTAACCATTAAATCAACCATATATCCCATTACATAGTGTGCCACCCGAGTATTGCCAAATTCTTTTAAAAATAACCATGTGCTATAACGTTACCACATATGCCTCACACATAACGTTTAACAAAGCACATAAATCTAGAAACAAGGGTTTATGCACCCTTCTTTTGTCACAATTACATATAACATTAGGGCTTGTACATAGTACTTTTATTTGAATAAGATCCCATATCATCCTTTATCAAGATCATAAATAAAACAATTAACCCATGGCGACTCATAATAAAACAATTAACCCATGTTTAATTGCAATGTGAAACAAAACTGATAATGATCCTTTTATCCATAGGGAAGCCTTAATATAATTTGCGAATGGACATCAAAACCATCTAGTGCCATGCAATAATCAACCACCAGCTTATGTCACCAAAAAATTTTAAACCATAATTTGAATCATCAAACTGTAGAAGACTGTGTTGTCATCATCACAATAACAAACAAAATATATAAGCACAATATATCCATCATAGCGCCACTAGTCTACAAGGGGCTCCCACCTACTAGTTTATTATTATTATTATAAATAAATAATAGAGCTTGGCAATCATTTGCGAGCAATATTCATCACTGCAATTTTAAGCGTCAACATACTGCAGTGACAAAATGCCCAAATGCTTAACAAGAAGAAATGTGTAGTAACTTCGCAACCCGAATGTAGGAAACACAGTTGCGCGACAATAGATCTTATCTGTTCTTTTTTTGTTTCCTTCCAAAGGGTTAGGGTATTCAAGGGTTCTACAGAAAAGGGTTTGCCCTGTGCTATAGCTCTCTGATATACGTGCGGGGTCCAACAGTAGTACTTGGCCCAATATCTCAGGGCACCAACTAAGAAGGCTAGACTGTGCCCTTAGTCGTACTAACCGACTACCCAGGTACTAGAGAGTATCTTCCCGAGTGTTGTTCTCAATGGCACTATAGCAGTCAGGCGACCGATCAATTTATCTATGGAGGGATTCAGGAGATCTAGGTCGAACCGTATACAGGTGTTGTCTGATGCACTACCACTCGAAGGGTTACCAACATGGGTTACAAGGGTGGCCAACAGAGGTGCGCTTAAGTACCACTTGTATTTCCTGTGTGTATGAATCCTTGACCGTAGGTTTATGCGCGTAACGACAGATATCTGTAGCTTAAAGACACTAGAATATGTCTCTACCCTGATAAAAATTTAACCCACAATTTTCTGCCGAGGAAGGTGCTCTGATACCACTTGTAATATTCCAGAATAACACTTGAAAGAGCACTTTGATTATTGAGAGAAATGTTCACTTGCCTCTTCGAGGGGACAACCTCCAACAAAGCAAAGCTCTATTACAATAATATCCAAGACAAAACTTATCATACCCTCGACTTCTATTTATACTAAATATGTATATAAAAATAACAATCTAGAGGAAGATCCTTCTAGAAGCGAAAGCTTCTATTAGGTCTTCTTACATTTGACTTATTCTTCCTTATTGCTAGGCCTTATTAATATTGACCTTATTACATGGAAATATATTATTCTACCTACGTGAGGGGTTAGGTCCCTAATAGATGCTTGGGGTTCGGTGATATTTGTGAAAAATCTGGGTTTATCAGGGAAGATGACCGATGGTTAGTGATCGGGCATCGACGATATTTGTGGGCGACTTGTGGTTTACGGAGAAAAATGGTCGATGGCTGATAGTCGGTGATCAGGCATTGGGAAGATCGGTGGGAAGGTTTGTTTTGCAAGGAAATCAACGATCCTCGATCGTCGATCGTCGATAGAAAGAAGATCAACGATCCAGAATTCTTCTGATTTGAGATCGACGGTGCAGATCGCACTCAGGGAAAATTATTCCACAATTAAAAAAAAAAATGAAGTTTGGAGCCATTTTCGTATTTTGGCCATAACTAGAGAATATTAAGTCGGATTGAGATGAAACTTATAGGTTTTTTTCCGTAGAGAGGAGATATACAAGAGTTCCAAAGAGTGCCATTGTCCAATTCTACTTGGATTTGTCAAAAAATGAAAAATAGTGGGTTTTAAAGATATGGGTCCAGATCATTGGCAGGGATCCAGATTAAGCCGAAACTCTTGGAGAGAGTACAAAAATCAGACACGCAAATAACCCATGAAGTAAATGAATAAATCCTAAGGGGATTTGAATGGGGATGCTGAAATAGGCCAACATCCACTATTCTGGGCCACTTTTTGGGGGCTCTTGAGATTTTTAAAGGAGGAAAAGTGACCCTAGATCACAAAATTAGAAAATTTTATTTACTCAAAATTTAATATACTCATCAATAAAAACAACTTTAGTTTAGTGAAATTTTTCCATAAATGCACAAATTGTAAGATAGTCAGTTTTGCTAAAAATTCCAATCTGGAAAAATGGGTGAAAAATGACAAAGTTGCAAATTCTAGATTGTTGTATCAAATTGAAAATTGGAGAGTTATGAATTAATTGTGAATATTATTAACTATGTCTCATATAAAATTTTCTCTATTTCCTGATATATTTTCTTTTGTAGTTTACAAAAGTTCACACTTCAATAACTTGCACCAGTGGAGAAAATGCATAAAAAGGGTGAAAGTGGTTTTTTCAGGAAGCAATAACTTTTAGCTCACAGATCGGAAAGAGGAATGAGTATATTTGTTGGAAAGCTGATCCAGAGGAGAATAAAATTGAATTTTTATAATTTGGATAATAATGATACATTTCTTCATGAATTGAGCAGAAAAAAGACCTGTAGCAATTTTTGGCAATTTTTTTATAATATGCATAATTCTAACAAAATGGTTGCTTGTACATTTTGCAGAATTAGGGAGTATAACCATATCAGTTCAAGACAAGAATTCAAAGTCAAGAAATGGAGGAAGGAGAGGGAGCCTTCAATCATGATAAAGAAGCCAAAGGTCAAAATATTAGTGTTGGTAATCCAGAGACAGAATCCAATGGGCACATAAGTAGAGGGGGACATGAAACCCTAATAGAGGCTATGAGAAACATGAAAATAGAAGTGCATAGTTACAAAGTAGACAATGAGAGGTTTATGAGAGAACAAAATCAAATAAATTCTCAAGTGATGCAAAGCCTAAATCAGTTGCATAGGCAAGCAAGGAATGGATCAGACTCAAAGCAGGAGGAAGAAGGTAGATATCATGAAAGAAGAGATAACTACATAAGAGCTGGTCATTCAAGAAGTGTTAGCAGAAGTCATAGACATCACTCACTGCATTACTCAACAAGGAAATTTTATGCATCTGAAGACTCCATAAGTAGTCCAGAAGTATCTCTTGTTAGACACCAAAGAAGAAGATAAGAATTAGACCATTTGCAAGGAGCGCTGAGTAAGCTTAAGCCACCATCCTTTGATGTTGAAAGAGAAAGGGAAGATGATGTTGAATCATGGTTGCTTGGACTCAAGAGGTATTTTCAATTGCATAACTACTCATCAAACCTAGAAACAAGGATTGTCACATACCATTTACATGGAAACACTGCTATGTGGTGGGATCAATTGAAGTGAATTGAGCACATTAATGAGAGTAGGATCACTTGGAAGCAATTCAAGAAATATTTCCAGAAGGAGTACTTTTCAGAGCACTTTTGTGACAAGAAAATGTAGGAGTTCTTTGAACTCAAGATGGGAAGCATGACCATGGTAGAATATGAAAAGAAGTTCTTGGGACTGCTAAAGTATGTGGGGTTTATAAAAGATGAGAAGGTGAAATAAAAAAAGTTTTTTAGTGGACCGCCTTCATTTTATAAAGAGAAGATTCAATATGATGAGCTTAGGACATTGACTGAGACCATTAGGAAAGCTAAGTACTTGTATGAGCAAGGGAAGGGCTGAGAATCCATGCAGAAATATTGGAAGGATAAGAAGAAGGAGAAATTTGATAAGAGGAGGAAGGGATTCAAACCCCCTTTTAATAGAAATAGCCCCAATAAAAATCAACAAGATCAGTCTGCTAAAGATTAATCCAAGAAAGAAGATTCCTTGGGGAAAAGAGGAATATTGCCAATCCAATGTTGGGGGTGCAAAGAAAATCACCTATACAAGGATTTACCTTATAGAGGAGATAAAGTGAAGACCATGCACAACATCCAAGAGGCTACAATAGTGGAGGACATGGGAAAGATATATGCAACCTTAGAACATCGACAAACAAAGTACCAATCCAATATGATCGAAGTGAAAAGTAAGATCATTAATCAACCTGTTGCTATTTTAATTGATTCAGGAGCAAGTCATTGTTACATTGATCATAAAATAGTGGATAGATTACATTTGGAGAAAAGTAAGCTTGAAAAGTCAAGTTTGGTTCAACTAGCCACTGGAACAAAAAAAAAGATCAATGAGATGGTTAGAGGCTGTCCAATAAATATGAATGGAGTGAGTATTAATGTTGATATGAATATCATCCCATTAGGATCTTATGATATCCTAATTGGAATGGATTGGTTGGAGAAACACCATGCTATCCTAGACTGTCATAACAATACATTTACATGTCTTGATGAAGAAGGAAAACATAGCACTATAAAAGGAATTACAAGACCTATTTCTATAAGGGATATTTCATCCTTACAACTGAAGAGATGTTTCAGGAAAGGATGTTGATTGTATGAAGCTCATGTGGAAGAGGAAGAAAAGACAAAAGGTCCAAGCCTTGAAGATTTTCCAGTATTGCAAGAGTTTGAAGATGTATTCCAAGAAATACCAAGATTGCCACCGAAGGGGGAGATATATTTCTCTATTGATTTAGTTCCAGGAGCTGCCCAAGTATCAAAAACACCTTACAAAATGAGTACACCTGAATTGAAAGAATTACAAATGCAGTTGGAGGAATTGTTGATGAAAGGGTACATATGCCCAAGTATTTCACCTCGGGGAGCACCAATACTCTTTGTCAAAAATAAGGATGGAACATTGAGGTTATGTATCAACTTTAGACAACTGAATAAAGCCACAATAAAGAAAAAATACCCTCTACCTAGAATTGATGACCTCTTTGATCAACTAAGAGGGGAAAAGATCTTTTCAAAGATAGACTTGAGATCCAGATACCATTATGTAAGAATCAAGGAAGAAGACATCAATAAGGCAACCTTAAAAACCAATTATGGACATTACAAGTTTGTAGGTGGTGCCATTTGGACTAACCTATGCACCAGATGTCTTTATGTGCTTAATGAATGGCATATTTAGAAATTATCTGGATAAGTTTGTCATTGTGTTCTTGGATGACATACTTATTTATTCTAAGTCTGAGGAAGAGCATGAACATCACTTGAGGTTGGTGTTGCAAGTGCTGAGGGAACATCGGTTGTATGCCAAGATTAGTAAGTGTTTTTTTTACCAAGAACAGATCCATTATTTGGGTACATTATTTCAGAACAAGGTATAGCAGTAGATCTAGAAAGATTGAAGCCATTAGAGGATGGACAACACCCATGAATGTTTCAGAAGTAAGAGATTTTATGGGATTAGCTAGATACTACATGAGGTTTATAGAAGGGTTCTCTAAGATTGTTCATCCCATCACTTCTTTGCAAAAGAAGGGAATTAAATTTGAATGGATGATTGAGTGTGAAGAGAACTTTAATTTGTTGAAATAATTGCTTACTAGTTCACCTATTTTAAAGATCATTGACCCAAATGAGAATTTTGTGGTATGTACAGATGCATGCAAGGAAGGACTTGGTGGATTCCTCACTCGAAATGGACATGTAATTGGTTATGAGTCCATAAAGATTAAAGAACATGAGAGGAATTATGCCACACATGATTTGGAGCTTGCTACCATAGTCAATGCATTGAATATGTGGATACATTATCTCATGGGAAAGATATTTGAATTAAGGACAGACCATAGTGGTATGAAATATATTTTTGAACAACCAACTTTGAATTCTAGACAAACAAGATAGTTGGAATTCTTAAGTGAGTTTGACTTTGACATCAAGCATATCAAGGGAAAAGAAAATAAAGTTGTTGATGCACTCAACAAAAGAGTACATCTCATGCATGCTACAACTGTTAGTATGCATCCGTCAGATTTAAAGAGTATAATTTTAGATGTTGTTGTTACAAATCACCATTACCTGTAGGTAAAATAAAGTTTACAACAAGAAAATGTACATCAGAAAATTAAAGGGTATGAGATTAAGGAAGATAGATTACTTATGCATAAGAATAGAATTTATGTTCCTAGTTCCAGAGAACTTAGGAATTTGGTGTTAAAATAAATGCATAATGTTCCATATGCCAGACATCCCAGTTACCAAAAAACAATTGCAGCAGTAACAAGCCAATTCTTTTGGCTTGTAATGCAGAAGGATGTTGTTGATTACGTTGTCAGATGTATGGAATGTCAGAGAGTAAAAGTTGAGCATAGACACCCAACATGTTTGCTTCAGCCATTGCCAATTCCAGAGAGAAAATGAGAAGTGTTAAACATTTCTTTTATAACTATATTGCCCAGGACAACAAGGCAACATGATTCCATAATCATAGTTGTGGATAAATTGGCAAATGATGATCATTTTGTTCCTGTTAGGATGACTTATACATCAACTAATATTGTAGAAATTTATATGAGGGAAATTGGTAGGTTGCATGGGATGCCTAAGACAATTGTTTCAGACATAGACACAATGTTTACTCTAAATTTCTGGCGGGGTTTGTTTAAAGGATTTGGTACAAATATGAATTTTAGCACACATTACCATCCACAGTCACATGGGTAGACATAAAGAGTCAACCAAGTGATTGATGACATGTTGAGAATGTATGTGATGGATAAACCATCTAAGTGGGAAGATTACTTGCATTTGGTTGAGTTTGCCTATAATAATGGGTATCAAGCTTCATTGAAGATGAGCCCATTTGAAGCTTTGTATGGTAGAAAGTGCAATACTCCAGTGAGTTGGGACAACCCAGCAGGCAGAGTAATACTTGGGCCAAAGTTGCTCAAGGGTATGGAAGACCAGATGGTTAGGATTAAACAAAATTTATAGGAAGCTCAAGATAGACAGACATGTTATGCAGATAAGAACAAGACAACTAAATAGTTTAAAGTGGGGGAGCATTTTCTTTTAAAAGTGAATCCCAAGAAGAGCTCATTGAAGTTGGGAAGTTGTACAAGATAGCAACCAGATTCTGTGGTCCATTTGAGATCTTGGACATAATAGGGCCAATTGCATATATGATTGCATTGCCTGCTTCCATGAATGTGCATAATGTATTTCATGTTTCTTTGTTGAAAAAGTATATACATGATACTAACCATGTTATTGATTGGAATTTGATTCAGGTAGAGCCAGAGGGAGACTTTCAGGTCCAACCAATGCGCATATTGGACAAAAAAGTCAAAATGCTCCAGAATCGAGTTATAGCTGGTAAAAGTTCAGTGAACCTGCTATGGTCCTGAAGATGCTACTTGGGAGCATAAAGATGCCATGCGGGTAGAGTACCCACGACTTTTTGAATAAATTTTGAAATTTTGATTTCTGTTTTGTAAATGCATTGAGGACAATGTCAAAATAAGGGGGAGGGGAATGCAATACTCCAGTTTTGAGTCCCCATATTAAATACTGTATTTTGTTTATTTGATGAAAGGTCAGAGTGCCCAAATAATTAAAGAGACCAACGTGCCTATGAAATGTAATGTTTTGATCATTAATAATAATAAAATACATTATTGGCTGCTAGATGAACAAGGATGAGAGTTATAGAGGGATATGATTCCATGAGAGAGGGGCTTAAGGGGATAAGTCATTTTATCATATTTTATTTACCCATAATTTTTTTAATGGAGATAAGTGGTTACATGTGCTTCTTGGGGAAAGTTCATGTGGTTCTTGATTTTCAAGTAAATATTTAAACCTATCTTTGGGTTGTTTGGGGGTTCATTCATTGTTCATTGTTCACACTCTTTATTCTATTATCTCCATTCACACTTTCACTCATTCATTATTGCTCATTCATCCTTGATCTTGGTGGGAAAAAGAAAAAACGAATTGCTGGGAGAGAAGCCATTGTTGGTTGGTTGTAGTGACTGTTGGTGTATTCCAACCATGAATTAATGCTTGCATGCCTGAGATGCATTGGCATGTACTAAATTTTATTCACAATTACAAGTCCTGAGAGTCCTAGCATGAAGATTCTTGACCAGATGCACTGGAGCCCTGGAAGGAGGTAGACAACCCAAGGAATTGTGTGGCAGAGAAGGGGGTTCATTCTCTTGGGTTGTGCAGGCTGGAGAGAAGAGAGCTAGTGTATTTTGGATTGTTGTGTGTTGAGGAACCCGTGAGAGATTGAGTGCTAACTGGTTTTGGAAACTGAGTGACACCCTAGAACCGTCCTTGTGGATTCATAGCGCTGGCTCGAGGGTGACCCGCTGTTGAGACTTGGAACAATAATGTCTATGGTTGAGTGGAACGTCCTTGGTCTACATCCAATTGGTGAATGTTTTTGATTAAGACAAGTTCTCTCTATCATGTGTTTCTCTGTTTATATATTTATTTCCACTGTGTATTAATTATTGTCTCTGAGATTTGTATGTTATAATATGCATGCTTGTTGGTCACTGTTGTGCATGTCATTATATTAATTTTTTTTTATGTTGTAGCATGAATATTGATGATTGCATGTGATGTTATCATGTTTCTTTCATGCTTCTCTATAAATTAAATGGTATCATATGTCAAAATCAATCTTGAAGTGAGTTTTTGGAGTAGCATTCCCGATTCGTGGGTGGCTGGGTATGTTACATGGTTAAATAAAGTAAAACGTATCTTATATTGATTCACCCACCCTCTCAGTATAAGCTTAAGCAGAATTTCAACATGTATGTCAAACATCATCTTTAGACCTATGTTGTTCATTTTTGGAAGCTTTAGTGTTTCTTCTAACAAGGAAGCACCAAAGCAGCACTTGTTGAAAGCTCTTAACCCTTGCTACAAGGAGCGTCTATAAATTCGTTCTTTTGTTTGGCCTATAATCAAAACTATATGTCTTGTCAATTTAATTTAGGTAAGCTTTGTTAGTGTAACCATTGAATGCTAAATGTGGTGGTGGTTGTTGCAGAAGTAGTAGATAATACACTAATAAATCTTTGCAAGAGAGACAACAACGAACATATTTTTCTTATGGAAGTGGACTCCAAGTAGAACATCTCTATCCACAAGTCATACCACAGTGAGCTACAATTTGTAACAGTAACAACAAGGATATACTATGTTGCCATGTCTTGATCCCTGTGTCTTCATGTCAACCTATAAGATGTTCCTTTTTCTATGATCCTCCTGGAGCTACACTGTGTTTATTTCCATGATTTGATTTCAACAATGATCTGTCAAATTATCAATATAAGGGAAACATTACATTAGAAATACTGATTAATGTAGACAACAATTCATAAACATTAAACTCTAAATACAAAACCTCAAACAAGTATTGATATAAATTGCCTTATATCCCATAAGTATAAGATCATTCATGTTATAACCCAAAGTTGCACTTAAGTTACAAGGCCCTAATAATGGGTGCAACCTTAAAAGTAACTCAAAAAGGCTATCATTCTCACCACAAAGTAGCACCTCTTCTTACTTGAAGCCAACTCTCCTCTACTACAAGGGATGTATTTTCTTCAAATAATACCTAATTATAAACATAAGGTCATGTTGATACCAACTATACCTATGACATATGATGATTTCTCATGATCATTTGAAATGGAAAAATAAATGAATTTCCCTCTCCTCTCACACTCACATATCAAATTAATTTTTTTTGAAAAGCTTGATCAATTTATGATGAAATCCTTTCCATAATGCATTTGATCATAATTGAAAATTGAGGATCCGATGGTATATCCTATTCATTTTATTGGGTTATTATTATTATTAAATCCATGTAATCTGAGTCTCAAGCTCAGATGGATAATTAGTTTCACTAAAATGGAAATTTTGAAAGTCTTAATGATTATATAATTAAGGTGGTTGAGATAGAATGACTAATATCAAAAATCCAATTGAGCGTATGGAGTCTAAAGGGAACTAAGAGGGTTGAAAATAGATAAATGGGATAGTAAAAGGTGTTGTTTTAACATTCAATTTTTTTCCATATGAATGCCAAATTAGATTTCTAAAAAAAAGAGAATGTACGGCCTTACAAAGGTGCTTTACTTTTGCACATACAATGGTGGTGATCTTACTTCAAGTTGAAAACTAATGTACCACCTTTCAATGTGTTGGAGACGTACTCCATTAGGGTTACTGGTCAACGGTTATCAAGTATGTATTTATACATGTATGCTATCATTAACGAATGCAATCTCAGGGTTATCTTTATCTGCGTTCCAACAGAGATATCAGAGTCACCTCAGTTAGTAGGCCTGAATTGAGCTATGGTAGTCTTCCATAGCCAAGTTGTAGAGAAAACGTCTGTCTGCTTGCATATCTGTCTTTCTCGTACAATAACGCTTTTTCCTTCCAGTAAAGTCATAAAGTCTCTCTGCTAGTCCATCTGCGGTCCAGTTGCTCCATGTCTTCCATCCAATGTGCGTGATGATCTTGGGCGTTTTTATTTCGTTCTGTGGAAATGCTTCTTCCCTTCATCTGTTGTCTCTGGGCCCCTCTGCCTACCTATCTCTCTGCCCCTATGGACTGTCATTTTTCCCTCTGGTCTATTTTCTGTGCAAGACGCCCCTCTATCCATGTGAAATCGTATCCAAGCGTTAGGTTTTCTAGTTAAAGTTTCTTGTGATTCTCAATTAGGGTTTTCACATCTGGCTATTCTCGAGAGATGCATTCACTGCCTCTGTAACGTTCATGTAATCTCCAGTCCCATCCTTGACAACCACAACGTTCGGTATCATATCGCCTCGTAGGAGTCTTCGTTGTCCCTCGGAAATCCAAGAACCAGTTACGAGAGATATCGCAGTCACGTGAATGATAGAATTCACAGTCCTATTCATGACATGTATCGCAGCCGACCACCAGTAGGATGTTCAAGGATCGGAGGATATTAACTTGGAACTTTGGGAATTTCGAATTCATAAAGTTGTAGGAAGACTCTCGACTGGTCACTCCATTGTTCACGTTTAGCTCAATTTTAAATACACAAGCACCTGATCACCCTTTCTATGATTGCTTTGAGGAGATGGGAAGAATTGTTGTACTCATGGGCACGTAGGGAGAACCCTAGGAAACTCTGTTTTAAATTTTTTTTGGTCAAATAACGTTTTTGAAGTCAAATTGAATTTTCTTGTAAACGGGTGCATTTTCGGTAGAAGTTGACACCGTCTATTTGTTGTCAATTTGTTGGTTGCATTGCAAAGTCAGGGTGGAGTTGCAAGAAACCCTATGACGTCTGTCTATATGGCTCGTGTTGAGGAATTGTTAGAGTTATTGAACACTCTAATCCTCTCTTCTGTTGAAGATAAAGTCACTGTTGACAAAACCACTTTGCAATCTGTTGTAACATGCTTGCATGTTTCGTAAGTGAAAGCAACATTACTTCAAACTCAAACTCGTCTTCTTCACGATGCATTTGAGCAACAAAATCTGAGACAACATTCTAAACTAGTTCTTGTTTAGAATCCTCTCTTCAAAGACGATGAAAATGATTTTTCCTATTCAGACCGACAACCAACACAACAACAACTCAGTGAGACAACCCCAGATTCAAGTAGAGATAAAGATCAACTTCCTCTTTCCAAGCAGATAATCAGACCTTGGGAAGAAATAAAAAATAACAAGCATAGAACAAGTATCGGATATGAAAAGGATGTCACCTTTCATAATCCACATTACACCAATCCAATCTAGTTCTAGAGTCCTGGAATGCTACAAGAAAGTTTAGATTCACGTGCCCCAGTTGAAGAGCAGATTAAAAAATGCCAACATTGTCAGCGAGTTGGCCACATGGAAGATCAATGTTTTGACCTTCATACTTGCGCACATTGTGGACAACATAATCATCCTTCAGAAAAGTGTTTCAAACACAAGACATATGCAAGAGTAAAAAATCACTATGGGTGGATTCCTTCTTGGCGATGGTCATCAACACTCATCAAGATATGTCAGTCATAACAATGAATCCAGTCTCGAGTATTGACACACCTTGCAGTGGACACATTTTCATTTTCTCACTTTGAACCTGACAAGGGGGAACAACATCAACGATTGAAAGTCAGGCTTCAAGTTTCGAAGTCCTATCAATCGAGCAATAACAAGCGAGCGTGACAAGCAAGGGTGATTGGTTTGTGGTTTTCCTTAAACCACCACTTAGTAGAAGGCTTTCAACTTCTGCTAGACAATGGTTTGTGGTTTCCCTTAAACCTCCACTTGGTAGAAGACTTTTAGCTTCTTCTACATCATAGTTTATGGTCATCTTTAAACCAACATTCGAGAGCACTTCCAATTAGCAGAAGACATCAATTGTCATCTTCTAGCTAACTTAGGAAATGTTCCAAGAACCATTGAGCCTAGAGCAAGGTTCCAAAGTTTGTGGTCATCCTTAAACCACCAAATTGGTTTGTTGTATTCTTTAAACCACCATCATAATTCAGCTTGTAGTCATCCCAAAACCACTAGATTTAGAGAGAAAATTCATCCATCAACAACTACACACTTCCATATTTCAGCTACCCACTTTTGGATATCATCTCTCACCTTGGACTCATATACACCCCTTCGGATTAAGGGGGGGAATGTTGGAAACGTCTGTTACAGTTACTAGTCAGACGAAATGTGAACCGTCAAGTGAGTACGAAGAGTCATTAGGAGTCCAAGAGACCTTGGACAATGAATCCAATGGTCATTAAGTATGTATTTATACATGTATGATATCATTAATGAATGCAATCTCACACTTATCTTTATTTGGGTTAAAACACAATGAAATTAGATCACAATAATCATTCAACCAGAGAGTAAAAATAACAAAAGTATTGAATAGAATACACTTCATCCAATGCTATTCTTCAATGACAAATCTACCCTAGATTGAAACCCTTATTACAACAACATTTGAAGTGATTTCCAACAATACACATAAACAATATGAAATGGATACGACACAATAATAGAAGCCCTTAAAATCACATAGCCTTGATGAGATACTCAATAACAAGCCAAGTCAATAGATTTTTCTCCTTCGACTTTCAACAACCATTACAATGAGGGGGCTTCTCTTTGAATAGAGATGAGCCCTAACCCCTCATGAATCGAATAATAATAAAATCCACTAGATCCATGTTTTACTCCTAAAAAAAAACAAAAATATTAGAAAAGTGGCTTGCCAAGGAAAAACGCCTCACAATAATAGTAAAATAATGGGGTTGTATTAAGTAATGTACCAAATGTCGCATCATCAAGTCAAATTGATCCATATGGCACTACAAGGAAAACACCTTCTAGCAGAGGTTTTGGCGGAACCTCCCAAAAATTTCTCCCTTGTTCATTTATAGTGAAGGTTGCTAGTGGAGGGAGGCGGTTGAAGGTTTTAGTGAAGGTTTTTAGTCAGTGGGCTTAATCGTATGAAATGCATTAGTTCTCTCATAACAATGGTGCACTAGTGCATTAAATAACTAGGGGCATTGAAGATCGTTATAACTAATTTGTGATAAAAAATCAATTACTTTAATGTTAAACATACTATAAACAATGGATCTTAAACTTAGTAATGCACCAGTGAACTACTATCTACAATGCACCAAATGAGGTTTAGATATTTTCCTACACAATATTGGCTTTTATTTTAAAAATTAGAAAAATGTATGAGTGCGCTCTCATAAATGAAGAGTGCATTCCTTGTATAAGTGCACCAAAGAAAGTTATATTATTTTACATTTGCACATTACAATGTGTCATTAGACTATAAGTGCCCTTGGTGCATCTATATGCAATTAACACCGAATTAGGATTAGACACTTTGTTATAAAATATAGTTTTTTATTAAAAAAAACAAATACTAAATGGTGAGCTTAATAGCTCTCACATGCACTGATGCACCTCAAGAAATGGTGCACCAAATCCATTTTAATTTTTAAATGAATGGTGCACCACTAACACTTGATCACATCAATGCATTGATATGTACAATGCACCAAATAAGGTTTAGATATTTTTCTATGCAATATTGGTTTTTATTTAAAAAATTGCCAAAATGTATTGGTGCACTCTCATAGAAGGAGCACTAGATAATGTTTCATTTTTTGATAACATGCATTACGATGGATCATAAGATAGTAAGCACACCAGTATGTCTATATGTAAATAGAACTGAAGTAGGTTTAGACATTTTGCTACAAAATATATGTTTTTATTTAAAAAAAATTCAAAAACTAACCGGTGCAATTAATAACTAAGACATGCATCAGTGTGCCCCATGAAATAGAGAACCATTATACAATTTAAAAAAAAATCAAAGTGCCCCACTCTTCTAAGAATGCACCAATGCATCTTACTGTCAAGTGCACCATGGTAGGGTAAACTATTAAAAACATATGAAATTGTAATTTCATTTTTACATTTCATTTAGTGCTTCCAACCACACAAGCACTAGTGCTATTGAGGGTGATCACGTCCTCGATCTTGTACAATACCCATATGTAGGGATGGATTAGGGAGGATGTTAGAGCATCATATTTACTCCAACCAAGCCACCAAATGCAAGAGGTAAGGTTATTGTTATATTTTGATTAATCTACTTGCATACACATTTGTATATTTAATGCACATGAAATTGATTGTAAGATTTTGATTAAATTGTCTAATTATTGTGGTTTACTATTTTGCAGATGTTAGGATGTATGTTGGGGAGATGCCTCCCCAAGATGATGATAAAATGGTTGAGGTAGATAAGCTGCCTTAGGTGCAAAAACTCGACTTGCCACATAAGCCAAATTGTAGATTCCATTAGTGGATGGCATATTAGATATGTGCATAGATGGCTTGCTATGGAGTGTTCCCTATAGATATAGGGAGATCATGTAGGACCCTAAGCTTCCATAGATATGGGTGAGCCTTCCTCGTGATCTGACCTTATTTATGCATCAAGTTGTCAATACCCTCAACCTACTTGAGATGTTGATGGATTTCAATCCGTCTTCTTCTTCATATTTGTCTACTAAGGATGGTGCTTTTCCTCCTCCTCCATCTCCTCCACGAGTAGATCGCCCACCATCTCCTCCATGAGAAAACCAACCACCATCTCCTCCTCCATCATCAACTAACCACAATCTCCTCCTCTAGCAGAAAATTGACCACCACCTCCTCCTTTCGTAGTATACTAACTATCATCTCCTTCTCTAGCATCAAACATACCACCATCTCCTCCTTTAGCAGTAGACCAAACACCATCTCCTCATCCTACAACAAATGGACCACCATCTCCTCTAACAACCAATTGACCACCATCTCCTCTAGCAACAAATCAACCATTATCTACTCCTTAAATGCTACTTTCTACATTATTATCTGGTGGAGGTACTGATGCCTCTGGCTCTGGTGGTGGACCTAACTTATAACAGTTTTTGACATGTATAAATTTTATTGTTGTGATGAATGCTTTACATATATATTTGTCATATTATGTACATTTGACACATATATTGATTTTGATATTAACGTTCATTTATATTATGCCTTTCATATTATGTTGATGTCAATGTTGTTTTATTGATAAAACGTATTGTATGTATATCAATGATTTCTTTGTCTTCAAATTAAATTTGAGATGTATCATTCATTTAATTTGAGATGTCAGTCATGTTTGACATATTTGAGATGTATATTTGACATATATATTGATTTTGATATTATTGTTAATGTATATCACGTTTTTCATATCATGTTGAAGTTGATGTTGTTTGATTTATAAAATATATTATGTATGTTAATGATTAACATCATTAATGATTTCTCTATTTTTAAATCAAAATTGAGATGTATAATTCGTTTAAATTTGAGATGCCATATAATGTTTAACTCTAGTTATAATCATTTAATGTTATTTTTCCATGGTAATCATTTAATGTCATTATATAATGTTTAACCATTTTTCAATATGAATTTTTTGTTGTAAAAGAAGATACAATATGTTTATTAAACATGTTTACAAACTTGATTAAATGATTCAATCAATTATTCCAAAATTTGATTAATATTTTAAATCGATTTTATATAATGATAACATCATGCTTAATAAATCATGAAAACAATTCTTATTATTAGCAACTTTTTCTATAAATTTATTTTGAGGGGTATTAATTTCACATCTACATTTATAACATAAGAAAAATGATTTTGAACTTTATACTTCTTACAAGTAATACAAATAAATTTACCAATTTACCATAGATTAATACTTTTAAAATGATTTGTTTTCATTTTTTCACCTTGACTCTCAACTATCATTCAATTCACCATGAAGTAATACTTTTAATGTTGATTATCATGCTTTGTCATTGAATCTCAAAATCATGGTTAATGGTAGGTACATGTAAATTAACAATCCACCCTTACATATGGTGGTGGAATCTTAGTCTTAAAATTTTTAAACGATATAGTAGGAAACTTATTATTGTGTTGGAATATAGTTCTTAATATTGTGTTATTTTGTCAATTAGGATGACCAGTTAGAGTTTACAACACTTTGGGTAGTTGTCTGTTGATAAATGCCAAACATGATGACACTTTGCTTGCATGTGTTGTTTCCCATGCTTGATGTTAGTGATTACTAGTTGTCTTCTCAATGTGAAGTTTTGCCATCCAACACAAGCAATGTGGTTAAATTGCTTACACCCACAACAATCATGTCAAGTAGGTTGGAATTTGATGCCTAGGATGTAATTAGGATTTCATGACTTATTTAACAATGGTAAATACATGTGGAATGTACAAAATTACTTCCTATTGAAATGATGAAAATTTAGATAGATGGAAAATAATGGGATCTTATGTTGCTTATTGAAATAGGTGACAAGGTGGTGTTGACATTAAACTTATGAATTGAATTGAGCCTTGCAAATACACATGGAATTATGTGTGGTTTATCTAGGTTAAGGTTGTGATGGACATTGTCATTAATTTGAAAGTTCAGTATATTGTGATTTTGGTCATACTGCACAACTATGTGAGTGCTATAAGTGTGTTGGTTATATTTGATAAATATGTTATTTATGTTAAATAGTTTTTTTTATAAGTGTGTTGGTTATAATTGATAAATATGTGAGTGCTTTATTTTGTTAAAGAGATTTTGAAGTGTGTTGAATGTTTGGTCAGGATCGATGATACAAACAATCCATGTTTGGTGAGATGAAAAACTTTAATGTATGAAGAAATGTGTTTGATATTTTATAATTGATTTTTCTAAGTTATAAAAAATATTTAACACTTGTTTAATAATTTGATTTGATTTAAATAAAGGTTAATGACAAAATGTTAGCTTTTATTTTTAAACTCTTTATCTAGTATATTATTTTAATAAAATGAATGAATTTATTGACACAAGTTATCTAGTATATTATTTTAATAAAAAAAAAGAAAATTATATTACATTCAGAGTAATTAGGCATATCCACAATCAAAGTAAATCTCTCAAATGGTTAATATTAATAAATTAAATTGATGGGGTGGTAGGTTCGGGAGGGGTGCTTCATGACCTAGGAGGGAATAAGAAATTTTCTTATGTATGGAACATTGAGAATTCTTCAAACAATCAAGCAGAGGATTATGCGTTGTTACAAGGATTGAAATTGGCAAAGAAACAAGGTATCACTAACCTCACAGTGGTTGGTGACTCTAAATTGTTAATCAAGCATGCGAGGTTTCTTTCTTCTCCAAAGAATATTCACCTTTGTGCTATCATAAGAAAAATACATCTTGAAATACAATATTTTGACACTATTAACTTATTTCATGTGTTAAGAGATAATAATAGGGAGGTAGATAGGCAAGCCAATCAGGTCATGTGACTCCAGGAAGGAGTTCTCTCAGTCAATGGAATTCATTCCTTTGATATCACCCCATGACACTCAGTTATCCATTATCCTGTTCCTCTTGGGGGCACACTTGGTTCTTTACCCATTTGGATGAGTTAGGCCCAATCGTCCCCCCTAGGAAAAAAATTAAGCAATTAAACAAAAATTGTGGGGGGCTCAACATTCATTACAAGGGCACTCAAATTACTTAAATGCAAGAAGATGTCATACCATAGTCATATCTTCCTCAACACATACTTTGATGCAGCCCCACTACTCCCCCGTAGGGCTGCGCGACCTCCCGGTCTTGGATCCTCCGATTCTTGAGTAGAAAGACTCTCTAGAACCTTAAAGGTCCCCTTATGTATCTAGACATAGGCTCCCTCGGCTTCTTGGTGCAGATATGACAACAAATCACAACCTTCCCCCTTATGCTCTGTGCGAAAACTCAGAGTGACGACGTTAGCTCCATTTCGGATAAGCCCTCACTTGATGTGACCTGGGGCTATGACCATGTGATTGCGGGAGCGGTCACAAGTGGTCTGGAGTTAAGCCACCCTTGGGCCCGAAATGATTCTCCAACCTACACGTGTCCTCTATATGAAACCATGGTTCAAATTGCGGCCCACCTTTGATTCCTTAACCTCCTTGCAACTTCTGTCCCCGCAATGACACAAGATCATCGATCTCACGTTCTTGACGATAACGTCCAAATCAACGTTCAGATCTGTGCCCTCCTTATCTATGGACCAGATCAACTCTCCATGAATCAACGGTCAAGGTTCTCTTCACAATTCCAGACTCCGGGAGTTTGAAATCTCAAACTCAACTTCCTTTCGTGCTCCAACCTTCCGGAACTAGTGATCTATGGACACCTGTCCCGTAATCAAAGGTCCTACCTATTGATATTATGGTAGCTGCAAGAGGTATTTACCTCCACGTGTAA
The DNA here is from genome assembly GCA_009831015.1 of Picea engelmannii. Lineage (NCBI taxonomy): Eukaryota > Viridiplantae > Streptophyta > Pinopsida > Pinales > Pinaceae > Picea > Picea engelmannii. Next base: position 345,426 of record ML788575.1, on the reverse strand, counting down.
ACCTGACGAGAATAGAATACTCTGGGAAGCAAGAAGAAACCCTAATGAGTTGGCTAATAACCCTAGAAGACTTGTCGACTCAAGAAGATAATTTGTATTAGGTTATTAGCCTCCAAGAGAAGAAGTCATCCAAAAGAATTAATATATACTGAACAGACAGATACCCAGAATGAGAAGTCGACCCAGGAAGTTATCCAAAATTAGTATAAATACAGGAGGCCAGTTCTCATTCTGGCAGGCAGTCTCAGAATTGCAGAGCAACAACTTGTGTGCACTGCAGTGCCCAGTCTTGTGCGCAGGTTTGAGGAGAGTTTCCATTGCAGCTGCTGCAGCTAGCAGATCACATTTGGCTTGGACTATCTCTTGGCTAGGGTTTGGAACATCTGATCAGCTTTTGTTGGTGCGCTATCCTTGGAAAGGTGCGCTACCCTTTGTTTGGCTATCTAGCCTAGGGTTTGCTTCCAGAGTGATTCTCTGTCAAGGTTAAGGTGCTCGGAGGGTGGCTTCGACCTATGGTTGGGTGACAATAGAGATATTGTCAATGGTAAAACGAGCACATCCATTATATTCTAACAGGTTATGGGCCCACACCTCCTTCATTCAATCTAACCACTGGAAGGAAACATAACCGTAAGGATATTAAGCTCATTGAAGAACTATCATTAGGGTTTCTAGCAAGAGCAGTCGCCATAGCATTGTTTCTAGGGTTACTAGCAGGTGTAGTTTAAGAAACCCTAATCCTCTCGTTGAGGCACCTTAAGTGAAGGGATTCACCTAATATCTGGATAGATCAGTGCGCCCTAGCCTAGCGCATCTCCTGGTACTCTCAGAAAGCCAAGACTTGAATTTTGAGTTTTTGGTCAGAACTAGGGTTGACCAAGTCAAAGAAGCCATGACTTACTCTATGAAGTCAAAGAACAAGTTAGATGGAGCTTCTAACTTCAGAGCGTGGAAGACAAGGATTGACCTCATCCTTGCCAAGAATAAAGTACTGGATATCGTGAAAGGAAAGATCGTGGAACCAGAGTTTGAAGAAGGAAAAGAGAAGGAACCGCAGAACGTTACAGTTATGGAGACGTTCAAAGACGATGACATCAATGCTATGAGTATCATAGTGGAATCTATAAAATACCACTTGATACCCTACATCTCCCATCTTGACTGATCGAAGAAGATGTATGATKCCCTAACAAACCTCTTCTCAGTTAGAAACAGTGGACAAGTAATGAGTCTGAAGAATGAGATCTGTGACATGAAGATGAATGATGACGACAACATAACATCATACTTTGTGAGGATATCTCAGCTAAGAGATCAACTACAAGCTATTGAAGAGATCATTTCAGAGAAGGAATTGGTAAACACAGTACTCAATGGTCTTCCCAAGACATGGGATGCATTTGCCACAAGCATGAACAAAAGGAAGGAGAAACACGAAGCATCAGTTGATGAAAAAAAGGAACCTACAAAGAAGACTAAGCAGGATGAAAGAGACTTCTTCTTATGAAGGTAACAATACTCTTCTTAGTTCTTGTACATATCTTGTTTGCATAGTCTCTGTACATATCTTGTATATCTATCTTTTAGAAGATAATATGTTCCAAGAAGAACTATATCTATGGAAGAGCAACAAGATAAGGATTGCTATCATTATACAAGAAAGGATGAAATATATCAAACAAATCTTGTGGAAGCTATTACAAGATAAGCCGAAATCAGAATCAATCTTGAAGAAACCTAGAAGAAAGAAGTCAACAATTAAGAGAAAATTGGAGAAAGACTTATGACGCTTTGCAGAAGACAATAATGATGCAGATGGAAACATGGACTCTCCTAGATGGAGGGAGCCGATTATATATCACCATAAAGAAGAGCTTGCATTCATACATGAAGCAAGGATTAGGAGGGAGCTAATCCTACGATCCATTGAAAATGATGAAGTATATATCCATGGTAGAAAACATGAAAAGCAATATGTGTTCAAGAAGTCTTCTGCGAAGAGAAGCCTTAAAATATCCCTGGTTGTCCATTCACATCCGTGATCCTATGATGAAAGGAAAAAGTGGAATCTTTAGGGCATGGAATCTATAATAAACTCCTTGGACCCAAGAGCTAAAGAAAAACATGAAGAATAATATGAAGATTCCAAGAAAGAAGAGAATCCTGGACAACCAGTCATTGTATCGAGAATCACAAGATTACCAGCCTGATATGAAAGCAATCAAGAAGAACTGAAAGTTGTGATGAAGAACAATGTATGGAAGACTTATGAATGAAAACACTGCAAGATCCAGAACTAGAGGTTCTCCCAGATGGAGGGAGAAGACTATGATGATTACTCATTCCGATAAACCAGACATACCTCTACATGAGTCATTATATCATCTATGGGTTGGAGTTCTACATCAGATGAATGCAAAGAATGTTATCCAGAGAAATTGAATAAAGAGTGTATGAAGAGCAACCTCAAGACTTTGAGGCATACTAGAAAGAGACCCTTGTATGTAGATGGAAGAAGACAACTTCCAGTGCACAACATAAGCGTGGTGAAGATTCTCTATAACAAAGATATGATATTAGAATGATTACTCAGAAGATTAGGATGATAGATTGCCAATCCATGAAAAAGATCTCATGATGACAGAAGAGGTGCCACATGCATATGTTCTAGTTTTCCAAACAATGATATACTTTATTGATCATAGCTACATGAAGCCTTCAAAGAAGACCATTGTTCCAGACCGAAGTACATTTGAAATCAAGCATTACATTATCTGTGATGAAGTCCAGAAAGGAGAAAGTGGTTCTCCAATACATATCTCCACAGTTGAGCATATAAGCAAACATTTTGATGAAACTGTTCAAGATGAAAGAGTTTGCGTACTCAAGTTGGAGCTCGTGGAGACGACTTTCTTATTGAAAAAGGAAGAGAAGACTCCTAGGTTGGGAGGGAGCACTGATGTATTATTGATTGATGGACAATCATTTTTCAGTTCGAAGAAATGGTCCAAGAAAAGAAGATTCTTTCCAGTTCGAAAAGTGGATTGAGATTTTTGACAGACAACGATTTCCCACTGTGGTTAACATGGGAAATGGTCGATATTGCTGATGTACCATAGAAAACGACTTCCCATTGTCGTTAACATGGGGAGTGGACTAGGGAAGTCTCTCTTCTTGAGGGTTACTCAAGAAGACTGTCTCGCTTGGCCGGACAACGATTTCTCATTCTGGTTAACATGAGGAATGGTCCATTTTGGAGGTTGGTACAGGACAATATTTTCCTCTTGTGGTTAACAGAGGAAATGGTCTGAACAATCATTCCTTAGGGTGTATTCATTCTCTCCAGGTTGCACTTTATTTAGTGCCGGAGGAATGGCCCAGGGTGGGGAATGGTCTAGACTCAACAATCAGGGACATGCATTCCTTAGGGCAGATTCATTCTCTCCAGGTTACACTTTGTTTAGTGTCGTAGGAATGGCCCAGGGTGAGGAATGGTCCAAGTTCTGAAATTAGAACAATCAATCTTCCTTGTTTGATAAGAATAAGGCAGATATCCCATCGTTGATGTTCCACTCTAAGGGAAAATTCTCTTTCAGATCTCACAGATGTGAGTGAAATATTGGCCCAGATGATTCAGTTTATATCATAACATTGTTTCTATGCAGGTTGATATCAGATGACTGTTATGAAGATTGTATGACAGTAGATGTATACTACTGTGGTGGATGTGTTCCACTATTCATGACTATACATTACTAATCAAGTACTTGTTTGCTACTTGGTGTGGTAGTGTACCACTGGATTGTAGTTATGTACTACTATGGATAGACACAATTGTGTTCTATTTTGTTTTGATTACTTTGATGATTATCAACCAGATGAATGATTAAAGGACAGAGATTTCCCAGACAGAAAGTGGTTCAGAACATCTACTCTTCTAGGACATATGTCCAGATTAGAAGAATGGCTCTTGTATCACTCTGTGGTGTGAGTGACTTATCTAGCATCATGTCTGATTACTCATATGGAGTATGGTTTCGAGAGATGATGCAGCTGATGAAACTGATGGTGATGATGATGCTTATGATCTAGTCATGAGATAGTCTAGATGACTATGTTGATGCTACCGGGTGAATGGTATGTTTTGTGCTCAAGACCATTACCTGTAATACCTTCCTAGCTAGGAGGGAGTGTTGATATTATGGTAGCTGCAGGAGGTATTTACCTCTACGTGTAAACCTGGTGAGAATAGAATACTCCGGGAAGCAAGAAGAAACCCTATTGAGTTGGCTAAGAACCCTAGAATACTTGTCGATTCAAGAAGATAATTTGTATTAGTTTATTAGCCTCCAAGAGAAGAAGTCAGCCAGAATAATTAATATATACTGAACAGACAGATACCCAGAATGAGAAGTCGGCCCAGGCAGTTAACCATAATTAATATAAATACAGGAGGCCAGTTCTCATTCTGGCAGGCAGTCTCAGAATTGCAGAGCAACAACTTGTGTGCATTGCAGTGCCCAGTCTTGTGCGCAGGTTTGAGGAGAGATGCCATTGCAGCTTCTGCAGCTAGTAGATCACGTTGGGCTTGGACTATCTCTTGTCTAGGGTTTGGAACATCTGATCACCTCTTGTTGGTGCGATATCCTTGGAAAGGTGCGCTACCCTTTGTTTGGCTATCTAGCCTAGGGTTTGCTTCCAGAGTGATTCTCTGTCAATGTTAAGGTGCTCGGAGGGTGGCTTTGGCCTATGGTTGGGTGACAATAGAGATATTGTCAATGGTAAAACAAGCACATCCATTATATTCTAACATTGTCTGCACCTGGGTGTTTGATCTTTCAAACTAGATCAACGGTCCAACGACCCCTTCTCGATCGACGCTCGAGATTTCCTTCGAGCTTCGGAATTATGAGATCTCAAATCTCAAACCCTTTTCCTTCTCCTCAAATACGTGGAATCTTGCCACGTATCCTCTTAGATCAGATGGCCTAGGATTTCTTCGGGTCTTTACCCAAAATTCTCTGGTCTTTGCCACGTGTCTCTTCTGGATCTGACAGTCCAGAATCTCCTTTTCCGAATCGGGATTTTGCGACTTGCGACTTCCAAGTCACAATTTCCTTCACATCCTCGACTTCCGAAATTTCGATATTTCAGGACGCTCCAAATTTGACGACTCGCGCTCCTCTGGATCTAACGATCCAGATTTCGTCGGGATTTTGCGTATTGCGAAGTCAAAAGATTCTTCACCTCCATTCTCCCGATTCTTGAAATGCCGAAATTCTCCCTGGACAATCAACGGTCCAGATCTCTCCTCAATTAGAGACCGGGATCTTTTCATGATTTTGCATTTCACGAATTTTCCCTTTGACTTCTTTGAGTCATGGGTCAACGAAATACTGATTGTTCGCCACACGTCCCTTCCGATGGATGGTTCTGATGATGTCATGATTTCACGACTTTGCAAAACCCTCTCTCCTGTGCAACTCCAAAGAGTTAAAACTCATGCACGTTCCTTTGGATCCAACGACTGTCGGTGCATGCGCTTAGATCTGATGGCTGGAGATCTAATTCCCTTGTGCTCATTCCTCCTCTACCTGAACATAGATCTAACGGTCTAGGTTCTTCTCCACAATCGATCAATCAATTAGTGTCGCTCCTCCTCCCGATATTTTGATATCTCTCCGCCTGGAAGATTTATCCGTTTTCAAAGGTTCCCAACCTTTGTTCTCTCGATGAATCCACCTCTGGGATTTCATCAACACTCGTGAAAAGTGTTATCTCTTCTGAGATTCTATCCTTAAAAGGATTTTGAACTCCCACGCACACCTTGCGTCCTCAGGATTCCGAATAACTCAGTTCGAAGGATTTTCTTGAAAAGAAAATGCTTCTTGCCCACCTGGCGTTCTTCTACGCTGGTCCTTCGAAGCTTGTTGGCTTCTTGACACTGTGCACACCTTGCACCTGATCTGAGTTTCTCTGGTTCTCTCTCTGAACTTCTCTGAGTCAATCAAAGACTTAGTTGACGCACTCCTTGTGTTCGAGATGCACACCTTGCATACAAGTATCAGAAGAGAAACGATTGAAACTCAACCAACTTCGTCACAAACTCATATAGTTAATCTCTCGAACAATCATACATGAACGAACTAACTAAATCATACACACATAGAAATCAATATTCATTCAATCACACATGAGATGAATACAGTCCAAGCATTTGGGACAATTTCTGTTTGTTCTATTCGTTCATGAAAAACAAAATACATAGTGTTTCTGCTACTCTACTCTGCTCTACTGATCTCTCTATCTTGTCTTTCCACTCTGATCTATTACAATGTGATACTAAAAAACTATCTAAGGATCGCTCCATGAGCTCACTCGTCCTGTTCTAAAATCTATCATTTCAAATTCAAAGCTATTACCTACTCTGTCCTATTACAATAACTACTAGTTATTGCCAAATAGAGTCAACACTACATATATGCAGTTTCTTACAGTCCTTCGATACTTTACAAACAAGTTACATTTTTAAAATGTTGTTACAAAAATATCTCAACAAACGATTAAATTTTGAGATAAATGCTTGATTTGAAACTCTGTCATTACTGAGGTGTCATTTGTCTGCCTCCACGCATGCGCTGTTGACTTTGAAGGCAATGCTCCTGCATCATACTCCTTTGGTTAAAATTTTTCATGGACTCCTGTCCATGAGCTCCTGCACTGTCTTTCCATGCTTCAAAATATCAGGTTTTGTGACCCAACTTCCATCTTCCATTGGATTATATTTCCACTTCACCAATATTCATGATATGTCTTTCTCCTAGTTTTCTTTCCATCCCTCTGTTCAATAATTTTCTCCATCTGAGGTTTTTCTGCTGTGGGCAATTTCTCTTCCCACTGAATTTCTTTCTGATCATCTGATTCTCCTGCTTCATCTCTCTTGTAAGGATAGAGGTCTACAACATTGAATATCGGTGATATCCCAACATGTTATGGCAACTAAATCTCATAAGCATTGGCTGCAATTTTTTTGAGAATCCTGCATGGTACTATCTTCTTCATCTTCAATTTGTTATATGTTCCCCTTGGAAACCTCTCTTTTCTCAAATGAGCTAAAACTTCATCTCTAGCTTTGAATTGAACTTCTCTTCTCTTTTGATCAACTCTGATCTTGTATTTCTGACTATTGTCTTATAGCTTCTCTCTGACTCTATCATAGAGTTTCTGCATTTCTGTTGCAAAATCCTCTGCTCCAGCACTTCTGAGCTCATCTTGACTCAAATCTCTCAACTCTGTAATCCCTCTTGGTTGTACACCATACACAATTTCAAATGGACTTTTTCTTGTGCTCCTATTCTCTGAATTGTTGAATGCAAATTCTGCCTGTGCCAAAATCTGATCCCATTGTCGACCTTGCTTAGTGACTAAAATTCTCAATAAGTTTATGAGACTTCTGTTTACTACTTCAATCTGTCCATCTGTTGAGGGTGATATGCTGAAGCAAAGGATAAGTTCGTCTCTAGCCTCTTCCATAGAGTCCTCCAAAAGTGTCCTACAAATTTGGTGTCTTTGTTTGAAACTATGCTCATCGACAATCCATGTAGTCTCACTACTTCTCTGAAAAATAAATTGGCGATGTGTGTGGCATCGCTTGTCTTCTGGCATGTTATGAAATGTGCCATTTTTGAGAATCTATTCACAACAACAAATATGGAATCACTCCCTTTTTGAGTTCTAGGCAATCCCAAAACAAAATCCATACTGATTGCATCCCACGACTTTTCTGGAATTGGTAATCGCTGATACAAACCAGTGTTCTGTTGTCTTCCTTTTGCATACTAACAAATTCTGCATTTGTTCACAAATTTTTTCACTTCCGCTCTCATGCTCGACCAATAATACAAATTTCTCGCCTGTGTAAATGTCTTATCGTGACCAAAATGTCCAACTAAACCTCTGTTGTGTTTCTCTTTCAACATGTTGTCTCTCATCAAGAACTTTAGAATGCATAATTGGTTTCCCTTGAACAATAATCCATCCTGGATCAAATATTCAGTCCACGGGCTTCTGTCTCCCAACAAAGGATTCTTGCATGCCTCATAAGATTCTTTAAAATCTGCATCTTCTTTATACATCTCCTTGAGGTGTTCAAACCCCAAGGTCTCCACCTGGTATTCCTGTACAATCAAACTCCTCCTCAAAGCATCTGCGACTTTGTTAGCAGTTCCAACAATGTGTTTAATAACAAAAGTAAAATTCTGCATAAATTCTACCCATTTTGCATGTTTCTAATTCAACTTTTCTTGCCTAGTAATAAATTGCAAAGCATGATTATCACTGTACAAGACAAGTTCTTTAGGAATTAGATAATGCCTCCATTTTTTCAAAGCTTGAATCACCGCATAAAATTCCTTGTCATACGTGGAATACTTTTGCTTGGCGTCATTCAATTTCTCACTGAAATAAGAAACTGGCCTATTGTCTTGACTCAGGACTTCTCCAATAGCTAATCCACTTGTGTCACATCTCACCTGAAATGTTTTTCCAAAATCTGGTAAGACCATAATTGGTTGCTCTGTAATCTTCTCTTTCAACACTTTGAAACTTTTTTCATCTTCCTCTGTCCAACTGAAGAACTTGTGTTTCTTCTTCACAATGTCCAGCATGGGTGCACATATGCCACTGAAATTTATGATAAATTTCATATAAAAACTCGCCAACCCATGAAAACTTCTTACCTCAAATATACTGCTCGATTACGACGATTCTTTGATCACTCTCACTTTTTCTGGGTCCATCTTCAATTCGTTTGAAGAGATTACGAACCCCAAATATATGAGCTCCTTCTTCATAAAAGAACTCTTCTTCAGATTTATCAACAATTTCTCTTGCTGCAACCTTTCCATCACTAAGGTCAAATGTCTTAAGTGTTCTTCCTTCGTCTTGCTGAAGATTAGTATGTCATCCAGATATACTATGATAGATTTGCTTATGAAGTCTTTCAACACTTCATTCATCAATCTCATAAATGTGCTTGGTGCATTTTTCAACCCAAACGACATGACCAACCATTCAAACAATCCTTCGTTTATATTGAGTGTTGTTTTCCATTCATCTCCCTCTCTCATCCGTATTTGATGATATCTTCTCTTCACGTTTATCTTGGAAAAATAGCTTGCTCCACTCAAACAATCCATCAAATCATCCATCCTTGGTAAAGGGAATCTGTATCTAATGGTTATCTTTTTGATAGCTCGAGAATCCGTACACATCCTCCATCCCCCATCTTTCTTTGGACTTAGCACATTCGGTACTACACATGGGCTTAGGCTTTCCCTGACTAACCCTTTATCAACAAATGCTGGACTTGATTCTTGACCTCCTCATTCTCTCTAGGTGTCAACCTATAAGCTCCTTTGTTTGGTAAACTAACTCCTGGAATAAGGTCAATATGATGGCTTATGCTCCTAATGGGGGGCAATGAGTGTGGTAACTCATCCACTACTATATCAACAAAGTTTTCTAACAGTTCCTAGATTTCTATAGGAAAATCTTCCACAGAAGTATCTATAAGGATAACTCTAGGATTCCTCACTACAACAAACTGCATTTCTTTCTCCTTCTTGACTTCTTTTAAGAGCTCCTTCCCACTCATGAGAAGTATGCTTGAACTAGCTTCTCTCTTTTGATCTTTTTCTTCTATGGGTAACAACATATGTGTTATGCCATTTTTTTCTAGAGTATAGGTATTCTTTCTTCCATCATGAATAACTTTTCAGTCATATTGCCACAACCTCCCCAATAAAATATGACAGACATCCATAGGAATTACATCACACAACATTTCATATTTGTAACCTCCTATTTTAAATTCAACTTGGCATTGTTGACTTACCATGACTTGATGTTCTTTCTGCAACCACGATACCTTGTATGGCTTTGGATGTGCAGTTGTCTTCAATTCCAACTTTTCCACCATCTCCGTGGATACTAGATTGTCAGTGCTCCCACTGTCAATGATTACCTTGAAAACTTTGTCTTTCGACTTGCAAGCAGTTCTAAACAGGCTTGTTCGCTGAACTGGTTCCTCTGGTTCCTTTTTTGGTTTAAGAAGAATTTTCCTCATCATGAAGTTTCTTCCTCTTTTCATTGCTTCTGCTTCCATGTGTTTTCGTGCTTCGACAATGTGTGCTTCTCTGCCTCCTTCTCTCTTTCTGTCGGGACATTCCCAAGATTTGTGTCCTTATTTTCCACAGGTATAACATTTAACCACGCCTCCTCTGGCTCTTCCTCTTCCTCTACCTCTGGAAAAAGATCCTCTTCCTCCATTCTGTCCTTCTTTAGAAATTCCACCCTTCTCATGGTGACTATGCTGTTTGTCAACTTCAGGCTTTGACTTCTGGAACTTCTCTTTGCTAGTTCCCTTGCCTCTGCTTCATTGGATTTGCTTCCTAGCCAATTTTTCCTTAGCTTTCAAGGCTGCTTGATAAGCATCCTCGACTTGATTGACAGACATCATGCTGATCTCCTCTTATATTTCATATCTCATCCCATTGATGTATCTAGCTATCTTCTCATCTTCATTCTCTTTCTGTCCAGCCCTGATGTTTAGTCGGTAAAATTCTTCAGTGTACTCATTCACTGATAGACCCCTCTGTTTCAGATTATGCAATCTTCTGTAAAGATTCATTTGGTAATCCTTCAGGATAAATTTGGCCTTCAACTTGGCTACCATCCTATCCCAGTTTTTAATTTTTTGCTTACCATTTCTCCCGCCTTCGGCTTGCAGTTCATCCAACCATAACACTGCATGAAATTTTAGTCTTGTCACTGCATACTTCACCATATTGTCTTCTTCGATATCTTTGTAATCGAAGTATTTGTCCATAGCACGTACCCAATCCAATAATTCTTCAACTTCTAAATTGCCTTCATACATATGTACCTCTATTCTTACTCTGGCTCTTATCTTTGAAATAGTTTTATCAAGCGATCTTGTGCAACATCCTCTACGTCATTTGCTTTTCCCTCTGCTTCTTCGCCCTCAGCTTCACTGACATTACCAACGTCTAGTGCTCTTCTCTATGTTGTTTCCATGACGTCCAATATCATTCGAAGTCCCTCGTTTCTTCTTCCATTTCTTCATTCGCTCTGTGCCTTTTGTGTGGCATGATTTCACTACGTCACCTACAAATAGAAATCAACTTTCTTTGATACCATCAATGATACAACCTTTCCTCCTTTCTCCTTTTGTCTACTGTCTGCAAACAATTTTAAAATCATCTCTGATACCACCTAATGTAGCCCCCCTACTTCCCCGTAGGGATGTGCAACCTCCCTATCTTGGATCCTCTGATTCTTGAGTCGAAAGACTCTCTGGAACCTTAAAGTTCTCCTTCTGTATCTAGACACAGGCCCCCTCGACCTCTTGGTGCAGGTCTGACAACAACCCGCGACTTTCCCTTTTCCGCTCTATGCGAAAAAGCATAGTGCCGACGTTATCTCCCTTTCGGATAAGCCCTCACTTGATGTGACCTGGGGCTATGACCATGTGATTATGGGCACGATCACAAGTGGTCTGGAGTTAAGCCACCCTTGGGCCTGAAATGCTTCTCCAGCCTACATGTGTCCTCAAGATGAAACCACAGTTCAAATTGTGGCCTGCCTTCGATTCCTTAACCTCCTCACAACTTTTGTCCCCAAAATGACATAGGATCATCGATCTCACGTTCTTGATGATAATGTCCAAATCGACGTTCATATCTGCACCCTCCTTATCTATGGACCAGATCAACTCTCCTTGAATCAAAGATCAAGGTTCTCTTCACAATTCCAGACTCCGGGAGTTTGAAATCTCAAACTCAACTCCCTTCCGTGCTCCAACATGTCGGAACTAGCGATCTACGGACACCTGTCCCGTAATCAATGGTCCTGCCTTCACCTGGGTGTTCGATCTTTCAAACTATATCAATGTTCCAACAACCCCTTCTTGATCGACGATCGATATTTCCTCCGTTCTCTGGACTTCTAAGATCTCAAATCTCGAACCCTTTTCCTTCTCCTCAAATACACAGAATCTTGCCACATGTCCTCTTAGATCGGATGACCTAGGATTTCTTCAGGTCTTTACCTAAAATGCTCAGGTCTTCACCACGTGTCCCTTTTGGATTTGAAGTTTCAGAATCTCCTTTCACAAATCGGGATTTCCCGACTTGCGACTTCCAAGTCACAATTTCCTTCACATCCTCGACTTCTGAAATTTCGATATTTCGGGACGCTCCAAATCTGACGGCTTGCGTTCCTATGGATATAACGGTCCAGATCTCGTCGGGATTTTGCGTATTGCGAAGTCAAAAGACTCTTCATATCCGTTCTCCCGATCCCCGAAATGATGAAATTCTCCTTGGATAATCAACGATCCAAATCTCTCCTTAATCAACAGCTGGGATCTTTTCACGATTTCACATTTCACAAGTTTCAAGAATTTTCCCTTTGACTTCTTTGAGTCGCAGGTCAGCGAAATGTTGATCGTTCGCCATGCATCCCTTCTGATGGATGGTTATGATGATGTTGGGATTTCACGACTTTGCAAAACCCTTTCTCCTGTGCAACTCCAAAGAGTTAAAACTCATGCACGTTCCTTTGGATCCAACGACTATCGATCCATGTGCTCTGATCTGATGGCTGAGATCTGATTCCCCTGTGCTCGTTCCTCCTCTACCTGAACATAGATCTAACAGTCCAGGTTCTTCTCCACAACCGATCAGTCGGTTACTGTCGCTCCTCCTCCTAAGCTTCTGATATCTCTCCGCCTGGAAGATTTATCCGTTTTCAAAGGTTCCCAACCTTTGTTATCCCGACGAATCCACCTCTGGGATTTTGTCAACACTCGTGAAAAGTGTTATCTCTTTTGAGATTCTATCCTTAAAAGGATTTCGATATCCCACACATACCTTGCCTCCCTAGGATTTCGAATAACTCAGTTCGAAGGATTTTCTTGAAAAGAAAATGGTTCTCGCCCACCTGGTGTTCTTCTGCGCTGGTCCTTCGAAGCTTGTTGGATTCTTAACGCTATGCACACCTTGCACCTGATCTGAGTTTCTCTGGTTCTCTCTTTGAAATTCTCCAAGTCAATCCGAGATTCAGTTGACGCACTCCTTGTGTTTGAGATGCACACCTTGCATACAAGTATTGGAATAGAAACGATTGAAACTCAACCAACTTCATCACAAACTCATACAATTAATCTCTTGAACAATCATACATGAACGAACTAAATAAATCATACACACACATAAATAAACATTCATTCAATCACACATGAGATGAACACAGTCCAAGGGTTTGGGACAATTTATGTCTGTTCTATTAATTCATGAAAAACAAAATACATAGTGTTTCTGCTACTCTACTCTGCTCTACTGATCTCTCTATCTTGTCTATCCACTCTGATATATTACAATGCAACACTGAAAAAATATCTAAGGACTGCTCCACGAGCTCTCTCATCTTGTTATGAAATCTATCATTTCAAATTCAAAGCTATTACCTACTCTGTCCTATTACAGTAACTACTAGTTATTTCCATATAGAGTCAACACTCCATATCTGCAGTTTCTTACAATCCTTCTAGACTTTAGCAGATAAAAGGATGGAAAAATGAGACGAAGTCACTCGATCCAATCGATCATAACTAAGTTTCGGTTCCGGGTCTTTCCAAACCTATGGTGGCTCAAAGGAACTCTTTACCCATCACCCTTGACAATTCCATGAATTGCTCAGCATAGAAATCCATCTTTAGACGTAACCCCCCGAAGGGACGTATCTATCCTGGTTCCTTTTGTAACACCTCTTGGTCATGGTGGAAATAAAAGCAATGACAACCACCACCTCCTGTGAAAGGGTGTTTAAGTAGCACCTACCTCCAAACAAGTTACATTTTTAAAATGATGTTACAAAAATATCTCAACAACCGATTAAATTCCAAGTTAAATGCTTGATTTGAAACTCTGTCATTGCTGAGGTATCATTCCTCTGCCTCCATGCATGCGCTGTTGAATTTGAAGGCGATGCTCCTGCATCATACTTGGAAATCAATCCCATGAGACCGATACATTATCACCCAGTGGGATTCATCATTTATGATGTTTCGAAGCATGTTTTCTCTGTAGTGTGGGATGGATTTGGGTACTCCCAGATATTTCATAGCTTCTTTCCATAATAGTAGAAGGTGGATAGCAGTAGACAACAATGCAGCTCGTGCTTGGGTGGCAATTAATTTCAGGCATGGATTCGTTATGGATTGATTCAGTTGTTTGGGAGAGGCGAAATTCCTTCTGCTCTCCATCCCAATGTCATTCACCCCATTTCTAGTTAAATTTACCTTTGAGCATACACAAGACTACAAGACATCAAAGAAATCCACGGCATACCAAAGTTCAGGGAGATGGGCTCAGCATATAACACACCTGTAGGGGGAGCTAGAAGACACCAGGAATTCAGTTCTCACCTTGCAAATAATATACAATGGTTTATCGACGCACTTGCTCACGGTGCTAGAGGAATCTATGAAGCAAAGACAAGCAATTTTGTATTTGCAGGATGAATGTTATGCCCTCTATCAACAGATTGAAGGACTCAGATCCCATCCCCAACAATTGACAGAGTCATCACCAACCACTGAGGTCTTAGAGAATTCTGACGTAGCATCTTCTCCTATTCTGACACCAGTGCAACTAGATCTAAACACACCAACTTCAAAAGCAAAACAATGACGTCACCTTGGTACTAGCAACTAAACATTTTATGTAATCATGTTTTATTTTTGCCTATATGTATTTGGGGTTTATTACGGACTGTATATGGGGAAAAGTTTTGGCAGTAAGAAACATGGAACATTAATACTATTGGATATAGTAGTTTTAGTGGTATTTTTATGGGATTTTGTTGACAATTTAGCTACAATTTGTGGACTGGCTGTATTTCACTGGTGATTCCAAATGATGTTTTTATTTCAATAAATATTCCCTCTTGTTAAAAAAAATTAAAATAAAATTGAAAAAAACTTTAATTTTTTTTTTTATTATAAAGAAACTCATCTTACTAACAACTAAGAAGGTTAAAGAAAGCCATCTTAGGAAGGTTATGAACACTATCTATTAATAATAACTTTTTAAAAGAAGAACAAAAAAATTCAAACCCATTTAGGGGAGATAATGATAGGAAATAAATGTTATTCATTTATATTGAAATATCTTTTTAAAAAACAAAGATGTACATTTATCAAATATAATTAATTAAGAAGTAATTTTGTTAATGAGTTTAATGTAATTAGCTATACAAACAACAATTTTACAACCATGATTGCAACATGGAATATAGCCATTTATGGTCTTAATTATGCATTCATTGATGTGACTATGATGTTTTTTAAGATTCCATACACTTCATTTTCATTAATTTAGGTATATAATAAAAAACAAATTGGGGAAGGATGATAAGGTTCACTTTAATATACAAGCAATTTAATTTAGCACATAAAATATTAACATTAACCATGGGAAAGATGATAAGTTCCACTTTTTTTTTTTTCCACTGAAATGGTTAGGATTTTGTATTAAAAAAGTGTTACAGCCACACTAGTCAACATAGTAATACAAAAAAGAAGAGTTGTCCCATAACCAATTGTCTTGAAAATGTAAAAAAATCCAAATAAGAGACTACTAAAAATATTGTTCTATCCTTCATGGAGGAGATACAAGGGAACCTACCATTATATACCCATTAGCACAATTTTTGACCCCTAAATCAGATCTGAACATAGATGATTTTAGGGGCTAAATTTGGTCAATGGGATAATTTCTATGGTTTTTCCCAAAAAAGATTAATCATTTTCCATTTTTTTTCTAAAAATGATTCGCCCAAATTCTATAGAATAAAATTATTTTACCTTAAAAATCACCAAAATGTTATAGAAACTATAAAAATTCCTTAGAAATTTGAATATTTTTACAAAACTATTGCCAAACATTTTACATTTTGCATATTAAGGACTAGTAAGATTAACCCAAGTTTCTACATTTTAATATAAATTTCCATCCTTAAAGTTATCCTTGGATATGAAATAAAATAAAAATCAATGGGTAAAAGAGGCTAATTCTAGGAGAAAATGCCATAAGTGTCACTGACAAGTCTCCTCTCTGTTTGGGATGGTGCGTGCTAACCTCAAGGGGGTGTCCCTAAGTCCTTCATGTTGTTATAAATCTCGTAAATATGCAATAAATAAACAAAAAACAACAGTAAGAAAATTACCTTTGGCTAATGGTTAAGCTACCAAAGGGGTAAGTAACACACTTTGAATTTTACTTGGACGAAAAAACCATGCATCATCAATATGTTAATGAAAGAAAAGAAGAGGAAAGAGGCGCTATTACAAGGCTGAAACACCACAATAATAGGCTAAAGTTACTACCAATGCATAAGAAATTAATCACAATACTGACAAGATTAGACAACTTGATACTAGCACACCAAAACTTTATTATTGTTCTTTCCAAAGGGCTAATTGCATCACTAAACACAACTAAAAAACCGGTAGAGTATTGTTCCTTATACAAAGACTAGCAGCTAGAAGAGAGAGAGAGAGAGAGAGAGAGAGAGAGAGAGAGAGAGAGAGAGAGAGAGAGAGNCAACCTTGAACAATGAGGAGGAGCTTCAATATATAGGAGAGTCACGGGGGCTTCACCCTGTTGACCAATATCTTATCATGTTCATTGATAAAGGGGGTTTTAAAAGTGTGAAAATTAAAGTCAATATATTGTAGGTATTGGGGGGGGGGATGTGGGGTACAAAGAGGTTTACAGGTATTGGGGGGTATAAAAAGGGGTATTTGGTAAAAATAGGGGATATCTAAAAACTGGGGTTTTTTAAAATGGAAATATGTATTGGGAGGAGGGTTCAACAAAAGGATTTTGAGAGGTATTTATCAATACATAGTGAAGTTAGAGGTATTCTTTAATATCCCACGAATGCAGGTGCTATGTCATAGGTTCACTAAATGGAGACCCCATGCATTTATCCCACAACTTTTCAAAACATCAATATTTGTACTTTCGTAAGCACTATCCCACCTTGACTCTCTGTGCATACCAAGGATCCTTCATCCAAAACAAGAGATTCCTTTGAAATGGTATCTACTTGTTGATTATGCACCCTATAGATATGGTCCACCAACAGTAAGTCGTAAGATTTCCGCAATGCTCGGATCCTGCGTTGCCAAGGTTCTAAGCTAAGAATACCCAAATGAAATTTCCTTTGTAACCAATCCACTACAAATTTCGAGGCCCAAACTACTTGAAGCTACCTCATGCCTCTGTCTCTTTCAAATCTAAGTAGAACCCATAATGCCAAGAGCTTGACCCTTGAGTTTGATCCAATTCCCTCTCCCATATTTAAGCTAAAAAAATGGTCCAAGGAAAGAAATAACACCATACCTACCCCACATTTTCCGTCTTGGCTCGCACCATAAAAAAAATCCAAGTCACATTTGGCCTAAAATTCGGTGCATGCTTTGGCTTAATCTGTTTTGGTACACCAAGGTCTTTGCGTCTCCTTAAAATCAACTCTAACTCTGAGTGCCACCTGTTCAAGACTTCCTTGAGTATCCCTAAACAAAGAATGATTTATTTGGAGCCATATACCCTAAAGGATGATGCAGGAGCATCACTCCATGTCAGCAGCGTGCCATCCAGCCAGCACATCCAACACACATTTAATGGAGAAAGGGAGAGGCCCAACCCTCTCAATTTTGAAATTCGTAATTTCAATAAATGTTGTAAGGCTTTTAATGCCAGACCATGCCTTTGTACAGGTAATGGTTGAGGTTTCCTTTAATGGTTACCTACAACTAAGTCCAGATCAGTCAGGTCTGCGACAACCATTTATGTAATGTAGCCGTAGGAGCCGCTCTGTGATAGCGATAGCTCAGAGACGGTGAGGTGGAGGATAAGCTCATGGGAGCCCTCATTTTGTAAAAGATAGGAAATTAGGATAGAGAGTTAGAGGGAGGAAGAGAGACCAGAGAAAATAGGTCTCAAGAGAGAGCTGAGACTTGTTACAGTCCAGCCTTTGTAAACATTTGTATAGACATACCGATTAATAGAAAAGCAGCTTTTCCTGCACACTGTGTTTTTGATGTTTACATGTCTTTATGCATTTCATGTTTTAAATGCATAATTGGTGAACTAATTCAGAAGTTTCAATTTCTTCCTGTCTTGGAGTTTCCGAGTGCAAGGAGTGCACATAGTCCGCAAGGTGTGTGTTGACAGAGGTGAGGTAACCTCAGGAAAGCTCAAGAGGGATATCGTTGAACCTTCATCAGCATAGGTGCAAGGACTGCACAGGAAGGAACTCTGTTTTGAGTTCAGGGAAGACATAACCCCTGAAGGTTATGTACAGCTCTGCCAAGAGGGCATCGAGCGGGTACAAGGAGTACAAGAAGGGAACTCTCTTTCGAGTTCGACGAGAAGACAAAATCACCGAGGATTCTGGAGAACTCTGCCAGGAGGGCATTGAGTTGGTGCAAGTGTGCATAGAAGGAACCCTTTCGAGTTCTAAGGAAAGGGAAGTGTCAAAGAAAGACACTCACAGAGTTACTAAATACTCTGTAAGCTCTACAAAGTGTGCATTGAGCAAAGGAGCGCCAGGAGGGCGTGAAACATTTCTTTACAAGAAATACTTCAGATCTGAGTTACTCGAAATCTCAGTAGCACAAGGAGTGTGCGGGAGCGGACTTATTCTAAGTCCCGAAGCTCAGGAGGAATAATGCCTTTGCACACAGAGAAATAGAAGCAAAGGAGAGTGCGCTTGCATTTCATAATTTCGGCATTTTGGAGTTCGGAGTTTGGAGCGACAAGGGATTTTTGGAGTCGCTGCATCGTGAACTCCCGGTTCACGAAATCACGCCAGCCATCGGATCTGGAGCGTGGTGGCCTGAGAGCCGCTGGATCAAGGATACGTGCACAAGGTTGTGTCCCTGGGGAGTGCACAGGAAAAAGGATCTGGACTGTCAAATCAAGCACCGAAGACTCGAGAGCCATCAGATCTCGCAAAGAAGTAAAGGGGTGAAGGTGAGTCCCTTTACAATCACCCATAAGCCTAGGAGAGATAGGGGTCGTTGGATCCAATCCAACGAGAATCGTTGGATCTTGCATGAATTCACATTTCAAGAATTCGGGGATTTGGACATCGGGAGACTGAGAGTGAAGAGTCTCCAAAAAAATTGCGAAAGGAGAATTCACGAAAGGATCAGTGCCGTCCATCAAGGAGGACACGTGGCGAGCGGTCAAGGTTTCGGGGAAAACCCCAAAAGGTTCTCCCAAGGGGTAGTATTTCGGCATTTCGGACTCCGGGAGTTCGAAGGACCTAGAATCATTTGCAACCGAGATCGCAAAATCGCGAAACCCCAAAAGCGCTCGGAGAAAGAGGACCGTGGTCACAGGACCGGGTCGCATGGAGAAGGATTAGGGAAGGAGCCAAGGAGCCGTTAAGCCCTTTTCGGGTTTCGGCATTTTGAAAGATAGAGGATAGGAGGAATCCTTGCATTGCGATTCCCCGAATCGCGAAACCCCGAAAGAATGAACGCAGAGAGAGAGATCTCGGCATTTTGGGAACCGAGGATTCAAAAGACAGAGAACAGGGGGGAACGCTGGCTGAGATCCGTGTAGGATCTTCACTAAAACCATGCCAAGGGTTAATCAAACCCTTTGTTTAAGCCACAAAGGACTTTGGCTTTTGCGAGTTGGAGGTTCTCGACACTATGTCACAACTTTTACAATCACCGAAATGCGAAACGTCAACGAAGGTTGACTCTTCCAATGCGAAGAGCACATGCCACCTCTACCCACTAATTTCGGCTTTCGGGACTTTGAGCGAACATCTAACAATTGTTCCTCTTCCCTTATGATTCCCCAAACTCCAAATGCCGGAATGTCGAAATGGGCTCAACGCCCCATGGAATGTGAGATCGATGGCCTTTCGGGATTCCGTGGATTCGAAAGACAGAGAATTGGGAGGAACACTTACATCGCAGTTCCTTGAATCACGAAAGCCGGTAGTGCTTTGACGTGGACCTTCATTTCAGCATTTCGAGACCTGGGTATTTGAAAGACAAAGGAGTCGGGAGACGTGGAGTCCCGGCTCGCGAAATCGCGAAACCCCTAAATCATTCGGAGGAATAGCACGAGTCAGAACCGTGAAGCCCTTTTCAGTATTTCAGCCACCGGGAGTTCAAGAGGACAAGGAGCCTGGGAGAGCTTGCATGCAGGAGTCCCGAAACTCCGAAACACAAAAGAGAGCGTCGAAAAAGGGGCGCACACACAGATTTTCTCAAGACCTGTGCCAGAGGAGGAAGGGACCCGTGGATTTGTTCAAAGGGTTCCAACAGGAGTCCAAAGAGCTATTTCGGCTCAGAAGAAGAACGATCCAGAGACCGGGAGGTCAGTGGACCTTGCTGAGGTAGGGGGTCTACATCAAAGGACAAATCACAATAACTCTTGAAAGATTTTGATTGTAGGGTTTGTCACCCATTGCTTCATACAAAGTTTCAAGGAGCCGCCATTCCAAGAGCCTAGACAATTTAAATAACGAACGAACTCCCTCCATACTTGTATTGCAAAAGAGAAAGAGACAAATAAATGATCCTTTCTTGGTTCACACCATAAAAAAAACTCCAAGACACATTTGGCCTAAAAGTCCGTGCATGCTTTGGCTTAATTTGTTTTGGTACACCAAGTCTTTGAGCCTCCTTAAAAGCAGCTCAAACTCTGAGTGCCACACGTTCAGGACTTCCTTGAGTATCCCTAAACAAAAAATGATTTCTTTGGAGCTAGGTACCCCAAAGGACAAAGCACAATAACTATTGAAAGATTATGATTGTAGGGTTTGTCACCCATTGCTTCATACAAAGTTTCAAGGCATCGACATTCCAAGATCTTGGACAATTTAAATAACTAAATAGCTCCCGCCAGACTTGTATTGCAAAAGAGAAAGAGACAAATAAATGATCAACAAACTCTTCCTCAAGGTTACACAAGGCACATCTGTTCAGTCCTTGCTAGCCTCACCTATGACCATTATCCCGGGTTAAAATTCTATTTTCCATGGCCAGCCAAGCAAAGATCCTTGTTCGTAGAGGACACCTCCATTTCCAAAATAGATTCTACCACCAAACAACCTCACCATCCTCCCCAACCTCCAATCCAAACACTAAATCTTCATATCCTAACTTAGCAGTAAGGATACCATTCATCGTATTCTAGGACCATACCAACTGATCATCCTCCCCTCTTAAAACAATTGCATTATGAGATAGAGTACGGGTACAATATCTCCATTCATGAGCCATATCTATAGGTAAATCTAACTCCTCTATAGAAAACAAGTTTTGTCTCCACTCTTGCAAGTCCTCTCGTAGTCCAACATCTGCAAGAGTTGAGAAGCCATGTTCCCTTCAAAAATTTCTTAGCTCCAAATATAGAAAATACCTTTCACCCTCACCCACCCATGGATCTTCCCATGGTTGAAATATTATGTCAAAGGTTGGTTAGTGTGCTAAGATAGTGTGTCTATATTAAGCTAAAGCTTTATGCATGTATATGTGTACTATTACATTGGTTAAATAAAACAACACAAAGTTTTGGTGTGTGGAAACAATGTTTACTTTCCCATTCTCTTACATGGTATAAGAGCTAGTACATCCTTAAATCTTCCAGGAGAGATGCATTGTTAATCCTATGTAGATCTAATATTAATGTAGGTGAGAGTAGAGTGTTTAGTAAGTATTGACATGGTTTGTATGTGGAAGTTCGATGTTTTTCATTGGTGTTTTCCTTGGAAGTTGAGGTGTAATTAAAAAAAACAAGAATGGATGAAGGCCACTCAATAGATCAAATTAGGTGCAACTGCATGATCCGGGAATGTTGAGCTGCAATATGATGACTCCCTTCATGGTGCATGAGAACCCATTGGATGATTTGCTAAAGTTCATATGTTGACCTATTATTGAGCATATGATTATGTATGTGGAGATAGTGACTACTTCGTTGAATCATTGCAGTTGTGGCTAGATAAGGGGTGGATCTAGGTGGCCGCAGGGCAGATCCGTTGGTGGGGATTTCTAGCACTCAGACACTTTGGGCAAGTGAAGCCACTGTAGGTGCGTGGAGCTTGAGTAGGCCGACTAATAAATCTTTTGTGATATGAAAGACATAAATATGCATCAATATCAAGCCACTTAAGGAGAAAGAGTTACTGAAGTGCTAGAGTCCACATATAAAAATAACCATAAGAGGGGAACAAGACTAGTGTAGATGCTCCAACAACTCTTTTGGGGAGCTAGCATGAGGGTAGGCACTAGAGAAAATCCTGCACGTGAGAGGCTTCTCATGTGACATGACAATGAAGCATTGAAACACAGATCCAAATCATTGCCAAATGAAGTCTTGTGAAGGAGAAGGCCCATGAAGAAATGAAAAGAGTTATGTTTCACATTCACATAATTTAAAAAACGAACTTGCTGTAATATAAACTTTTCTCTGTCACCAAATTGCGTCAATGAAACTAGGACAAAAAATGGAGAAAGAGTCTTTAAAAAACAGTATAAGTCTACCCAACGTATCCTTTTCATTTGAGATTTTCTGTCCATTTTATGTCAGAGGTTATATTTTCACAAAATTGCGTGAGTAAATGGAGGACATAAAATGGACAAGTCACCAAATTGAGTCAAGATTCTATTTATATATATATATTAAAAACAACATGTAATAGTTAGTTAACTTATTTTTTTTTAATATTTATTGTTTAATTAAATAAAAAGATAACAATATATGTTGATGAGTTAACTATTAATTTATTTTTATTTAATATTTAATGTTTATTATTTAATTAAATAAAAAGATAACAATATATGTTGAGTTTATAATAGAAAGGTTACACCATAAGTATTACTCATAATCCATATTTAAATGGTTAAGAGTAATTTAAATTATTTAAGATAAAAGGAAAGGTTTTGAAAGAATTGATTCATTAATTATTCAATTATAATTAACAATTATTATATATAAAATATTTATACATAAATAAGTAAGATGTTCAAAGCAACATGCTTAATTAGTGAGAACAATTCCTAATGCATCAAGCAAGATAAAAGGAAATGCTATGATATAAGTGGCATACATTGTTTAGGTGGAGAAAATATATTTACTAAATATTTATAACAAAAATCATCTTTATAAATTTTACAACTTTTAAATTTTTTAAGTTACAATTAAAAATATAATTAAAAATATCAATGTAATAGTATTAGTGGTTATTAATCCAATTCCAAATTTGTAATTAATATATTAATAAAAAGTAAATTTAATTAAAATTGTTTAATTTTTTTTATCATAAATACATTCTTTTTAACTAATTAAATTGTAAACTTTACATACTTTTACATGAAAAATATGAATACCACCCAACACATACACACATAATTAATAATTTTACAAATAGTTATAGTTGCTCCATTCAATAAACAATATATGAATGGTAATAAAATCTGATTCAAAGTTTATGATATTCTAAACAAAAACACTTCTTAAAAAAACTTGAATAGAGAAATGATGACTAAGGGTAATCATATTACATCTTGAGTCAACTAATGATGAATGAGTGCCCACATTGAAGAATTATGATAATCTCATACCTAATGCAAAGTTATCCCATTATTGTTTGGGTTGTGCCCATTGCTACTATGCATTATTGTTTGAGTTGTGCCAATTGTTACTATGCTTGATGTTAAATGTGTAAAAGGGTTATATTTTATTTTGTTCCATGTTATTACGATAGTAATCAACCATATTGTATAACTAAGTAAATATTTTGGTTTTTTTATTCTTGGACACTTTATAGTAGGTTCCACCTAGCGTATAAGGACTTGCAATTTTTGGAAATGGATGGGCCCTCTTTCGTCAACCTCCATTGTTAGGGTTTCTCCCCTTGTCGTTGTCACTCAACTCTTTCATTGTGATTGTGCCCCTTGCAATGTTAAAGCTTTGTCTCTAGAATGGAATCATGTTCTAGAAGGGTCGAATCTCCTAGATTTGTTTTACATGTATCTATTCCAAACCATGTCACTCCATCCTCTAGCTCTCACAACCCTTGTCTTCTCTTAGGTGAGATGAAAAAACTCAAAAAAATTCCTTAAGGGGATCTCTCTCCTATGTAGATCCAGTCAACTTTTCCCAACACACTCCTAGTTGCAGCCCCATTGAAAATGGCTCCTCTATTCCTATTATTGTCCTAGTTAAGGAAGTCAATTAACAATATGATTTTTACTAGAACCATGGGAAAATTTTAATGGTATATGTCACAAATTAGCAAAATTTCATAGCTTGGTTCGTAGAGATGGAAGCCCATGCTAACGAAGGAAACCTAATTGTTTGTGCATATGTGTGTACTCAAGGTTATTTGTTAAATTTATCTCAACTATTGATAGGGACACCATTCTCCATTCCAACCCCTAGTTTTTGAGTTATGTCAATATCTACATCAAACTTTGGTTCCTAACCTTTGATCCCTTAGAGGATTGTTGACAACCAAATTCAAATGTTGATTGTGATATGAGACTCAAGTTCTATATTCAACCAGATGATCTTGAAATCCCTTCCATTTGATTATTCCTTTGCATCTATTCTTCCTCGGTCTTATAAGGAGGTTGAAAAATTTCAAAATATTTCATTCCACCAGGTACCAAGGGAGAATAACCAGAAAGAATACATGTATGCTAATGAGGCTATTGAGTTAAAAGTGGGAATAATTAGGATTAATGGGACTATAGAACACAAAACCATACCTTAACCAATCCACAATGAATCTAATGGAGAGAGTTATTGCATTAAAGTTCATTGTGTCATGTACATATGAGCTTCACTTCCAATGCAAGGAAAGTAATTTGAGTATACCGATGCACCTCCTTCACATGCTTCACTTCATGGTGAACCATGAATTTGAAGCAATTGATGGTGTTTATCATTATGATGGTAGGATAATGGAACTAAGGAGAGGAAGACATCTCATGACATATGAATCCTATCTCTAGAGCTTCAATTACTAGCTAATAGGAGGGCCTAACAATTACCTTATAATTTTGAGTCTATTAGGTTTGGTAATTTTTAGCTCAGGAGACCTCTTTGGAAAACCTTTGTCTCTATGTTTCTCCTCTATAAAATAATTTCTCTAGTCTATATTTGGGGTTCTTCAATTAGGAGTGGGCCATTTTTTTCTTTTTAGTGCTTCTGTTCTCAGGTTATGTGGACCATGACTATGGGTGGTTCGACCTTCTAGGGGGGCTAGGGTTTTCAAGCTCCAAAAATACTAGTCTAGCTTGGGGATCCTTGAAGGAGATTGTGTGGGTAGAAAGTCAATTTGTATGGATTATGATATTCATTTTTCTCTTATGCTTTTACTAGTATCCTAATTCTTTGTTTGTTACTGGGCCTAGTCCTTATTCTATTTTAATGGATTACACAAAACTGCAAGAAGTAAGAAGGGTGTTGCAGAATCAAGATGAGAAAATTCAATGTAATAGGTCATCCCTCTTCTTAGTCACTACTGTTGAAATAATGTAACTGTGAAGAGCATTCTTATTATTATTTTGTTATTGGATTAAATCCCCATTGTGGATTAATCATGTCATTATTATTATTGGATTAAATCCCCATTGTGGATTAATCATGTCATTATTATTATTATTGTTATTGGATTAATCCCCATTGAGGATTAATCATGTCGGTAATTGTTTAAGGACCAAATCCCCTTTTGCGGATTGGTCATCGGACAATTACAAAGTGCATAAGAAGAAGTCGGCCCCAATAGTTATGATGGAAGACCCAGAATTAATTAAAGGTGGGTTTACCCACCCAGAGTGAGAGGTCGGCCCTGCCAGATGGTGACATTTCACACGTGCCAGGTTGATATAAATAAGAGGCTAGCGCCTCACTTCTAACACACACTCACTTGCTCATTCTCTTAGGAGGCAAGCTGCAATTACAAGTTGGAGAGAGGAGAAGAAGGGTGGCGCATCTCTTGAGGAGGACTTTCTGTATTGGTTTGAGTTATCTCTTGAACATTGTATAAGCTATTTATGATAAGGAAGTTTTGCTGAGTTTTCTTCCCCTAGAGGGTTTCCCAGGATAAATGCTATGTCTCTTGTGGATGTGTATTTCTCAGTGATCTTGTTCTTATGATGCTCTTATCTATTGAAATGCAAAGAACTATAATAATGGCATAAACATTAACAACTACAAAGTTACATGATAATGAGAATCAATTTATCTCAATTTTCCTCAATTATGAGAATACTAGTGCAAAATAAACAATAGATAGCCACTTTAGAAGTGGAATTTAGCATGCTAAGAAATATGGTTTTGAATTTCAGTAAGGGAGCCTTGTCATGGGATTCAAACTAAATAATGTTAGTTAGATTATCCCATGGGGAGTTAAGGGAAGAAGAAATTGTTCACCAACTAGTTGAATATATGGAGAATGGAAAGAAAGATTCGATACCATCAAATATTTTCCTAGATTTGGTTTGCATTCTTCATGTGTTCCATTAAGTATTATGCTTTTTAAATATATTAATATACCATGAATTCTATAAAAATACTCTTGGTATACTAATACATTTAAAAACATATAGCTCCCAAAGACATATGTAAATTTTGTATATGGCAGGCAAGGAGCTATTTATTTTTGTTTAAAATATCGAGACATGAAGTATATGTATTATTGTTGTTAGCATGACAACAAATTTTTCTACTATAAAATCCCATAGTTTCAGTTATTGAAAAAAAAAACATGTGCCTAATCTAGAGTAATCAAATCAAGATGTATCTCTTGCCAAAAGGAATTACATCTATAATCCTACTTGCTGGAATGGTACTAATGCAAATCACCAACTGATAAAAATTGAGAATGTGGTAGAAAATGCTAGTTTTGACCTTCATCAAGAGGTAGCCACTCCGAAAGTAGAAAATGAATCCCCTCTAAACATTCCAACAAAAAACCCCTCCTAGGAAGAATCTAATAGCTTAATGGAGGAAAGGCATCTAAAAAAGACAAAACTCATTGATCGAAATGAAAAAATCAAGAATCTAATTGAGAAGCCAAGGAGCTATATAATATGAGAAACCATTGGTAAAGGTGAATATAATACCATAGTGGAAAAAGTAGTAGCCACTCCTACTCATGAAATAGATACTATGTTTAAGGGAAATCCTAGGGATTAGACTTAGGTAGCCAACTCAAAACCCAAAAAGCATTGTAAACATGCCTTTGAATATTTGAACCAATCCTGAAGGCGAAATGATGTCCTAACCCAACCTCTTTAAATGTATTTTTTTTCTAACTATTATATACTTAATTCATCCAAATCTATGTTATTCAATAAGAGAAAGACATTAATTACCTAAGAAAATAAAAATATTTAATTAAGCATGAATCACAGAAACCTTAGAGAGACCTTGTCCCTAAAGTATTTATGAAATTACTTTACATTGTCATTGTATTATGGTTGTATAAATTAATTCACAATAATATTTTAGATAAATATAAAATACTTGTTGCTATGAAAAAAAAAATGCAGAAACTTAATTTGCTATCAGCTAGCAAATCATGAAATGAAAAAAAAAATTATATTCATAAAATACTCCAATAATAAGTTGTTTCCATACTAAATATTAAGACAAAATATAAATAATAAAACAAAAAAACAAAATGTAAATAATAAGATATTATTCTATATAATACATAAGTACTCATATTACCTTGAACCACATTTCAATCTATACTAATATATAAATAAAAAAAAAAGGAAATAACTAGAAATAACTATATCCTAATTTTACTCTAAACCATTTCAATTATTTAAAAACAATATATATGTTAGCGATTTCTTGGAGGATCCTAGGCCATGAACTTTCCAAACCTAGTCCTATTGGGCTATGAAATATCCAAACGTTTCTTCTGCACTTTTTATGAGGATCAAGCGTTTTATAGTGGTAGCTAGTTTAGATGTTTGGAAGCTAAAACCTTAACTAGTGAGTGAGCCACATGGTGGCTAGCTGTTGATTTCACACCAGCACACATATATATGTATGTGTAAATTCCTTTGATTAGGTTATGAGTCCAAGTATGAACTTTGTGAAGAGATATGATCCCAAACTCCACATTAATGTGGTATAAATACTCACTACATGCAATTTACTCAGATTTAAAAGAATTTCTCTCTATTTGTTCTCCTTTATTATCTTTTTATAATAGTATTTATAATTGATTTTTAATAACTAAATAATTGATATGTTGTGTTTAATTAAACAATAGAAGTTGTGTTTCATCAAATAATTTAACAAATAAATCTAATTTCCTAAAAAATACCAAAATGCCATGGGAGTGCATACAAGAGATTTTTAATTTTGTAATAATATGTTTTAGTATAACAATAAATACTTGGGGTAGTAGGATCTGAGATAATATGAGAGCAACAATTAAAATTATTGCGCATTTTTATGTCATAACAATAAATTTTCAAGGAACTATTGATAATTACAATTCAATTTATAACCACTGGGAATTATAGAAATAAGAATAGTATTAAATTTTAAACATAAGAATATTGTTTTAATTCCATGAATACATGCATTTCAAACATTTTTTCTAAGTGACTATAGTGACCAAACCTATAGCCTCTAAACTAATCTTATGGCATAGTCTATGTAACATATTCACAAAATGGTGTAGAAATGCTCATTATCCATTGAAGTGTCATGTATGCCTAACCCAACTAGGTTATCATTACATATTTCCTATATAATAAGGCAGAAAATTGGGTGATTCAAAGTGGTTGTATATGGGAGGATTACAAACAATGAGGCATACTATATTTTCTTTGTTGAAGGGCTATAACTAACCAAAAAGTATGGTGTCAATGATATTGTTGTGTTTGCTAACTTGTTAGTGATAATAACCAAATTAACATATATTTCGATGTTAGAAAAACAATCTAAAATAATCTTATAGAGAAACAAAAATTGTAGTTGATAATTTTTGGTCATTTATGAGACACCACTATCATGTTTGCAATGATCATATAAAGGTTCATAGTATGTGTAGTGATCTATTATCTAGGGAATAATCAACTCTAGGTGACGATGATGGTCAAACATAAGCTCCATTAATATTGGGTAATTAACATCAATATAGATTTTGTATACGTGAATGATTCCTTGGTATGATTGTTCTTAAGTGTGAGATAGTTTTATTTCAATTCAAAAATTGAATGGAAATTACACTTTAGTACAAGACTTATAAGAGTAATATTAGATAACTAATGCACATATAATTTAAGTCCCTTTGAAAAATATTCTTCTGCCCTGTTCCTTTCCCTTTTCTTCTTTAACATAATACCACTCCTATGGAAAGATTTAAAAAAATCTAAGTGTAATTTAGAAATCTAAAGGTCAAATTTGGAGACTTGATAATATTATTTCCTTTTCTTCTTTAACATAATACCACCCCTATGGAAAGATCTAAAAAAAACTAAGTGTAATTTAGAAATCTAAAGATCAAATTTGGAGACTTGATAATATTATTTATAGTTATGAAATCAATTTTGTATTTTAGTAATTTTAATTAATTATGAAAATTTTTACTTTAGTAAAATTATGAAAATTTTTACTTTAATAATTTTAATTAATTATTAATATAAAACTTATAAAGATTTCATAAAGATAAAATACATTTATGAAGAATGATATAAAAACTATGTAACAATTATGTCTCCTCATAATCATAATCTTAAGATATTGCATTTTGATGATGTTTTCTACCACTCCTATAAGATCAATTATATCTACATTAAAGTTGTATACTTTGAATGCCTTTTGAGAAAAAATATGAATTGTATTTCAGTGATATGCCATTAATGGGGTTGCACAATGCATTGCAAAAGCCTTTCTTTAATTTTTACGGGAACTTTCAAGAATATGTAGTGCGATGTGAAGAAACTATAAAACAAGAGAAATAGCCGTGATGCAGTTAGTCTCTGCTTAGTTTGATAGATTTTTGATAAATTTGTCATTATTGTATTTGTCATAATTTATCATAAAAACAATAGATATTCACATGGAAGACATGTTGGATCACACAACATATTGTGCCTACTTCCAATAAGCTTCTCCACCTTCTCGTACACAAAAAACACACACATGCAAGGGTGGTTTGGGTAGTAAACTTAAACATTACGTTCATGTAGTTAGATAATGTACTCTTCGTGCAATAAAATTAAGTTTACGATAGATATATGTTACTTCACATAGATCCGTAGAACTAATCAAGAATTAAGTTTATATAGGTAGTATGATAATGAAGATGAAGAATTATATACCTTTAAATTACTTTGTTCAGTTTCCGCCTAAAACTCCAAAGAAATATTTGTTTCCTTTCATAACAAAGACATCATATTATAGTTATAATATATACATTAATTAATTAATTTTAATAAAACAAATGAGAAATGACCAACTAATTAATTTTAATAAAATATATGAGAAATGACCAATAAATTAATTGTAAATGTAAACAAACTTCAAATGTATATCATATAGTAATATATTTAAAGCTATCATTTTGATGTGGTTTTGATGTTGTTGCATCTACTGTATGCATTGCAAGAATAGTGATAAAAAACATACCATCTTGATGTGGTTTTGATGTTGCTGCATCTACTGTATGCATTGCAAGAATAGTGATAAAAAACATGATTACCAAGACATAAAATTCATTTTGAGGCTTGCAAACAACCCTCAAATATTTAAAAAAATTGTTGATACTCTTTCACAACATTGAATTATTTATAAGATAAACTAAATGCCCTCAAATATTAAAAAAAAAAATGAAAAAAATGTTGATACTCTTTTACAACATTGATTTATTTATAAGATAAACTAAATATAGTGAAATAGAAACACTAATATAACCTTTTAATTAATTGTCATAAATATAACAAGTGTGGTATGATTCATGGACACACCAGCGATACACTAAGATTCACACATTGTTTTAATTGTTTTATAGTATTGTTTTAACGTTGTTATTATGGTCGCAGTTTTTAAGGTGAAACTATCCGTCATTATAATAATGTGTCAGAGATAATAAATGTCTTTGTGTATTAAGTTTGCTAAAAATTTCCAATGTAATGTTTGGTGTTTAATGAATTAGCTTAAATCATATATTAAAATTTATTGACGCGCGGTTGAAAACGTGGAAAGGTATTGGTTGAAAACCCGTGTCCTCAATATAAAATGTATGTGGTAATCCGTAATCCGTCTGTGATAATATGAAACGTTTGGCTACACTGTTTAATCCTACTTAATCATTTAAATGTGGCATTTACATATCCTTACAGTAATTTTTTAATGTGATTAGGTAAATGTTAAAAATTAAACATGTTAACAGATGCTTTGATAAATACAAGAAAATTATGAATAATAAATCTGACCCATTGATTTTGGAGGACGACTAAGAATATTAGAGTTTAAAGTTAAATAAGATTAAAAGATCATTAATTATGTCCATTATCAATAGGTGTACGCCTTTCCACGTAAAAATAGATGATCATGACAACCTACATGTATGAGTGCAGGGAGTAGAAATAATGATTCGATTAAGATTGAAGCACCCAGAATACGCTCTTGTTAAGGCTCCGACTCAATAGCATTTGCTTATCGATTTTATGCTTTCCATTGTAGTCTAGTGACTTGTCACTGACACACATAGCTATGCCTGGAAACATCTAGTAGCCAAGCATATAAAAAGGTCGGAGATGAGCTTACAATTTAAGAAAAAGGACAACAAACATTTTTTTACGCTGGTTTTCTCCAGTGAAGGGAAAAGGTAGTAGAAACAGAGATATAAGCATAACCACCAACAATTTCAATATAGCAACATAAGCAACAACAATTTCAATAACCACAAAGAAAACAACACAACGGGCAGAGGCAATTGTTTCATCCGGATCTTCATGGAGGATTGATTACTCTTCTTCAGTGAAGGATATTGGTTACTCTCACAGCTTGCGTTCACTAATAAGCTTCTCCACAAGATAGCCACGATAATATTATCAAAGAACTTAGAAAATGTGGACACAGTTAAAAGATTACGATGTTGTCTTGAGCAACGTGCATGTTTTTATTCATACTTCTCGTTGTTGAGAATAAATAGTAAAATATTTAAAATAAAAGTGAAGGTTACGAGGGAATGAACCCATAAAATAGTATGGAAATGAAGGTTGTGAGAAGATTGGCACACAAGTAGTTGAGATGGGTAGTTGGTGATAACCATTTTTAAAATATATAAAACTAGCACAGCCTCAAACTCGGCGTTCGTGGCTGATGAACGCCGAAAGGTTTTCATTAATGAACCCTAATTTACACAGCCGCAAAGCATGGCTGCAGAGATGCGGGTTTCAATGATTTATTTCTTGCGCGTTTCAGCCACTGTTATTTCTTTCATCCAATGATGCAAACTGTTATTTCTTGCGCGTTTCAGCCACTGTTATTTCTTTCATCCTTGTAAATTGCGGGACCGCGAAAGAGCTGGCCGCTCCGCCCCTCTGGTTTCCGTCATCGACAATCTCGTTCAGGCTGTTTAAGTTGGTTTAGAAAATGAAACGCTAATCACTCAGACGTGGCAATCAACTAGCCACCATAGTAAATTTTAAATATGATTAAGTAAAAGTAAAAAATTAAACATGTAAACTGACGTCTTTATAATAGTGAGGAAGTTAGTGGTTGAAATCACAACCATTGATTTATTGGGACGACTAAGAATATTCCATCAATATTTAATCTTGTCCATACAAAACTGATTAA
>ML788575.1:273989-312391 GCA_009831015.1 Picea engelmannii | reverse complement strand
AATGGTGAATTGGTAAGATGAAAGTGCATACTATGAGAGAGTTGATTACAAAATATTATATTATGAATATAAAATTGTAGTTGGTGAAAACAAATTGTAAACTTTATTTTATAAAATGGATTGATAAATGGTGAATTGTGTACGATGAAAATCAAAACTATAATAAAGTTGGCCATAAAATAATATGAACATAAAATTTATAAGCAACCCATGCTCATAAGTAATCCATATTTAATTAACAAGAACAAATGCAAACTATATAAAATGAGAATGAAGATTTTGAGAAAGTTAATTCATAAAATAATATAAAGTCAATTTAATTAAAAATTTTCAATTTTTTTTTTATATATATTGAAAAATGGTGAATTGTGTAAGATGAAAATCAAAACATCCCCGAGGTGTAGGACAGTAGGTGACGGAGTGTGTTGTTAAGCCACTTCGTGATGTTAAAGTCACTTAGATGTACCTGAGTCGCGGTTTCTCAAGCCACAGGTTAATCGCGTAGCCAACAGGTCTCGCACAAATTAACAAACAAAAAAAAAAAGATGAAAATCAAAACTATAATAAAGTTCACCACAAAATAATATGTACATAAAATTTATAAACAATCCATGCTCATAAGATTAGTAAGATAACTATATAATCCATACTTAATTAATAAGAATAAATGTAAACTATATAAAATGAGAATGAAGACTCTCACAAAGTTGATCATAAAATAATATAAAGTCAATTTAACTAAATTTCTTTAAATTTTTTATCATACATTTTAGGTGAATTGTGTAAGATGAAAATCAAAACTATAATAAAGTTTGACCATAAAATAACATTAACATAAAATTTCTAAGCAACCCATGCTCATAAGATTAGTAACATAACTATATAATCCTTATTTAATCAATAAAAACAAATGTAAACCAAAATGAGAATGAAGACTTGTTGATCCATAAAATAATATAAAGTCAATTTAATTAAAATTCTTCAAATTTTTTATCATACATTTTTTCTTTGTAATGTCCCCAAGGCCCAGCTCTGTTGTAAATCATGTCTATAAAGTATAAAGCTTGTTTATGAACTGTAACTCAATTTTATAAGGCGGGTAAGCCAAGTTATATAAGCTAGTGGGCTTATGTGTTATTAGGCCAGGGAGCCTAAGTGTTGAAGGCCAGAAGCCTGATTTTTGTACATGTAATTATGCACAGTATTAATACAAAACATCTCTGCGTGTGGACCGACCACGATGGATGAGTGATGGGGGACTAAGCTTCCACAAAACCTGGGTAAGGGATTGGGGGCTGGAAGGTTGGAAAGAGAGGCTAAGTGTGGAGCCTAGGGGCTTAAGTCCTTGGACATAATATTTTAATATTATCCCAAAAGCCATGTGAAATCTATGTTTTGTCCTAAGTTCCTGGGGAGGGATGCATGCATCTTCATGGGTGACATGTGTCGACCCAGGTGCATGCGATTTAACCCAGGAAATGAGCCGTGTTGTGTTCTCTTTCCATTTTCCATCGACTGTTGTGTAGGAGTTGGGTGGGCATTCCTCCAACCATCACCTAAATCTGGGGTTCGACCTTCCAATTCCTCCATCCTCCATCTGTACACGTTTTGGCCTCTATGATTGAACTCTGTACACCTTACGCATCTCTGAAACCAGAGAGAGCCGCACTATGCTTTAGCGCTGATCGTTTCCATTTCGGGTGTCCATACCCATTTTCCCAATTGATTGTTGTGGCCACGCAGTGCTGGCCAATGTGAGGGAGGTGATTGTTGTTGAAGAGGTAGGTTACCCAGTCTGTGAGCGACTCTCTCTAGGTGAGAGAGTGCGCGGAGGAAGTGAGAACTCCTGGAAGGAGTCTTGTAGCTACCATAGAGCTTGGAGACTTTCGGTCCGATCTATTGCTGAAGCCCAAGGGAAGTGAGGTTAGCAGCCGATGGACTGTTTTGGTGACAGTGAAGGTGTATACTCCTGGGTTGGGACAGACATGTGGGGAATGAGAGTCTATGGGCAGTGGGCATAAGTGGCTCCTGGGAGAGAATCCTTCTCCTGTGACTGTGTGTCTTCCTGTATTCCCTGCCTAGCCTAGGAATCCCTACCCGATGGAGCTTAGTCCTAGCTCGAGGGTGACCTACTGCTGAGTACTTTACTAGTGCTGGTCCAACAAGTCCATCCCAATTAGATAAGAAGCAAACATGAAAAGTCTTGGTTAGTGCAACTAGCTACAAGAACCAAGAGGAAAGTCACAGAGTTAGTCAAGTCCTATCCTATAGACATGAATGGACTCAACACGAAGACCGATTTGAACATTCTGTCGTTAGGCTCTTATGACTGTCTAATTGGGATGGTCTGGTTGGACCAACACCATGCCATCTTGGACTGTTGGAACAAGGCATTCACTTGATTAGATGAAGAAGGGAATCAAAGAGCCGTCCAAGGAATTCCTAGAGCTGTTACTATTAGAGAAATCTCAACAATGCAGTTGAAGAAGTGCTACAGAAAAGGCTGTCAATTATTTGCAGCCCATGTGGGGGAAACGCCTAAGGATAAGGTGTCAAGTATTGAGGATCATGAGGTACTTAAAGAGTTCGAAGATGTATTCCAGGAAGTACCTGTATTACAGTAACGTTCCCGACCATCAACCCCATGGTCGGGCCAACATTACAATGTGAAAAAACACTACTATAACATATTATGCATTCTTATGAAATACAATTGCTTAATTACAGTTAAACACAACACAAGCACATTGATACCGTTAGCATACATAATCCATGACATTAACAATAATTCACGAATACAGTGGAATACATGTAAACATTGCTAGAATCATAGACATGCATATTTAATTGAAATTATACGCATGTATATACTTATCTTTTAGACTGGATGTAATTCACCAACTTCGTGTAGACCTCCCACGAACCTCCCAGCCTTAGAATGCGCTTCCCATCACTCTCAGCAGTAGGTCACCCTCGAGCTGGGATTAAGCTCCACCGGGTAGGGATTCCTAGGCTAGGCAGGGAATACAGGAAAACACACAGTCACAGGAGAAGGATTCTCTCCCAGGAGCCACTTATGCTCACTGCCCACAGACTCTCATTCACCACATGTCTGTCCCACCCCAGGAGTATACACCTTCACTGTCACCAAGACAGTTCATCGACTTCTAACCTCCCTTCCCTTGAGCTTCAACAACAGACCAGACCAGAAGTCTCCGAGCTCTGTGGCACCTACAGGACTCCTTCCAAGAGTTCTCACTTCCTATGCACACTCTCTCACCTAGAGAGAGTCGCTCACAGACTGGGTAACCTGCCTCTTTAACAACAATCACCTCCCTCACACTGGCCAACAAGACACACGTAGTCCAGTACTGTGTGGCCACAACAGTCAATTGGGAAAATGGGTATGGACACCCGAAACAGAAACGATCAGTGCTAAAGCATAGCACGACTCTCTCTAGTTTAAGAGATGCGTAAGGTGTATAGAGGTTCAATCACAGAGGCCAAAATGCGTACAAATGGAGGATGGAGGAATTGGAAGGTCGAACCTCGGATTCAGGTGATGGTTGGAGGAATTCCCACCCAACTCCTACGCAACAGTCAACGAAAAATGGAAAGAGAACACAACACGACTCATTTCCTGGGTTAAATCGCATGCGCCTGGGTCAACACATGTCGCCCATGAAGTTGCATGCATCGCTCCCCAGAAACTTCGGACAAAACATAGATTTCCCATGGCTTTTGGGATAATATTAAAATATTATGCCCAAGGACTTAAGCCCCTAGGCTCCACACTTAGCCTCTCTTTCCAACCTTGCAGCCCCTAATCCCTTACCCAGGTTTTGTGGAAGCTTAGTCCCCCATCACTCATTCATCGTGGTCTGTCCACACATAGAGATGTTTTGTATTAATACTGTGCATAATTACATGTACGAAAATCAGGCTCCTAGCCTTCAACACTTAAGCTCCCTGGCCTAATAACACATAAGCCCACTAGCTTATATAACTTGGCTCACCAGCCTTATAAAATTGAATTATAGTTCATAAACAAGCTTTATACTTCATAGACATGATTTACAACAGGGCTCGGCCTTGGGGACATTACAATCCCCTCCCCTTATTTTTGCACTGTCCTCAGTGCAACTTTACACTGCATCTGCAAGCTTTTCAAAAATTTCAAAAAGATGCGGGTACTCTGCCCGCATAACATCTTCATGCTCCCATGTCGCGTCCTTAGGACTGTACCAGGTCCATTGGACCTTTACAAAACCCATGGCTCGATTCCGGAGCTGTTTGTTTTTCCTATCCAATATGCGCACAGGATGCACTTGCATGACACCTTCTTGCTCCACCTGGATCACATTCCAATCAATTACATGATTAGCATCAGGCATATACTTTTTAAGAAATGAAACATGAAACACATTATGTACAGTCATGGATGCAGGTAATGCAAACATATATGCAACTGGCCCAATCCTTTCCAGGATTTCAAATGGCCCACAAAATATGGCTGCCAACTTGGCGCAACTTCCCAGCTTCAGGGAACTCCTGTTAGCTTTCACTTTCAGGAAAACATGATCACCCACTTTGAACTCTCTGTGGGTTCTGTTCTTATCAGCATAACTTTTCTAACTGTCTTGGGTAGCTTTCAAATTCTGCTTAATTTTTATCATTTGGTCCTCCATCTCCTTGAGCAACTCTGGCCCAACTAGTATTCTATTAGCTGTATTATCCCAGCTCACTGGAGTATTGCACTTTCTTCCATAAAGTGCTTCAAATGGGCTCATCTTCAATGATGCATGATACCCATTGTTGTAGGCGAATTCTACCAAGTGTAGGTAGTCTTCCCATCTTGATGGTTTGTCCATCACATACATTCTCAGTATGTCTTATATTACTCTGTTCACCCTCTCTGTCTATCCATCAGAATGAGGATGATAAGCTGTACTAAAGTTCAGATTCATTCTGAATCCTTTGAACAATGCTTTCCAAAAATTCGAGGTGAATTTCGGGTCTCTGTCRGACATAATCGTTTTAGGAATTCTGTAAAATCGTGCCACTTCCTTGATGAAAATATCAGCAACATCTGCTGCCTTGTGAGTAGTTTTCAGTGGAATAAAATGGGCATCTTTTGTAAGTTTGTCCACCACCACCATGATCGAATCATGCAGCTTTCTTGTTTTGGGGAAATCCCGTAATAAAATCCATCGTTACTACTTCCCACTTCCACTCAAGAATGGGTAAAGGTTGCAGCAACCTTGCTGGGTGCCTATGCTTAGCTTTAACTTTCTGGCACTCCATACATCTAGCGATGTATTCAACGATCTCTCTCTTCATACCCGGCCAAAAGTAATGGCTCTTGACAACTGCTACTATTTTCTGATATCCATGGTGCCTTGCATAAGGCACATTATGCATCTCCTACAAAATCATCTGTTTCAAGCACTGGACATTGGGTACAAAAATTCTGTTCTTGTACAATAGTATTCCATCTGTTTCCAATTTATAAATTTCCATCTTCTGTGGCATCTTACCCTATTGTATCTTGGCTACCAATTCTCTGTATTGCAGATCTTCATTTGTAGCCTCCAGAATTCTTCTTTTAATATCAGTCCGATACATGCTAATGGCTATAGCATGTAATTCATGCACCCTCCTGCTGAGTGCATCAACCACTTTATTCTCCTTTCCTTTGATATGCTTGATCTCAAAGTCGTACTCACACAGAAATTCCAACCACCTACTTTGTCTAGCGTTTAAGGTTGGCTGATCAAACAAATATTTCAGATTGTTATGGTTTGTTCTGACTTCAAACCTCCTTCCCATGAGGTAATGCCTCCATTTCTTTAGAGCATGAACTATGGATGCCAACTCCAAGTCATGGGTTGCGTAGTTCTTCTCGTGCTCTTTTAATTTCCTGGACTCATAACAGATTACGAATCTGTTCTGACTGAGGACCCCTCCTAGTCCTTCTTTGCATGCATTAGTGCATACTATGAAATCTTCATTTGGATCTGCAATCCTCAGGATTGGAGCACTGGTTAACAACTTCTTCAATTGCTAGAAACTTTCCTCACATCCCTCTGTCCAGTGAAACCGCTTCCCCTTTCTTTGCAAGGAAGTGATAGGGTGAGCTATCTTGGAAAACCCTACGATGAACCTTCTGTAATAACCAACCAATCCCATGAAGGATCTAACTTCCATTACATTCCTTGGAGCTGACCATTCTCTAATGGCTTCAATCTTCTTAGGGTCTACTGCTATCCCATCCTTCGAGATAATATGTCCTAAGTAATGGATCCGCTCCTGATAAAACGAGCACTTGCTCAGCTTGGCATACAGTTGGTGCTCTCTTAGCACC
Source organism: Picea engelmannii (assembly GCA_009831015.1). Classification (NCBI taxonomy): domain Eukaryota; kingdom Viridiplantae; phylum Streptophyta; class Pinopsida; order Pinales; family Pinaceae; genus Picea; species Picea engelmannii. Next base: position 306,027 of record ML788575.1, on the reverse strand, counting down.
TGCAACACCATCCTCAGATGTTGTTCATGTTCTTCTTCGGTCCTATAATACACCAGAATGTCATCCAGGAAGACAATGACAAACTTGTCTAGATAGTCCTTGAATACTGCATTCATCAAGCTCATAAAAACAACGGGTGCATTTGACAGTCCAAACGACACCACTGTGAACTCGTAATGACCATACCTTGTTCTAAAGGCGGTCTTGTTGATGTCTTCATATTTTATTCTTACTTGGTGATATCCCGATCTTATATCTATTTTCGAAAAGATCTTTCATCCTTCAACTGATCGAAGAGATCATCAATCCTCGACAGAGGATACTTGTTCTTCACCGTTACTTTGTTCAATTGCCTGAAATTGATGCACAATCTCAACGTTCTATCCTTCTTCTTTACGAACAGGACCGGGGCACCCCAAGGCGACACTCTTGGGAGTATATACCCCTTCTTCAGAAGTTATTCAAGATGCAACCGCAACTCTTTTAGTTCTGGCGCACTCATCTTGTACAGAGCCTTTGACACTGGAGCTGCTCCAGGCATCAAGTTTACAGAGAAATCGATATCCCTTTTCGGAGGTAGTCCAGGTACTTCCTAAAATGCATCTTCGAACTCTTTAAGTACCTCATGATCCTCAATACTTGACACCTTATCTTTAGGCGTTTCCCCCACATGTGTTGCAAATAATTGACAACCTTTTCTGTAGCACTTCTTCAGCTGCATTGCTGAGATTTATCTAACAGTAAAAGCTCTAGGAATTACTTGGATGACTCTCTAATTCCCCTCTTCATCTAAGAAAGTGAATGCCTTGTTCCGAGAGTCCAAGATGGCATGGTGCTGGTCCAACCAGACCATCCCAATTAGACAGTCATAAGAGCCTAACAGCAAAATGTTCAAATCGGCCTTCGTGCTCAGTCCATTCATGTCTTTAGGATAGGACTTGACTAACTCTGTGACTTTCCTCTTGGTTCCTATAGCTAACTACACTAACCAAGACTTTTCATGTTTTCTTCTTATCAAATGCAAACTTTCTACCACTCTAGGGTCTATATAACTATGGCTAGCCCCTTAATCAACTAAAATAGTAAATGGTTTGTTTTTGATCATACCTTCTACTTCAATCATGTGCGAATGATACTCAACTTGCTTGTTGTCCAGGGCTGCATAGATCCTTGGAATTCTACTGCCCATGTCCTCCACTGTTTCAGCTTGCTGAACATTGTGGAGAACTCTTACTTTATCATTTATGTGGGGGCAATCTCTGTACCTATGGTTTTCTTTACAACCCCAACATTCCATAGGTGGCAGCCTTGACATTTGCCCACTCACTTCAACCTTCCTGGGCTCTCTAAGAGACGACTGTCCTTGAGGACTGTTTCTGAAAAAGGGTGGTTTATTTCCCTTCTGTCTCTATTCTTTCTTGAACTTTTTTTGGTCATCCCAAGCCTTCCGAAAGGTAGGATTTTCTCTTTGTTGTTCAAATAAGCAATTCGCTCTTCTTATCATTTCTTCCATAGTCTTTGGGTCATCATACTGAATCTTATCCCCAATAGGAGGCGGTAATCCACTCAAGTACCTCTGAATCTTGACAGAATCATCTTTGATGAACGCAACATACATCAGTAATTCCAAAAACTTTCGTTCATACTCATCAATGGTCTGGTTGTCCAGCTTGAGTTCAAAGAACTCTTTCATCTTTCTGTCATAATATCTTTTAGTTAAGTATTTCCTCTCGAAATACCTCTTGAATTCTTTCCATGTGATGTCCCTTTCCTTGATGTGCTACACCTGCACAAGTTGATCCCACCACATGGATGCCTTTCCCTTCAATTGATACATGGAAATCCTGCCCTCTGCATGAGAGGAATAATTCTGCAGTTGAAAGTATTTCCTCATACCCAACAACCAAGTTTCGGCATCTTCCTCCTTCTTATGTTCTCCATCGAACGTTGGAGGCTTGATCTTGTTCATTTCCCCTTTCAATTCATCCATCCCAGATCTCCTATGCTTTCTAGTAGGAGATGGGCTTGAACTACTGTGTGCTTCCCTACTGGAATGATTTTGGGAGCGACGACGATGTCTGCTGACACTCCTTAATCTTCTTTTCCTCTCAGGGGTCTTGCGACTCTCTGTCTTGCTTGAGTCACTCTCCTTTTCCAATTTTTTTTCTATTCTTTCTAGACTCTTCAACATCCTTAAGTTGAATTCACCCTACTTATCCTTGACTTTCATTAGCATTTGGCTATCATCTCGGCGAGCCTGGGCATCTTTCCGCAATCTTTCAATGATTTTCATCATATGTCCTTCCTTATCCATCTCTTTTCCTTGCCCATTAGAGTTTGATCCTTCGACTCCCAAGTTGACATTCCTTCCTTCTCTTTCGTTCTTTGAATTGGAGGCAATCCGCATCTCTTCCATTCTCTGCTCTCAATGACAACCCTATTCGGTTCTGACACTTGCTAAGCTTATGCAAACACACGTGCAGACAACAGGGATTTGTTAGGTCATCATTCTTAGCAAATTCCACACATTCAAAACCATTCTGATTTAAGAAAATGCTTTGACTTCACAAATTTTTCGAGTTCTGCTCGGCTCTGTAATTTTCGGGCGATAGCTCCCTCTTTCTTAGCCTCTACCCTCGTAACCAAAGGTCGTGACCAAATGCTAGACTACTAGGTGCTACTCGGGCTTTCAACCTTCGAAGAGTTTAAGGTACACACATCTATCTCCTGGAGTTTCGATTTACCGAATTCGCGTAAATCGGGTGGATCGACGGTCCACGTTTACCCAACATCCAACGGTTAAAAATCCGCTACGGTTCTTCCTTCTTCGAAGATTTCGAGACTTCAGAACTTTAGGTTTCGGGGTTTCAGTAACCAGGAGTTCGAAATGCAGCGACCCAAACCACTGGTCACTTCGTTCCCCGAACTCCGATACACGAGTTCTTGTATGAGATCCAACGATCCTCGATGATTTGGATCCAACGGTCCTGATCTTTTTGGAGTTTTGTGAACCGGGAGTTCACGATGCAGCAACTCCAAATCTCTTGTCACTTCAATCCTCGAATTTCGATATGGGAATTCATGTATGAGATCAACGACTGTGAGCCTCCCCTGATTCGACGGTCTAGATCTCTCCTAAGCTTACACCTGTCAAAGCTCTTCAGCCCTAACTTCCTTGCTAGTTGGCTGGATCCAACGGCTCAAGGGATTTCAACACTTCTTTTTGGAAGTGCTCCACTGTCTGATTCTACCCTTATTAATCTCTTTCCTGATTCGAGAGTTGGAGTGACCAAGAATTTGGCCTGAGCTCCAAGTTCACGATCCCTGAATTCATGAAATGATCTAATGGATCAAACCAACCACGATCAATGACCCACGTTTATTCTGGATCCTAGGGTGGCGAGTTTCTCCATCCACTAACCACCTTGCAACTTCTGGCTATCTTACGGTCCTTGCGATTTCCCGAGTTCTCCACAGAGAATTCTGACCGTCCAACTCTGCTTCTCAAGGACTTTTGACCAATGACTTGGTACCCTCCTTTTGAAATTTCATCTACTTGATCCAACGGTCCTGATTCCCCACGATCTGATGAATTAGATCTCATCGACATTTCGTGTATCGGGATTTCGTGTGTCACGAGGTCGAAAGATTTTCCACCTTCGTCCTCCCTATTCCTGAAATGTCGATTTCTTCCTGGAAAATTAACGGTCCAGATCTCTCTTAGATCGACGGTTGTGAGGGTTCTCCTTTCCTCCCGAATAGATTCTATGGCTCCAACATTTCTGGTGTGGAGTTCTCTCTCTCCCCGTGGCCATATACCACACCAACTGCAGTTTTATAATACCACTACACCTACTAAGATTTGTAACATGGTCAAGTAGTCCGTTGACACTCAAAAACATTCCGAGGTCTGAAATTAGTCCTCCAGACACAATTTCTTCTCAAAACCTCGGTCCAAAGACCACTTATCCGGCCCATCCAGGCTTAGTGTTGAAACTAGGCTCTGATACCATACTGTAATGTTCCCGACCATCAATCCCATGGTCGGGCCAACATTACTACATGGAAAAACACTATTGCAACATATTATGCATTCTTATGAAATACAGTTGCTTAATTACAGTTAAACACAGTGTAAGCACATTAATACCGTTAGCATACATAATCCATGGCATTAACAATAATTCACGAATACAGTGGAATACATGTAAACATTGCTAGAATCACAGACATGCATATTTAATTGAAATTATACACATGCAAATACTTATCTTTTAGACTGGATGTAATTCACCAACTGCGTGTAGACCTCCCACGAACCTCCCATCATTAGACCGCACTACTCATCACTCTCAGCAGTAGGTCACCCCCGAGCTGGGACTAAGCTCCACCGGGTAGGGATTCCTAGGCTAGGCAGGGAATACAGGAAGAAACACAGTCACAGGAGAAGGATTATCTCCCAGGAGCCACTTATGCCCACTGCCCATAGACTCTCATTCCCCACATGTCTGTCCCACCCTAGGAGTATACACCTTCACTATCACCAAGACAGTCCATCAGCTGCTAACCTCTCTTCCCTTGGGCTTCAGCAACAAACCGAACCATAAGTCTCTGAGCTCTGTGGTATCTACAGGACTCCTTCCGGGAGTTCTCAATTCCTCCGCACACTCTCTCACCTGGAGAGAGTCACTCACAGACTGGGTAACCTACCTCTTCAACAAAAATCACCTCCCTCACACTGGCCAGCAAGCCACATGCAATCCAGCACTGCGTGGCCACAACAATCAATTGGGAAAATGGGTATGGACACCCGAAACGAAAACGATCAACGCTAAAGCATAGCACAACTCTCTCTGGTTTCAGAGATGCGTAATGTTTAGAGAGGTTCAATCACAGAGGCCAAAATTCGTACAGATGGAGGATGGAGGAATTGGAAGGTTGAACCCCGGATTCAGGTGATGGTTGGAGGAATGCCCACCCAACTCCTACGCAATAGTCAACGGAAAATGGAAAGAGAACACAACACGGCTCATTGCCTGGGTTAAATCACATGTGAGTGGGTCGACACATGTCTCCCATGAAGCTGCATGCGTCCCTCCCCAGGAACTTAGGACAAAACATATATTTCCCATGGATTTTGGGATAATAATAAAATATTATGCCCAAGGACTTAGGCCCCTATGCTCCACACTTATCCTCTCTTTCCAACCTTCCAACCCCCAATCCCTTACCCAGGTTTTGTGGAAGCTTAGTCCCCCATCACTCATTCATTGTGGTCGGTCCACACACAGAGATGTTTTGTATTAATACTGTGCATAATTACATGTACAAAAACCAAGCTCCTAGCCTTCAACACTTAGGCTCCCTGGCCTAATAACACATAAGCCCACTAGCTTATATAACTTGGCTCACCAGCCTTATAAAATTGAATTACAGTTCATAAACAATCTTTATACTTCATAGACATGATTTACAATAGGGCTCGACCAGGGAGCCTTCCATGATATTGGCACCATCGTTTTCACAGGTTTCTTCTTTAGTGTCCTCAAAATCAATGTCACGGGTACTATCTCATTGAAATTATGAGCACTGAACTTCAGTCATAACAACAACAACACCCTCATGACTTTGAGCATCATCCTCTCCAAAACTACCTTGTCCACAGGGATTTCCAAAAGATTTTCTCTTCCTTCCAAACCAATGCCTTCACTACCTTCAATGAAAAAACGTAGATCTTCCTCCTTTAGGGATATCAAAAGCTAATAATATGCATATTCAAAACTTAGCATGACAAAATATTACAGATGTCGATTCATGCATTTTATAAAAGAATTGGTGTGTATTCTTGGTTTAGTAATTTTTCCAAATACCAAATGTGGGTTCGTGGCAGTGAGAGGGAGGGAGAAGCTATAGTTCGTGACAATGAGAGGGAGGGAGAAGCTACATGTAATAAGGACAATAGGGAGGGAGAAGTTACCTGTAATAAGGAGGACAACAAAAGTAATGCATCGACGATGGAAGAATTTTTGCAGTCGGTAGAGGCAGACTTAGGAGCCTTACAACTTGAAAGATCTAATACAGAGGAACATAGGCTGCAATCATCCCGAGTCTAAGTTCGTCACAAATACATGTATGCTAATATTATTACATATTATTTTTATTATTACATATTATCCATAAAATTGAAAGCAAAGACAGATAGAGTTAATGTCTTTTACCAAAATAGCTCTATAATTGCTTCAACTATTCATTAAATAACACACAATTTTCTTTAACTCAATAATGATAGCTCCATTGATTTAACTCTATATTGGTCCAACATAATTTCTCTTATATCGTAGCCCACGACTGACACATCGAGCATGAACTCCTTTCCCATTCTGCGCTTCTTCCTCCGCACCCGATTTCATCTTCTTGAAAGAAGATTTGCAGATATAGACACTAGGTTTTCTTCTTTGACCACTACGTGCTATAGGGAGTTGCACAGTCTCTTGGTGTGATGCTCATCTGCAAGGATACTTTAGAACAAACAGGGCCGCAATGAACTTGACCCTTAGATCCCTCGGTGGAAGGTCTATGCCCGTCGTCTCTTCCCATTGTAAAAAATCCAACAGAAGTAGAAAGTTTCCATACCGAAATTCCTTGTTTCAGTCCTTCCCATCCATGCAATTCTACAAGACCTTGTTAGTTAGGTAGGACACCCAATTCAACCTGATCTCGGCTGCACATACATCTGCAACATGGACAGCCTGCTTTGAACACGCCAAATGTACACCAAAATTGAGCACATAACTAGCCATGAGTATAAGTAGAGTAGAAGTAGCGAAGCAGAGTAGAAGCAACAAACTAGCCATAGAAGCAACAAACTAGCCATGGATGCTACTAGTAAGTAAACTAGAAACCAAAGAAACTAGAGCAAATGCAAATGTTTTTATGTGAGAAGACCTCTAGGAAAAAAATAGAAGGAACCAGCCAAGGGCTAGACACGAAAGACACATAGCACTACACTTGTCCTTTGGGGAAACGCTTCGATCTTCCACGTATAGTTATGGAGCTTCGATATTCGTTTAATGACTTGGAAAAAACCTAAACATTTAACCAGGAAAAATCCTAAACATTTAACGCTATGAACTAATGCTAAACATAAAGTCTAACATTAATCCACTATCTCATCTATGTGTAATTTATCTAAGTCTTCCTTGTAATTTATTCTAGGCCAACCTCAAATTCCTTGTAATTTATTCTAGGTCAACCTCAATTTGAGGTCAAATAAGACCTCAAACTAGAAAATTAAGATAAAAAAAAATATCACTTTAAAAATTGCATCAATCCATTAAAACTTTGGTTAAAATGATGTATTTGCATTGGTTTTTGTGCAATAACTAATATAACAACGTTAACTGATTACTAATACTTCCTATCTCTAAGGGCAGGGACTGACAAGTGAGACTAGCCACTAAGTGGCTAGTACCTACTTCAGTATTAATTAATTAAATTAAGTTGAATAATTAATATATAATAAATTAAATGATTAATATGTAAGAGAAGAGGGGTTGGTTTATGATTTGAATCTCTTCCTTGTTTTTGAATTCAAATGGATGAGAATGAATCTCAACGACATTTATTTTTTCAATTTCCCCGGATACCATTATTGATTTTCCATAGATACCATATCTACAATATTTGGGGAAATCTGATTAGAACTAAGTTGGGGAAATCTGATTAGAACCAAGTTCTGAAGAAAATGAACGTAGGGACTCGCGGTTTTGCATACACTTGAATGTAAATAAGAAAACAAAGGCATGCGAAAATGGATACTTGTTTCTCTCTGGCATTCTCAATCTCCACTCGCAATATGAACACTTTCTCATTTCCAGTGCACTAGCACTACATACAATAGAGAAGCAGTTGTATTGCATGCGCTAATCCAAATCCAAACCTGGGGGCATCAACTATTTCTGAATCTAGCAAATGCTATTGGGAGTAGTTCTGCTCACTATCTTGCTCGTCTGTGTGCAGACACCACTTCCACGTCCACTGGGGACAGGCTAGGCAATAGACATATTTCAAAAATCGAATTCACCAGCAATCCAAGAGCTCACTGTCTTGCTCGTCCGTGTGCAAGCACCACTTACACGCCCACTGGGCACAGGCGAGGCAATAGACATGTTTCAAAAATCTAATTCACAAGTAGCTCAGAGCAGAGGAATTTTATTACCTTAATGGCTTAAAATCAATACCCATTACTTACAGGCCCGACAATTACAGGGTAAGAGAACTTACAGAATTGTCCCAATAATATAGGGCATTAACAATGGCTTAAAGAGTGCATCCATCAAAGGCAACGATGTGCATGCATTAACAAAGGCTTAAAGAGTGCATCCATCAAAGGTAACGATGTGCAGACAAGGATAGTTTTAATTTATTATATTTAATTTCTTTTTTAATAAATATTGAAGATTCCTATTGGCTAGAGGCCTTTGACATGCCATCTGCATGCATTCCTCTTGTTGATTCTTGAGGCATTGGAAACACTATATACCTTGTTGATTCTTGAGCCATTGGCAACACTATATACAGTGTATAAGAGGACTTAAAATTGCTTATGGCACCTTGGTCTAAATGTATAATTGATGCATGATTTCACAGGCCGCAATAAATCAGACAGATCATCCAAAACGAGCCTTGAAACACAATCTTTCTTGCCACCCTGCAATTCCCCTCATTTATCAAGGGACAAATCATATTCTTGAGAGCTAAACATACTCCCTCCTTGTACGACTTGTTCTTGAGAAAAGAAGAGCAATAAACTTGGGATTCCAACCCCATGGGCAATGGAGAGGACAAAACCATCCAACTATTAGCAAAATCAGCCAGCGATAACTCCGAACTAGAAGAAAACCAAATAATGTATGGCGACATTGACCCAAATAAGAAGCAACGTCGAGAAGCATGCCAGTAGAGATCAAAGACATTGTTGACAATGGCAAGGAGGCTGTGCAGAACAAGGTTCTCCAAACTGTTATCTCTCAAGTTTATAGACTTCATCAAACTTGGGCTTCTTGGAATGATGATCAAGGATAGTACACAGACTTCCAACAAACATATTCAGGAATTAACCAATATTGTTCAGGATGAGACCCTACTCATCATCAACAAAAACTTACACGAATTTCCACCAACCAAGGGCTAGACTACACCTGGAAATTCTCACTGGTCTTTTTGAACTGTCTTTTTCAGTATCCAAACTTGTATATGGTTAACTATCATGCAGGTTTTGGGTTCATAGCTCTCGATTGCACTGAACCATAAATAACAAAAACAACCCCAAAAAACATTTGTCGATGTCCAAAACAAATACTGGACAACTAGACTTGGGGTTCATATCTCCTGACTGGACTGGACCACAGATAAAAAAAACACAAAAGTGAACCCGAAAAAGGCGTTAACCAATGCCCAGAACAAAGATTTGGCACCTACAGAATATTTATGTAGAGGTTTTAAGTTATGAAATTAGCCAGGAATCTGTCATTCGAAAACAAGTAAAAATAATTAAAAGCTACATTCGAGCATGTGTAATATTAGTAGCATGCATGGCCTGTACAAGCTCGACCGACCATGCAGAGCCATTGAAGATAATTTTGAAGGTCATTGTCTGGATGGGAAAGAGTGACTCAATCCCCTTGGACTAGAGCTTCTGCCTCAATGGTTCCGAGATACTGAAAGAAATCGCGCTGTTCAAACTGTTTCTTGTTGAAAAATAAGACTAGAAGTGAGATGTTGTTCCTAAATACACTACATTTTTTTAATAAAAAAGTTTCCATCTGTTGCAGAGAACTCACAAATGTGCCATCCAACTCTCCACTGCCTGCCTTGGGGCAGAACCAATGCTTAGAAACAATATAGTCATGAAGAACAAGACTTTGAAAACACTTGAGAAGTCCACTGCCTTGGGGCATAACCAATTCTTAGAAACAATATAGTCATGAACAACAAGACTTTGAAAGCATTTGAGAAGACCTGATTAAGTTTACGAGAAAAATGAAGATTTAATTGCATCAATTCAAGAAGAAACATAGTAGGACATTCGGTAGAATGTAATCAATTTAGATGACACAAAGCAACACACTCACCAGACATTTGGCAAAATGTAACAAATTTAGATGACACACAACAACACATTCAACATAGACACAGGAAATGCCGTAGATGATGAAGCTACGTGGTGGATGATAAACCTTGAGATGTGCATTGTGTCAGGGGTAAATTTTGACATGTTCCGAGCACTTGACTGGGCCCAATGGTTAAGAACATGTGTTATGTCCGGGGAGGTCACAGGTTCAAAATCGGCCGGGGTAGGGATGCTCATATTGGCCCCTTGTGACAAGGCTAGAGCCAAATACAACAAAAATTCAAACACATCAGAGGAAATACTGTCCCATCAAGATGCTTGAGCCAATCAAAAAACTGATTTCAAATATGCAAAAATTGAAAAATAAAATTTGTTTTTCTAAAAAAAAATCAAATTAATATATATATTTCACTAAACTTTCGAAATGTTTTGTAAAACTGGTTAAGTAATATCGATTTATACATCGTGCCGATTGCGATATTACGTACCTTGGCAGGTACTAATAATGAATGATAATGTGTTAATGGAGAACCTCACGAATAGTCTAAAGTAGGTAATTTATAATGTTTAGTAAGTTGTTTATAGATTAACTATTAATGTTATGCTAGGGAATAGGAGTTAAAGGGACCCCTAAATCTATGTACTATTAAAAAAGAAGAATTAGTTAAAGGAGATCACCAAAATTGATTGTATATAACTTATCTTTTAGGATCCTTTAATTGGTTTATTAAGGGGAGTTAATTGTTGCTTACTTCTAGGCCGCTTATTTCTAGGTCATCATTTATGTTCATATTGTTTGAGTGTTTGATTATTTCAAGAGCTTCTCAAAAGCTTCTTTTGTAGTAGTGGTATTCTTTTGCCAAGATTTTTGTATCCTCAAGGCACACATGATGCTTGGTTTTCAGAGAGTGTTCTGCTAAGGTGGAAGTACAAATACATTCATTTATAATATGTACTTCATGTTTCTTTATCCTTACTTGAAATGATAGTCTAGTTTCTTCAATGTATAATTTTCCACAAGAACACGAGATCTTGTAGATGCCTTTCCCCTGATGTTGGTCGATATATTCTTTTATGAACCTCATTCTTTTTCTGATAATTATCAGGGGTTTGAAAGGAAGTTCTGATTTTCTTTCTTTTCAAGACTTTTGCAATCTTGTCTGTGACCCCACATATGTAGGGAATGTATGCCTTCATGATGGGGGTTTGATCGTTATGAGGTCGAGTCCTTCTCTCTTTATTTTCCATTGCATTCTTTATATCTTTATCTCTATAACATATGCTCTTAAATACCTTGGTTAGGTGGTCTATCTCTTGTTCAAGATGCTCCTTGTTAGAGATTCTTGTTTCCCTTATGGTCAAGGTATTGAGAACACCATATTTTGAGAAGGGTGATGGTGGGAGTCCACATGCATGTATCTATCTGCGCGAGTTTTCTTTCTGAAGACTTTGGGGTTGAGTGTTCCATCCTTCTTCCTAGTGACTAGTACAACTAGGAAATGAATGCTTTCATTTTCTTCTAGTTCCATGGTAAATTTTGTGTCTTCAGAGATTCCATTGAGGTGCTCAAATAATTTGTTCAGTTCCTCGTTGCCATGAGGCCACTTGACGTTAGTATCATATACATACCTCTTCCATCTAGATGGTTTTAGGGGGTATGATTATAAATCCTTCTTCTCAAACTTCTCCATGAATAGGTTCACTACAATAAGAGATAAAGGGGATCCCATGGCCACACCGCTTATTTTTTCAAAAAACTCTCCTTAGAAGGTAAAAAAGGTTGATCTTAGACAAACCTATGCTAATCTAGTTGTTTCAGGGTCCATGATTTCATTGATAACCTTAATAGCCTCATTTAACATAATTTTTGTAAAACGGGACACCACGTCAAAGCTAATATGCATGTCCTTTGGTTCAACTTTATTTTCTTTGATGAGTTTCACAAAGTCTCTTGAATCCTTAATGTAAGAATATGTGTTGTCGACTGATGGTCCTAGGATCTTTGCCACATATTTTACGAGTTCATAGGTTGGGGAACCAATTGTGTTGACAATCGGTCTGAGGGGAACTCCTTCCTTATTGATAATAGGGAGTCCATAGATTCTAGGGGTAATTAGGTAGCTTGGATTAAGTTGTTTCTTTGTCCTTTCATCTAGGTTGAATTATTTTATAACCTTCTTGGACTCTTTAATAACCTTATATATTGGGTTTCTATTTAGATTCTTGTAACTTCCAGTGGTGGTGAGGTGCTCCTTCATTTTGTCATTGTAATCCATCTTGTTCATGACAACTGTGGCCCCTCCTTCATTGGCCTTTAAAACCAAAATGTTGTAATTGTTTCTAAGGTTCATGAGGGTGTTATGCTCCTTCTTGCTTAAGTTGTTTTTCAACGATTTTTCACTTCTGAGAACTAGGGCACAATATTTCCTAATGGTGTCCTTGTCTTCATCGCTTAGATTCTTGATAATGTCCTCTATGCTAAACTATATGCTCTGTGTTGGAACAGTTCTTAGAGCAACTGCAAAACCCAACCCTTTTCTCATAATACTCTTTTCTTATTCATTTAATTCGTGGTGGGACAAATTTAAAATATTTTTCATGTCATTATTTGTAGCGTTCCTCTTGTTCTTATCTGCTATCTTCTCAAATTTGTTGTTTTGTCATTCTCTTTCCTTACAAACCTCTCCCTCTGATTTTAGCACAATAATAGCATCTAAAATGCTCCATAAGTTTGATCAATTATGTGCACAAGTTTCAAGTGTAAATCCAAGGAGAAACATGATAGAGAGTCTAACATTGAGAGAGTTATCCTAATTTCTCCTCGGAATAGGGAATGAATTGTCCTATTAAATTCTCTATGATTCTATATACTACGTAATCGATGGATTTGAAACGTCTATGAAAAAATGGATTTAACTGTGGGTAATCGAACAGATCTCTCCGAAAGACATAAATATTCAAATCACAATCATTTCACTCATCATATTTAAGTATTTTTGTTTCTAAACACGTTTAATCAACATATTGTATCTAGTTGGACAACAAACAATTCACCTTGAAGAACAAATAAACATTATATGACATTAATGGTTATAACTTTTTGCAATCACAATCCAAATCAAACAATTTCATAAGAGTAAAGTTAAACATTATATGGAAGCTATAAATTTAAATGTGTGATACATCTCAAATTTAACTTAAAAACAAAGAAACTATTAACAATGTTTGTCATTAGCATACTCATAATACATTTTATAAATCAAACAACAACAACCACAACATTATATGAAAAACATAATATACATAAGTGATATACATATGAATATACATGTCTAGCATACATCTCAACAAAATATACAATAAACATGTCATATATAGATCTCAAGTCAAATATAAAACAATCAATATACATGTCCATCAGTACCACTACTAGCTAGGTCCACCACTAGAGCTGGATGCATTAGTGTCTCTACTACTAGAGGTAGAGCATCTATCAATAACAACTATGTCAAGAATAAATGTTGACAAAAATGCATTGTCAAATGTATCTCTATCAATATCATTAAGGTGTGCAACAATACTTGATATGAACATAGTGTCCAAAGCATCAAAAAATTGTGACACATGTGGAGGAAGAGGAGGATGAGGGGGATCGATGGATGATGACACATGTGGAATAGGATAAAGACAAGGATCAATGGATGGTGACACAAGTGGAGGAGGAGGAGGAGGAAGATCAGACATGAATGCAGGTTCATACACATGCGGAGGGGAAGCAGGTGGAGGATGTAATAATCCAAATGTTTAAATTACCATAAAAAAACAAAATTACACACCATGTACATAAAAATGAGCATGGAGCACAACTCCAATATAGATAAGAGATATGCGTTACACAATAACTCCTTAAATAATAGGAGAACCTCCTACAAATAACAAAATACATTCTTACATCACAATTCACCTATCTACAATAATAAATACATGATATCTATATATACTTATTCACACCTGCACATGATGCTCGTTTACTATTAGGCCGATCCTATTACATATATATTTACACATTAAAAATACATTTAGCCCCATATATTCCCCCTCTTGGGATCATATCATATGCATTTAACTCTATATATATGCCCCCCCTTGTGTCATAACATAGTGCCCTCCAAAAATATTTGTCCTCAAAGATTTTCAATTAAAGGCTTCACATGTGATGAAACAAAGTAAAATGATTTTCTTATGTTCATGCTTTCTTCTTTCATTTGATGATGATTCTTGGTGGCTAGTTGTTGCATAATTTTCTTTTTTCTTGATTCCATGTATTGTTGTTGAAGCTTCTTCAATTTGTAGTACATGTTGGTCTATGATAATATCTTGTTGAATAGTGATTTTGTGAATCCTTGTTCCATGAATATTGACAAGTACTCCCTCTTCTTCCTTTATATTGTTGATATCTTCCTTCTTGTCTCCCTTGAAATATTTCATGGTAATGAGGGTGTCGATATGGTTTCATATTCGATGGTTTTTCTTCACTCTGCACACCCATTTCATCTATCTTCTTTTCAAAGAGAATGACATCCTCTATCATATTTGTTTGGTATTTGATTACTCTAGCCTTGGAGATAATACCATCATATTTTACATGTATATCTTCTAGATGGATTTCAACTTCTTCAAGTATCTTCTGTTGACCTTATTGAATATTGTCTTCTTTCTCTTTTTGAAGCTGCAATGTGATCCCGTCTATCAAATTTTGTCATCCTTCTTCAATTCTAGATTGCATTTCTGATTTTACCTCACTAGTATTTAGGGATTCCTCAACCTTCTTGCAAATTTACTCTTCAAGTCTTTTGGTAGATTCTTCATCTAAGATCCTCGTTTCTTCTCGATTTTGACAATTCTTCTTTTATTTTTTCAATATCTTAACCTCATCCAATAGTTTTTTATTATGATTTCGTAATATACATCTCTCTCCATCTTTCTTTTGCAAATATTCCCTTGAATCATTTTTCTCCCACTTTGCTTTGATACTCTTTTCTTGCCTTAAGTTCTTAACCTCCATAATGAGTGATTCATTAAGGGGTCATATATTCGATAGCTACTCACCGTTATTCTTAGTCTCTTCCTTTTATTCTTTTAACTCATCTTGAATTCTATACATTGCCTCCATTTTTGAGTCGTTGATCCATCTGTTTGAGAACATTTCTTCAAATACTTCACATGTAGCACTTCGTCTAGTATATTTATCAAAGATATACCACCACTTACAAGATTCACTCCCCAAGTAAAATTATGCCTTAAATGTCTCAAATTGTTTTCCTTCATCATCCTCAACCATTCCCTAAGATTGATTTCATCTTTATCTTCATCTCCACTAAAGCTAGGTATTACCATCGATTCTCAATTGAGGTCTAACCCAAGACTCAACTTCCACCCTAAGTATATTAAATATAATGATCTCAAATATTTATAATCCTTGTTTCAATATAATGTTCTATGTTTTCTCTTTCCAATGGATTTTGAATCATCTCAATCGGACATCCCAATCAAAAGTTGTGATAAGTTTAAGTGAACATACCTTTGAAAACCAGGATTTGGGCTCTATCCTTCTGGCCGAACTTCCTTCTGATGTATTTATGAAATTTCAGCCCTTGCATCTGAAAATTCAACATGTAGTACTCTGAAATGTATTCTATGCAATTCCAGAGGTTTGACCAAAATTGGATGTGCCAAGTAAAATTTAGGGTAAATTTCTCAAACCTTGTTGATTTTTTGTCTTTCCGTAAGAGAAAACTTGTACACAATGCCACACATCCAATATTGGATGAATGATTTTGAAATTAGTACCCAAAATACCAAAGTATTTCCTCTATCCAATGCAACTAGTCTCACAAAATTCTGATACTCTATGAAGAATATATGACTATTTTACCCGGAACACCTCTTTGAGACTAGTTATAAGACCAGTAAAAAAACCTATCTTCCACATAGTGTATATTGGAAAGTACAAAGATCCAGAAGATGGAATTCATACCACATATACCCTGATATGTTTTCTAAATAGCCTCTATGTTTCTCTTTCTGAAGTTCTCCCCAAAACAATTATAGGGGAAATTCCAAGATGACTTGCTTGAGGAAGCAAACCATAGGATCAATGCTCTGATACCAAATGTAATGATCCAAATGATTAAATTATCATAAAAAAACATAAGTACACACCATGTACATAAATGCGAGTGTGGAAAAAAACTGTAATATAGATAAGAGAGATGATTTACACAATAATTCCTTAAATAATACGAGAACCTCCCCCAAATAACCAAATATATTCTTACATCAAAATTCATTTGTCTACAATAATGAATACATGATCTCTATATATACAGATTCACACCTGCACATGAGGCCCCTTTACTATTAGGACGACCCTATTAAATATATATTTACACAATAGAAGTACATTTACCCCCATATATTCTCCCTCTTGGGGTCATATCATATACATTTAACCCTATATATTCCCTCCCTTAGGTCATAACACATATATATGTATGCATTGGTGTCATTCAAGCCAGAGCACATCGACATATTATAAAACAAAGCAGTGCATCCTTTGGAATGCCCCGCTAGAACATAATTGGATTTGACCAACACTGGTACATTTCAATTAATTAACTGCATCGCTAAACGATTTATAAAATTTAATGTAGCAGTGCAACCATATTAACCAAATGCACCGGTACTTTTTACAGAACAACATCGATACATATATTTCCCGGATTAGCATAGAGGGGTGTCTCATTGAAAACCTCATTCTTTGTTCTCTATCCTTTACAACACACTACATAACAAAACATCAATGATCCACTATCATGGTAGCACCGATGTGTTAATAGTAACACATTGCACCACTTGAACTACGATAATGAAACTTAACCTAGTGGTGCTCATCAGTCCAACAAATGCACTAGTGTTGTAAAGACAATGACACTGGACCAAGTTTTTATTAATCAATCATAGTGGTGTGATTTATTAGATGCAGTGTTGCAATCTGTGGCGGTGCAAAAATAAGCATGGTGCAACGGTGTGTAAACACTAAACGTACACACCGTGACATGTTTTAAAAAATAAGCATTGTTGTTCATCTTCTGTAAGGCCCCATTTGTAGTGCGTTAGTAATACAACACACAACTAGGCATCATTTCGGTGCTTTGGTGAAACCGACGCACCTATGCTTTCGATTTAACAACGAGAATCAATGATTTTGTGCGTTATAAATTTTAGCATTGTGATGCTTCTTTGTTAATGAAATGAAATGGTGTAATTCATCTTATGAGACACACCACTCAAATACACAGTGGTGCAACAATAAATGTAGCACTGGTGCGTATTAGTAACGACACTGCAAAAAGATGTTGCTTATCTGATAACACGCACAGTCGACAGGGCATATATTTTATTTTTGGTGCATTGATTACTTTTAGTATTTTTTTGCATAAAAAATTTAATTTTAGATTTTTTTAAATACACGTCATTTATTGTTATAGCAAGATTTGCCTCACCATTGCTATCTTGCACAGAGGGACTTTTTCCATTTCCCTATGCATACTTATCAACCCCCTTTTTGATAAATCCAGAGCCAAAAATATATATTTTTCCACATATACGCTTCCTAACTGCTTTGCAAGATGCGTATACGCTTGCTTCTCCACTACAGCTCACGTATATCGGGATTTGTGCCAGAAGAATACAAAATGAGGTCGGGTTTCCATGTCATGAAAAAATATCTCTGATCTTTGGCCTTCCATATACTAGAAATGTTCCGACTCGGCCCTTCAGTTGCATTCTGGAGGCTATAAGAACACAATTTCGAGCTATGGAAAAAGGAGAGAAAACATTAAACTTTGAGAGAAAAGTTACTCTGGAGAAATTACTTCATATTGAGTCTGCATCCCTTTGTCCCTCAAGTATGCACACAATGTTCAACCCCCAAGCTCTTTCCTTATTGTCGAGAGGACCTCATTACCTCTTTGCTATGAGATTGCCTTTGGTGGAGGATTGAAGTGGTGGAGACCCAGTTGGAAGGAACTTGGTTTCTTGGTTTCGAACCATGTCGACACGGAAGTCTGTAATGTTGATATTTCTGTTGATCAATTATTAATAGAAATACGCCTTTCCTGTCCTATCGATATCTTGCAAATATATGATTATTATCCATGGGCATGTTTGTAATGTTTGTTAATGGATTGTTCTGTTTGATGTGCGAACTCATTTTATATATTGTCACTATATACTTGCATCGCTTGTTTGTTGAGAACTTCTTGCAGGTGTAAAGCTTTGGGTCAAAGTGCTCAACAGTGGAATGGTATCAAACGATTGGGTTGAGGTAGGCTTCTTCCTCGTATTGCACATTAGTTTATATAGAACATGTTGGAATTGAGTTTATTTCTACAGTCATACCTATCTGTTGTGGTTCACCCTTGGACATAGAGAGTTTTTCCCTTGTAACAAAATTGGTGACTCCACTGGGAATAGATCTTCCTTCTAAGGGTTGATGTATTTTTTCTTCTTACATTGCTCTTTTTCCTTTGCGTTTCTTGTCGTATCACAGTTGGACAGAATTTGTTCACTCTGGGTTTGAGTTTTTCAACCTTTTACCCTTTCCTAGCCTTGTTTTAAAAGATATACACCCTTTTTTCTCTGACAACCATGTATACACGCTTGATGTCCCACTACAAGAGGTGTATATACGCCCTTTTCTCTTGAACAGTCACATATACCACTTCCCCTTGCTTTCTTGCTTGGTTTAGTGACTGTTGGGTAGGTTTTGAGGATCACTGAGCCTTGTTAGGTCTCTGTGGTGCCTGTTGAGATTATCTGGGATGACAGGAAACCTATTTGGAGTTGAATTTTTGTGCAGAGTCTTTCTCTTTGTTTTCTATTTTTGATTTGTCCTTGGTAGTTGGGTTGTCTTCTTAGTTGCTTGGTATTCTGCTCGAGTGATTTCTTTTATACACAGTAGAAGTTATATATCAAGTCGCTTATCAGTCCATGCATTTTCTTTTTAATACATTGGAAATACAAAAAATAGGTATTTTGCATTGGTTGGTATTTTTGTCTTGGAACCTTTATCATTAGCTTAGCACATTTAGCGAAAGATTGCATTTTACTTATGAGTTGCAGAGTTAAAATTGAAGATTGTACTGTTTTTATTTAGCATATCATTCACTGAAAAGTTAAAGTTGGGCTTTGCATTATATCTATTTTTATTTTCATGCAGAGTCATAACACCACGAGTTTCATTTCCATACCTTTTTGAGTAATCACGACCAATAAAATTTACGCTTTAAACTAAAATTGATTAGTAACGATTTTATTGTTTAGGGTGCACAAACTAGCCTAGGATTTATTGCCTTGGAATAGGATTTTGTGAGTAAACTTCTCCAAGGCAATTAAATCAACATATGTGTCTGAGACAGGGAGTTGAGAAATCCATTGTATAAGCACCGGAGTTAAGCACGAGGTCGCTCAAAGTTTGTTGAAGGGATAACCCCTGGATACTCACCTAGCGTCAAATATATTTCTGTGGATTTATTTGTATTTGGGGATCTTGCTAGTATCCATACCTCTGTAAGAGTTGGTACTTTCAAGGTTTAGGGCTTTGCTACCCTACCCATACAGTAATCTAGACTTATGACTGTTCACTTGTGCATCAGTTATACAGTGGTTGATTAGTTGCTTGACTTAGGTTTCTCATAGGTTACTTGTAGGGGTTATTTTGCTTGTATCCTGAGTCAGATAGGGGTCGGACAACACACAACCTTTATGGAATATTACCTCTCCGGGGGGATCTGACCGACTGGTTGTTAAGCGTATGAGGGCCCTTATAACTAATTCTGTTACCTTCAAACTTTAGCAAGGAGTCCCAGGTCCCTCCTGGACGAGGCATACCTTCTTTAGTGAGGGAGGCCACTCAGTCACTTTAGCTCGTTTGCACACATATTGGTCATTTGAATTTTTTGTATGCTCTTTGATTACTAGTTGGCCTTAGGATATATTTTTATTTTTTGAGAGTCATAAGTCGTCGTGGAGTCGGACCAGCTTCCTCGCAGGTCCCGTCGGTTGTTATAGTTACCACCGGTTTTCGAGCTATTGCCTTCTAAAAGGTGTAGAGTTATCGGGGGTGGTATACACACATCCACTTTTTAGACTTGTGATCCCACAAGGATGAGTACTGAGTCTAGTCTTCAGAACACGAGGAGTTCATTAACTCCCAATCCCACTATAGTTAATTGCACTCCTTCGACACCTGCAACTGCTACAGTTGCAGTGCTGGAGGCCTACACTGGTACTATGGCTCAACCCATAGTCAATGCTTGGTCTCTTGCCTCTAACCCTTTTGAATATTTTGGCCACTCGTCGAGTTACAATGTTCAGACCATCCCCATGGCTACTAGTCCATTTTCTTATGGTATGCCAAGTTTCACTTTGCAGTTTTCGACTGCCATCCCAGCTGCTGGCCATAACGCTAGCCTTGGACTTGGGGGCACTACACCTCCTTACACTCATTTTCCATTTGATAGCTCTCATGTTCCCCAAGCGAATCCTAATGTAGGAAGTGTCCCCTTCCTTAACCCCGGGTCTAATCCTTCTATGGCTGGATGGAACAACCAAGCTGGTGGACAAGTTCTTCCCTATATCCCTATCCCCTCGGTGCCAGATTTGACCAATACCTTTGGCTTAACGAATCCACTTCAATCCTATGGATTCCCACCCGAAGGAGGTCAGTCTTATGTCTTGGGCACCCCCCAACCTGGATCTAATCCAGTTGGGGACAGTTTTAACAACCCTCAGTTTGGAGCTCACCCAACAGAGGGAAATTTTCATAACCCCTATCAGAACATTCCTGCTAGAATGATGCCCAATCCATATTTCACAAATCGTCCTAGAGGAGGGTCTTTTAATTCTGGACAAGGTTTTGGTCCTTACCAGAATCCTAGATGGAACGCAACTCCTAATACTCAATCTTTTGGGGGAGGATGGGGTCAAGTGTCGCAACCCCGTATTCCCTTTCTGGCCACGCTTAATCTGCCAGATTTGTCTAAACTAATGAATGAACCGGTGAGTCATGATCCCATATGCCCCCCTGTCCCCACCAAGCTTCCCTCAGACATTCCAAAGTTTGAGGGTAAGAATGGCGAGGACCCTGGTGATCACGTCACTACATTTCACCTCTGGTGCTCATTGAATTCTTTGAATCACGATTCTATTATATTACGATTGTTTCAGTGCACTGTTATCGGGATTGTGTCACAATGGTATATTGAGCTACCTAGGGGGACATATTGGTCTTTTCAATAGTTAGTGCTAGCCTTTCTTAACCATTTTCAACTACTCGTTCGTTACGATGCTAGCCTTGAACTTTTGTCAACTTTACGCCAGGGTATCGACACTCATATTTCAGACCATATCCAGGAATGGCATAGGCGAAAACAATTAGTTAAGACTCCCATACCCCTGAAAATTCTTTTAGAATGGTTTTTAAAGTCTTTGCAGGCTCCTATTTCAAAGGACGTTGCTACTTCCAGGGTCTTCAATGAGGAAGAGGCCATTTTTAGAGCCCAACAATTCGATTTGATTTGTGCTCAGTCTGGGATGTTATACCACCTTCTTACCGATGTATCGTGGTCGACTCATGATCCTAGATAGAGTCATGGGCCCCATGCCAATGGAATTGTTGGGTCCACCAATGTAAAGTCCGCAGACTTGACAATGAAGTCTACCGGAGGACCAGCTTCATCTGTATCCTCCAAACCCACCCAATCAACGGATTTACATTCCATGCAGTCGTTGAAAAACCCAAATGGTGACCAGCAACCAGATGGGAATAAATGGAAAGGTCAAAATAATCGTAGAGGTGGGAAGAATAAACCCAAGGAGAAGAATAATAATATAAAACAGAACAATAATGCTGGAGAGGGAAAGAAAGAAAAGCGTAAGGTTAAGTTTCCTTGTAAACTTTGTACTGATGATCACCTTACACACTTATGCCCCAAACTTGCGGAGGATGTTAGGATTTTAAATCTTTCACCTGCTGTGCTAACGAATCCTTTTCCTCACAACCAACACTTATCCTCGAGTTCTTTGAACGCCGAAAATGCGCCTGGTGGGAGTCAAAACCCACCACCACAAGATGGCGACCGTGTTTGTATGAATATGGTCGACGCAAAAATCGATATAGCCACTCGCTCTCGAGATTACGGCTCTTCAAAAGATAGTACCAGCCTAGAATCTCCTCCTCCACCCCTAGAGACTAATTTACAGATCGAGAAACCAGAGCCACTGCCTCGTATTCCGAAAGGAGTATTCAAGCGCTCTACCCATAACCCTAATGCTAGAGCCGCCTAGAAATATTCTATTGTTGAGGATTTGGGCCAAATACCTTGTGCAATGTCTTCTTTGGAGGTACTCCAGACGTGTCCATCACAGAAGAATTCCTTACTCTCTGCCTTAGGAGCTCTAGAACCTAGTGGCTTGAAGGTCATCAAGTTTGATGTCACGGATGTGAAGCCTTGCTTACCCTACCATGTGGCTTTCCAAATCCACATGGAGTATTCTAAATATACCATCAAATGAGCGGTCGTTGATGAAGGTGCTGCCACTTGTGTGATGTCATTAGTCTATTGGAAATCTATCAGTTCTCCAACCCTTTCAAATTCCTTGACCATGCTGACCGCATTCGACGGTCATTCCTTCTGCCCTCATGGTATTCTCCTTTCCTTTCTGGTCCAGTTAGGTGGGAAGATGGTAGAGGTGGAAGTAGAGGTAGTTGATGCACTTCTCGATTATAACCTGTTACTAGATCGAAATTGGACATATGCTATGGTCGCCGTCGTATCATTCATTTTCCGCACGCTTTGTTTTCCTCATCAGGGGGAGATTGTGACGATCGACCAGTTATCCTTTGCGTACTCTAGCCCGAACGCATATGTTGGACCGTCGATCCCTGTGGTTGACAATTCTCAGCCGGAAACTGAGAATATCGGTGTCAGAATGTATTCTTCCCTCATGGGTACTTTCGACTTCTTGGCACCGACTCACCATGTTTACGCCATGTCCAGTACACCTACTTCAGTAGAGAGGTCCATCCCTTTCCGCACTTCTTATTTTAGTGACCCTTGGACCCTACCTTCTCCGAATTCGTCGATTGAAAGTCAGTCACATGCTAGCATGGATATGCCACTATCTGCAACAGAGATTGCATATCAAGCTATCCTTGACTCTTCTACCGATCCCAATTCTGTTCCCTCACAGAGGGTCGAGGAGGATCCAGTTCTTAGGCCCGTGTGGGCCACTTTGTTATATTGTTCACATGATTTCTTGGATGAGACTTTGCCTTCGGATGAATCCATCCTTGAAGCCATGAATGTTTCTGAGGGACCTTGGGACGATATGCATCATCGATCTTATTTTCTACCAAGTCTTGAAAGAATTGAGCAAGATGATTTTAGATCTACCCTACGTGAGATAGTCGGTCACGTCGTAGTTCCACTTTATACACATGGCATTTACACTGAAGGGAATATGGAGAGTATTTATCCTACCGTCCAGATCGATATCTCTCGTACCCCTGGCAAGATCGAAAATGTAAATATAGGTGCAGATTGTTCGCCAAAAGAGATTCTGATCTACACCAACCTCTTCAAGGAATTTTGAGACGCATTCACTTGGTCATATGAAGAGATTACAGGGATCGACCCCCATATTGTTGAACATGAGATTAGGACTTACCCGGATGCTAAAACCTTTCAAAAATGTCTAAGAGCTGTTAATCCTAGGAAGGGCCCCACTATTAAGGTAGAGGTAGAGAATCTACTTAATGTCGGCTTTATCTACCCTGTTCCCTTGACCGAATGGGTATCCAACCCCATTTCCGTGAATAAAAAGCAAGGAACCATCTGCATGTGTATGGATTTTCTTGACCTGAACAAGGCCTGTCCTAAAGAGAGCTTCCCCATGCCTTTCATTGATCAAATTCTCAATGAGTGTGCAGGAAGCGAAATATTTTCTTTTATGGACAGATTTTCAGGCTATAACCAAATCCAGATCAAACCCAAAGACCAACATAAGACGACATTCATATCTCCTTGGGGCACGTTTGCATACCGGAAAATACCTTTGGGCCTGAAAAATGCCAGAGCAACCTTCCAATGAGCCTTGACTTTCTCTTTACATGATCTCAAACACATATTCAAAGCTTATCTCGATGATCTTGCTGCTCACTCTCGCAAGAGAGTGGATCATGCTACGCACCTTCGACTGGTTTTTGAAAGATGTCGCTACTATAGAATCCGACTCGATCCTCATAAATGCATATTTTTCATTAGATCTGGCCATCTCTTAGGATTCTTAGTCTCCGAGATAGGGATCATGGTAGATCCACTTAAGGTTGAAGCAATTCTTCAGTTGCCTCCCCTGCGCACAATTAGAAAACTTCAAGGTTTACAGGGGAAAGTTAAATTTTTTCATCGGTTTATTGTGAATTATGCCAATATCACTAAGGGTTCATGCACCTATTGAAGAAAGACACCCCATTTATCTGGGATGAGCGAGCCCAACAGTCTTTTGATGCTTTAAAGAAAGCCTTGGTATTAGCCTTTCCGTTGAAATCTCCTGATTATAGTAGAGATTACTTGTTGTATATCACCGCGTCTGAAGAGACCATTGGTATGGTTCTAGTTTAGGAGGTTGATGAGATCCGTGAGCACGTCATCTACTATCTCAGTCGAAATTTATTCGGTTCTGAACGTAATTACTCGCACGTTGAAAAGCTAGCTTTGGCTGCTGTCCACGCAGTCCAATGTTTACAACACTATATATTGCTTTGAAAAACTATTGTGGTTGCCAATGTTAATCCATTTCAATACATCCTCACTAGACGTATCATAGGCAGAAAATATAATAAATGGATTTTCATCTTACAAGAATTTGATCTCGACTTTGCTTCGGCCAAGTCCAAGAAATCACTAGTTTTTGCAGAGTTAATATTTGATTTCCCATGATTAGACGAAGATGTTATTCATGTCGATTCATTCGCAGATGAACACATTTTCCTCGTCTCGTCGTCTGACCCTTGGTATGAAGATATTTTTTTATATCTTCAAACCTTGAAGTTCACTCAGCATCTCTCGCGAGATGATCGATGACATGTTAGATACCAAGCCAAAAAGTATACAATCGTCGGCGACACTTTGTATTGTCGAGGAATAGATAGTATCTTATGTCATTTCTTAACTCATGAGGAAGCCGAGTTAGTCCTTAATGATTTCCATAAAGGGGCTTGTGGTGGTCATCTATCCAGGCTTGCGACAACCCAAAAAATCTTGCGAGCTGGTTACTTCTGGCCCACCATATTTAAAGATTGTATTGAAGTGGTTAAGAAGTGTCACCCCTGCCAGGTGTTCACTCGAAAAATGCGCTTGCACCCAGCCCCTCTTCACCCAGTCATTACCATCGGTCCCTTCACCCAGTGGGGAGTAGATTTCATTGATTGCAACCCAACTTCAGCTGGGGGGGAATCAACACATTATCGTCGCTGTCAACTACTTCACCAAGTGGGCCGAAGCCATGCCTATCGTGAAATCCGATGGGAAGACTACATTTTTTTTGGTATTCAACCAAATTATCGTCTGGTTTGGCATCTCGAGTGAGATTGTCACTGATCATGACATTCATTTTCAAAATGAAATGATGATAGAACTAGCATCTAAGATGGGGTTCAAACATGATCAATCATTTCCTTATCACCCCCAGGAAAATGGGCAAGTAGAGGCCGTCAATAAGTCTCTCAAGACCATCTTGCGAAAAACTATCAGTCGAAGCAATTCCAACTGGCATATCATGTTATATCCCACACTTTGGGGATACTGAACCTCGGTTAAGAATGCCACTGGTTTTTCTCCTTTTCAGTTAGTACACGGTGTGGAGTCGATACTTCCCGTTGAATGCGAAATCCCTTCTCTCAAATTGGCAGTTGAGCTCCTACTTGACACTTTGGATTTAGAGCGACACCTTGTACACCTAGAGAGTCTTGATGAGTAGTGTCGGGATGCCTTTACAACTATCGAGGCAAACAAGAAACGTGTCAAGGTTCAGTACGATAAGTCTATTTGTCCCCGGTTGTATGCTGAGGGTGACTTGGTCCTCTTGTATGACCAAGACAAAGAACCTCTAGGGGCAAGCAAGTTTAAACCCATGTGGCACGGTCCTTATATCGTGCAACATGTTCTAGAAAAAAGAGCCTACGAGTTGGAAGATTATGAAGGGAATAAATTTCCTGAGCCCAGAAATGCGCTCTACGTAAAAAGGTGGGTACCCTAGTTAGAACCTCTTTGTCATTTGGTTCCCATGTTGAGATTTTTTCTTAGGACCGGGAGTCCATTAGAATTCGATACATGACTTTACAATGAGCCTCAAGTTCTCTTCTTTAAGATCGACTTTGACAAAGCATATGATCATATTGACTAGTCCTTCATTACTGAGATGTTGACATGTCTGGGATTTGGTCCAAGATGTGTGGGGATTTCTCATTCATGCACACGTGATCTTATTACCCATGGACTCCCAAAAAATGAGTCTTAGTTAAGCTCTTTTCCGACTCATTATTAAAAAATTGAAAAGATTTCCAAGTGATTAGTCCCTTTCACACTCATTAAAATTGGATTTGAAAGATCATGAGTCTTAGTAAGGTCTTTTTCGACTCGCTATAAAAAATGGAAAAGATCGTCGAGTGAACTTGTCTTTTTCACACTCGTAAATTAGATTTGAAAAGACGTCTTTTTGGCAGAAGTTTACCCCTTTTTCACACCAAGTAGACTAAAAGATATAAAAAGGACATTTTTTGGCGTTAAATTGTGATTTCATCTCATGCCCTTGCTTGCAGTATTGAGCCTTTAGTTGGTTCTCGCTTTGCGTTATAAACCATGGGCCAAGTAGTTTGCATCCTCAACCAAGCAGAGCCTTGTTTATATCCTTCACAATTTGACACCCTATACCCTAGAGGGAACATCACCCTGAGTGCCCATATCCCACATGCATTTCCTTGCATTGAGCATAGGTACGTTCCACTACTAGAACTAGTTTTTCTTACTTGCGACACTCGTTCCCTCCTCTGTATCATAGCATTCACTTGTTATGAAAAAACAAAAAAAGACGGGCGGGAAGGGAGTACTATATTGTAATTGGCAGTAGTTGTGTCGCCTTTGAACAAAGAACAAAGTTATTGAGTCCTTGTGTCATCATAATTTTGGGTTTATCATGGCCTTAGGAAGATGATCTCGTTACATAATTCTCTCTACCGACTTGTTAATCTTCCAGTCACTATAGAGAACATTATGGATGTTGCCTGCATCTAGTTTTCACATCATTAAGTCTATACTACCGGATTCCACCGTATGTCTCATGCTCTTGTTCAAAGGAAGTTTATCAACCTGTGTCGTCCACTCCTTAAAAATCTTGACTTTGCATGTTGGCCATACCCTCAGTTTTTCTCAGAATCACATGATACTTTGGTCTTATGATGCACCTTGGCCCTACTTTCATCATTGGTAGGTCACCTTGAACCCAACAATCAACATTTCATCATGGGTCGTTGACTGGGTGGTTTCCCTTGTGTTCGACGATAAGACATCTATTCACACTTTGGGATTCGTGCAGTGTCTTGGATGCCATTAGCATTATTGTGGTTTCCTCATCTTTGTCAGTAGTTTTCATCGTTGGCTTCTATTCAGAGGGTCTTTTTTGTGTACCACTTGCATTTGGCACAAGCGAAAGACGCACAGGGTTGTTGGTTCATGAACATGTTCTTCGTCCGATATCCACCAAATAATGAAGCTATTTCTTTGTTCCTCGTGCTGACTAATGAGAGATGCCTTAATGCTCTCCTTTCAGTAGGTCTCTTTCCATCGACTTCAGCTCATGTATTCTGGATACGAGACCTAGATTTTTATGAGTAACTTGAGGCTTGCAGTCATTAGTGGCAAGCTCTCTCGCCATTGATAGATGGGAATACATTGATGTCTCCTGATCAATGGATCTCTCAAGTGTTTGACACCAATTCCTTTATTCACATTTGTAGAGATGTACTCGGTGCCTTGATACCTACTTTCATCATTGGTAGGCTGTCTCGCGTTTGTTAACGGTATACCTCAACTCATCGTGTTCGACCTCAACTCATTTATTCACATGATGTAGACTTGCACCATTGGCAGACTGTATTGAAGACTTGAAGGCATCACTTTATGGATGCAGTTTTCCTGAGCTGTTGCTTCCATTTCATTGGACCAATACCTATTTGACTTCAACGATCATGGGAGATTAGATTGTACTCCATGGTATATAGATATCTTCAAATTGATTTTGAGACTGGTTTCACTGGGCCTTGTTCGTGACTATGACAACTATTGGCATGTAACCACATTTATACTTGCCTACTCATGGCCATGAACACTTGTTGGTATATTTTCCACATGGATCTGCATTGTATTCTTGGCAGCCATGTATGCAAAGTCAGTACATAATGTAATGAGAAATTGAGTTCGTCCAGCTGGTTCTCTACCACTCCACTTTTGAATTATTTATAATGTATTTTGGCCATCACAGATGCTCCTCTAATCTCACACATTAGGGGGCATCTATTATAGCAAGATTTTCCTCACCATTGCTATCTTGCACAAAGGGCCTTTTTCCATTTCCCTATGCAGACTTATCAACCCCCTTTTTGATAAATCCAGAGCCAAAAATATATATTTTTCCACATTTACGCTCCCTAATTGCTTTGTAAGATGTGTATACACTTGCTACTCCACTACAACTCGCGTATATCGAGATTTGTGCCAGAAAATACAAAACAAGGTCGGGTTTCCATGTCACGACAAAATATCTCTGATCTTTGGCCTTCCATATACTGGAAACGCTTCGACTCGGCCCTTCAGTTGCATTCTGGAGGCTATAAGAGCACAATTTCGAGTTATGGAAAAAGGGGAGAAAGCATTCAACTTTGAGAGAAAAGTTACTCTAGAGAAATTACTTCATATTGAGTCTACATCCCTTTGTCCCTCAAGTCTGAACATAGTGTTCAGCCCCCAATATATTTCCTTATTTCCAAGAGGACCTCATTACCTCTTTTCTATGAGCTTGCCTTTGGTGGAGGATTGAAGTGGTGGAGACCCAGTTGGAAGGAACTTGGTTTCTTGGTTTCGAACCATGCCGTCACGGAAGTCTGTAATGTTGATACTTCTGTTGATCAATTATTAATAAAAATACTCCTTTCCCGTCCTATCGATATCTTGCAAATATATGATTATTATCCATGGGCATGTTTGTAATATTTATTAATGGATTGTGCTATCTAATGTGTTAACTCATTTTATATATTGTCACTATATACTTGCATCGCTTGTTTGTTGAGAACTTCTTGCAGGTGTAAAGCTTTGGGTCAAAGTGCTCAACGGTGGAACGATATCAAATGATTGGATCGAGGTAGGCTTCTTCCTCGTATTGCACATTACTTTATATATCACATGTTGGAATTGAGTTGATTTCTGTAGTCATACCTGTCTGTTGTGGTTTACCCTTGGCCATAGAGAGTTTTTCCCTTGTAACATTTATATATGTTAAATTTATTTTATTTATATATATGTTCTTAACAACATTTGTATGTGAATCAAAGATGATGATGACGAGAGGAGGAGAAACAATAGAAGTAGGTAGAGACACACACATTTGTATGTGAGTGGGGGCTAGGGAGAGGGATAGGGAGTTGTTTCCTCACCCTATTTCATAGTTGACACATGGAATTTTCATGGGTGTTGGCCTCTTGAATTTTTATCGAGAGGGTACATCCCATAGGGGAAAATAGTTTTTGTTACAGTAGTTGATCTATCGCTAGGATCATGGGAAGCAAGGGTTCAAGGTTAGTCTTGATATTTGGAATCATATCATAGAGGAGGATTTCTATTTCATCATTAGGTTGTCTAAGAGGGGCAAGGATTTTCCCCGTATCCCCGCGCTACTTCTTGGTGTTGTAGGAGAGACCTTGCTAGCATATGTGCAAATATATGTCCATTTGGAGGTTCATTCCTCTTTTGAGTTCCAGGTTCGTGATGGTCAATTATGGATAAGTTCATTTGGTAGAGAGGACATTAGGTGGTTGTTTCTTATTCTCTCAGCACTATCAAATTATAGCTTTGATGGGTAGCGCATTATTTTCTCTATGTTGTATTATGTAGATAGTTTATTACAAAGGCCCCAATTGATTAGGTGGTGATTTGTTTTTTTGAGACAATTTTTTCATGCAATAGATCACTGTCAAATTGTTTTACATGGCATGAGATTCTTCCCATTCACGTAAGAGTTATTTACACTATTGTTTTAGAGGGTTCATTGCACTCAGCCAGTACCGCACTTTCTTGCTAGGCATATGATTGATGCACATATGCACATGTGGGGGCAATTGATTCCCAAGAGGGGCCAATACAAGTTTCCCATTTCTTCAGTTGGTAAGGATGTATGTGATTTATTGTCTAGAGAGGAAAATACTATCCTCTATATTGCAGAGAACCCGTATATGGGGATGGATTGGAGAGGATGTACAAACATATGATTTACAACAATCGAGCTAGTAAATGAGAGAGCTAATATTGTCGTTATGTTTTGATAAATCTAGTTGCATATTTTTATGTCTTATTTAATGCACATGCAATTTATTGTAACATTTTGTTTCAATTGTCTTATTATTATTATTATCTATTATTTTTATAGCATATGAAAACCTCAACAATCTCAGTATCTCATCCTCTTTATGAAATCCATCAAACCCCTTAGTTTTCATGCTAATTGTGAGACCTTGATAGTGATTGTGGGATTAATGCACTTGGAGTCTTATTGGAGGAACCCATGTAAAGTTCATAGAGTGGTGTCGACATTAAATATTCTGGTTGTAATATTCCTTATATGTTAGCAATAAACAAGAGATTTCCTTCCCCAATTCATGTGTCTATTTTCTTGTGAATAATTTCGAATGTTTATAGCTTATTTCATGATAATTAGTACATATTTATGTTAATAATGATTGCATATATTCTCTTGTAGATTATTTTCTGTGTTTTTTTAGGTCAACTTTGGGAGGAGACCTGCAACTTAGGAGCAAACAACAAACAAAGGGGATCTACTATGAATGAAAGGATACAAGGTGTCATTATTCATCTTTTTCATGTTTTCCTTGTTTAAAAGCAATCATTAGGGTTTGTGAGATTGGGTAAGAATAGGTGAGTTTCTATATTTTAAGGATTCATCGCTCTTCCTAGCCATTAGACCTTGACTAGGGGGATTTTCCCCCAAAGAAGAATTAGGGGCTCCGATGGGGAGTCTCCTTAGGGTTTGTTTGGGAGATATTTATTTTGTTTTATTTCTTGTTTTATCTATACTTTCTGAGTCTATCTGAGTCTTTGGTACCCTCTAGGAATTTACCAGGTTTCTTGAATTGGGTATCAAGTCCAAATATTTTCTTTTTTGAATACTTTTAGACCTGTATGTGTACTGTTAGTTTCTCAGACCACGTACATATGTGTGATGCCTTAGTACAACATGTGTGCATACACAATATTTCTGAACACAACCCGTGTGCCTGTCAAAATTTGGTGTTTTTTCAATACCTTTTCGCTTTTTTCAGGAAATGTTTTGGTTTCTTAGGTCTTCCTGAGTATTAGGGACCTCTATTGATTATTGTTTGATAGGTTTTGAGTCTCAGTTTGTTTAAAAGGTTGCAATATAATGTATTTTGTATGGTCTTCTTTGTTTATCTATTTTTCTCAAAGTTTGAAGGTTTGTTTATAAGCTTTTTTT
>ML788575.1:236017-252853 GCA_009831015.1 Picea engelmannii | reverse complement strand
AAATTCAACGTGTAGTACTCTGAAATGTATTCTATGCAATTCCATAGGTCTGACCAAAATTGGATGTGCCAAGTAAAATTTAGGGTAAATTTCTCAAACCTTGTTGATTTTTTGTCTTTCCATAAGAGAAAACTTGTACATAATGCCACACATCCAATATTGGATGAATCATTTTGAAATTAGTACCCAAAATACCAAAGTATTTCCTCTATCCAATGCAACTAGTCTCACAAAATTCTGATACTCTATGAAGAATATATGACTATTTTACCCGGAACACCTCTTTGAGACTAGTTATAAGACCAATAAAAAAACCTATCTTCCACATAGTGTATCTTGGAAAGTACAACGATCCAGAAGATGGAATTCATACCACATATACCTTGATATGTTTTCTAAATAGCTTCCAAGTTTCTCTTTCTGAAGTTCTCCCCAAAAAAATTATAGGGGAAATTCCAAGATGACTTGCTCGAGGAAGCAAACCGTAGGATCAATGCTCTGATACCAAATGTAATGATCCAAATGATTAAATTATCATAAAAAAACATAAGTACACACCATGTACATAAATGTGAGTGTGGAAAAAAACTGTAATATAGATAAGAGAGATGAGTTACACAATAATTCCTTAAATAATAGGAGAACCTCCTCCAAATAACCAAATATATTCTTACATCAAAATTCATTTGTCTACAATAATGAATACATGATCTCTATATATACAGATTCACACCTGCACATGAGGCCCCTTTACTATTAGGACGACCCTATTAAATATATATTTACACAATAGAAGTACATTTAGCCCCATATATTCTCCCTCTTGGGGTCATATCATATACATTTAACCCTATATATTCCCTCCCTTAGGTCATAACACATATATATGTATGCATTGGTGTCATTCAAGCAAGAGCACATCGACAAATTATAAAACAAAGCAGTGCATCCTTTGGAATGCCCCGCTAGAACATAATTGGATTTGACCAACATTGGTACATTTCAATTAATTAATTGCATCGCTAAACGATTTATAAAATTTAATGTAGCAGTGCAACCATATTAACCAAATGCACAGTACTATTTACAGAACAACATCGATACATATATTTCCCGGATTGGCATAGAGGGGTGTCTCATTGAAAACCTCGTTCTTTGTTCTCTATCCTTTACAACACACTACATAACAAAACATCAATGATCCACTATCATGGTAGCACCGATGTGTTAATAGTAACACATTGCACCACTTGAACTATGATAATGAAACTTAACCTAGTGGTGCCCATCAGTCCAACAAATGCTCTAGTGTTGTAAAGACAATGACACTGGGCCAAGTTTTTATTAATCAATCAGAGTGGTGTGATTTATTAGATGCAGTGTTGCAATCTGTGGCGGTGCGAAAATAAGCATGGTGCAACGGTGTGTAAACACTAAACGTACACACCATGACATGTTTTAAAAAATAAGCATCGTTGTTCATCTTCTGTAAGGCCCCATTTGTAGTGCATTAGTAATACAACACACAACTAGGCATCATTTCGGTGCTTTGGTGAAACCGATGCACCTGTGCTTTCGGTTTAACAACGAGAATCAATGATTTTGTGCGTTATAAATTTTAGCACTGTGATGCTTCTTTGTTAATGAAATGAAATGTTGCAATGCATCTTATGAGACACACCACTCAAATACACAGTGGTGCAACAATAAATGTAGCACTGGTGCATATTAGTAACGACATTGCAAAAAGATGTTGTTTATCTGATAGCACGCACAGTCGACATGGCATATATTTTATTTTTGGTGCACTGATTACTTTTAGTATTTTTTTGCATAAAAAAATTAATTTTAGATTTTTTTAAATACATGCCATTTATTGTTATAGCAAGATTTGCCTCACCATTGCTATCTTGCATAGAGGGCCTTTTTCCATTTCCCTATGCAGACTTATCAACCCCCTTTTTGATAAATCCAGAGCCAAAAATATATATTTTTCCACATATATGCTTCCTAACTGCTTTGCAAGATGCGTATACGCTTGCTTCTCCACTACAGCTCGCGTATATCGGGATTTGTGCCAGAAAATACAAAACGAGGTCGGGTTTCCATGTCATGACAAAAGATCTCTGATCTTTGTCCTTCCATATACTGGAAATGTTCCGACTCGGTCCTTCAGTTGCATTCTGGAGGCTATAAGAACACAATTTCGAGCTATGGAAAAAGGGGAGAAATCATTAAACTTTGAGAGAAAAGTTACTCTAGAGAAATTACTTCATATTGAGTCTGCATCCCTTTGTCCCTCAAGTGTGAACACAGTGTTCAACCCCCAAGCTCTTTCCTTATTGTCGAGAGGACCTCATTACCTCTTTTCTATGAGATTGCCTTTGGTGGAGGATTGAAGTGGTGGAGACCCAGTTGGAAGGAACTTGGTTTCTTGGTTTCGAACCGTGCCGACACAAAAGTCTGTAATGTTGATACTTCTGTTGATCAATTATTAATAGAAATACTCCTTTCCCGTCCTATCGATATCTTGCAAATCTATGATTATTATCCATGGGCATGTTTGTAATGTTTGTTAATGGATTGTTCTATCTGATGTGCTAACTCATTTTATATATTGTCACTATATACTTGCATCACTTGTTTGTTGAGAACTTCTTGCAGGTGTAAAGGTTTGGGTCAAAGTGCTCAACAGTGGAATGGTATCAAATGATTGGGTTGAGGTAGGCTTGTTCCTCGTATTGCACATTAGTT
The DNA here is from genome assembly GCA_009831015.1 of Picea engelmannii. NCBI lineage: Eukaryota > Viridiplantae > Streptophyta > Pinopsida > Pinales > Pinaceae > Picea > Picea engelmannii. Next base: position 250,099 of record ML788575.1, on the reverse strand, counting down.
TATATAGAACATGTTGGAATTGAGTTTATTTCTATAGTCATACCTATCTGTTGTGTTTTACCTTTGGCCATAGAGATTTTTTCCCTTGTAACAAAATTGGTGACTCCATTGGGGATAGATCTTCCTTCTAAGGGTTGACGTATTTTTTCTTTTTACATTGCTCTTTTTCCTCTGCGTTTCTTGTCGTATCACAGTTGGACAGAGTTTGTTCACTCTGGGTTTGAGTTTTTCATCTTTTACCCTTTCCTAGCCTTGTTTTAAAAGATATACGCCCTTTTTTCTCTGACAACCATGTATACACGCTTGATGTCCCACTGCAAGAGGTGTATATATGCCCTTTTCTCTTGAACAGTCACATATACCACTTCCCCTTGCTTTCTTGCTTGGTTTAGTGACTGTTGGGTAGGTTTTGAGGATCACTGAGCCTTCTTAGGTCTCTATGGTGCCTGTTGAGATTATCTGGGATGACAGGAAACCTGTTTGGAGTTGAATTTTTGGGCAACGTCTTTCTCTTTGTTTTCCGTTTTTGATTTTTCCTTGGTAGTTGGGTTGTATTCTTAGTTGCTTGGTATTCTGCTCAAGTGATTTCTTTTATACACAGTAGAATTTATATATCAAGTCGCTTATCAGTCCATGCATTTTCATTTTAATACATTGAAAATACAAAAAAATAGGTATTTTGCATTGGTTGGTATTTTTGTCTTGGAACCTTTATCATTAGCTTAGCACATTTAGCGAAATATTGCATTTTACTTATGAGTTGCAGAGTTAAAATTGAAGATTGCACTGTTTTTATTTAGCATATCATTCACTGAAAAGTTAAAGTTAGGCTTTGCATTATATCTATTTTTATTTTCATGCAGAGTCATAACACCACGAGTTTCATTTCCATACCTTTTTGAGTAATCATGACCAATAAGATTTACGCTTTAAACTAAAATTGATTAGTAATGATTTTATTGTTTAGGGTGCACAAACTAGCCTAGGATTTATTGCCTTGGAATAGGATTTTGTGAGTAAACTTCTCGAAGGCAATTAAATCAACATATGTGTCTGAGACAGGGAGTTGAGAAATCCATTGTATAATTGGTAATATCAGGAGGCTCCGCTCACACCAGAGTTAAGCACAAGGTCGCTCGAAGTTTGTTGAAGGGATAACCCCTGGATACTCACCTAGTGTCAAATATATTTCTGTGGATTTATTCGTATTTGGGGATCTTTCTAGTATCCATACCTTTGTGAGAGACGATACTTTCAAGGTTTCGGGCTTTGCTACCCTACCCATACGGTAATACAGACTTATGACTGTTCACTTGTGCATTGGTTATACAGTAGTTGATTAGTTGCTTGACTTAGGTTTCTCATAGATTACTTGTAGGGGTTATTCTGCTTGTATCCTGAGTCAGATAGGGGTCGGAAAACACACAACCTTTATGGAATATTACCTCTCCAGGGGGATCTGACCGACTGGTTGTTAAGCATACGAGGGCCCTTATAACTAATTCTGTTACCTCCAAACTTTAGCAAGGAGTCTCAAGTCCCTCCTGGACGAGGCATACCTTCTTTAGCGAGGGAGGCCACTCAGTCACTTTAGCTCGTTTGCACGCATATTGGCCGTTTGACTTTTTTGTATGCTCTTTGATTACTAGTTGGCCTTAGGATATATTTTTATTTGTTGAGAGTCATAAGTCATCGTGGAGTTGGACCAACTTCCTCACAGGTCCCGTCGGTTGTTATAGTTACCACCGGTTTTCGAGCTATTTCCTTCTAAAAGACGTAGAGTTATCGGGGGTGGTATACACACATCCACTTTTCAGACTTGTGATCCCACAAGGATGAGTATTGAGTCTAGTCTTCAGAACACTAGGAGTTCATTAAATCCCAATCCCACTATAGTTAATTGCACTCCTTCGACACCTGCAACCACTACAGTTGCAGTGCTGGAGGCCTACACCGGTACTATGGCTCAGCCCATAGTCAATGCTTGGTCTCTTGCCTCTAACCCTTTTGAATATTTTGGCCACTCACCGAGTTACAATGTTCAGACCATCCCCATGGATACTAGTCCATTTTCTTATGGTATGCCAAGTTTCACTTCGCAGTTTTCGACTGCCATCCCAACTGCTGGCCATAACGCTAGCCTTGAACCTGGGGGCACTAAACCTCCTTACACTCCTTTTCCATTTGATATCTCTCATGTTCCCCAAGTGAATCCTAATGCAGGAAGTGTCCCCTTCCTTAACCCCGGGTCTAATCCTTCTTTGGCTAGATGGAACAACCAAGCTGGCGGACAAGTTCTTCCCTATATCCCTATCCCCTCGGTGCCAAATTCGACCAATACCTTTGGCTTAACGATTCCACTTCAATCCTCTAGATTCCCACCCGGAGGAGGTCAGTCTTATGTCTTGGGCACCCCCCAACTTGGATCTAATCCAGTTGGGGACAGTTTTAACAACCCTCAGTTTGGAGCTAATCCAACTGGGGGAAATTTTCATAACCCCTATTAGAACATTCTTGCTAGAATGATGCCCAATCCATATTTCATGAATCTGCCCGGAGGAGGGTCTTTTAATTCTAGACAAGGTTCTGGTCCTTACCAGAATCCTGGATGGAACGTAGCTCCTAATACTCAATCTTTTGTGGGAGGATGGGGTCAGGTGTTGCAACCCCGTATTCCCTTTCTGGCCACGCTTAATCTGCCAGATTTGTCTAAACTAATGAATGAACTTGTGAGTCATGATCCCATATGGCCCCCTATCCCCACCAAGCTTCTCTCAGACATTCCAAAGTTTGAGGGTAAGAATGGCGAGGACCCTGGTGATCACATCACTACTTTTCACCTCTGGTGCTCATTGAATTCTTTGAATCATGATTCTATTATATTATGATTGTTTAAGCGCACTCTTATCGAGATTGTGTCACAATGGTATATTGAGCTACCTAGGGGGACATATTGGTCTTTTCAACAGTTAGTGATAGCCTTTATTAACCATTTTCAACTACTTCTTCGTTACGATGCTAGCCTTGAACTTTTGTCAACTTTACACCAGGGTACCGACACTCATATTTCAGACCATATCCAGGAATGGCGTAGGAGAAAACGATTAGTTAAGACTCCCATACCCCCGAACTTTCTTTTAGAATGGTTTTTAAAGTCTTTGCATGCTCCTATTTCAAAGGACGTTGCTACTTCCGGGGTCTTCAACGAGGAAGAGGACATTTTTAGAGCTCATCAATTCGATTTGATCTGTGCTCAGTCTGGGATGTTATACCACCTTCTTACCGATGCTTCGTGGTCGACTCATGATCCTAGATAGAGTCATGGGCCCCATGCCGATGGAATTATGGGGTCCACCAATGTAAAGTCCGCAGACTTGACAACTAAGTCTACTGGAGGACCAACTTCATCTGGATCCTCCAAACCCACCCAATCAGCGGATGTACATTCCGTGCAGTCGTCGAAAAATCCAAATGGTGACCATCAACCAGATGGGAATAAATGGAAAGGTCAAAATAATCATAGAGGTGGGAAGAATAAACCCAAGGAAAATAATAATAGTATAAAACAGAACGATAATACTGGAGAGGGAAAGAAAGAAAAGCGTAAGGTTAAGTTTCCTTGTAAACTTTGTACTGATGATCACCTTACACACTTATGCCCCAAACTTGTGGAGGTTGTGAGGCTTTTAAATATTCCACCCGCTGTGCTAACGAATCCTTTTCCTCACAACCAACACTTATCCTCGAGTTCTTTGAACACCGAAAATGCGCCTGGTGGGAGTCAAAACCCACCACCACAAGATGGCGACAGTGTTTGTATGAATATGGTCGACGCAAAAATCAATATAGCCACTCACTCTCAAGATTACGGTTCTTCAAAAGATAGTACCAACCTAGAATCTCCTCCTCCACCCCCAGAGACAAATTTACAGATCGAGAAACCAGAGCCACCGCCTCGTATTCCGAAAGGAGTATTCAAGTGCTCTACCCATAACCCTAATGCTAGAGCCGCCTAGAACTACTCTATTGTTGAGGATCTGGGCCAAACACCTTGTGCAATGTTTGCTTTGGAGGTACTCCAGACGTGTCCATCACAAAAGAATGCCTTACTCTCTGCCTTAGGATCTCTAGAACCTAGTGGCTCGAAGGTCATCAAGTTTGATGTCACAGACGTGAAGCCTCGCTTACCCTACCACGTGGCTTTCCAAATCCACATGGAGTATTCTAAATATACCATCAAACGAGCGGTCGTTGATGAAGGTGCTGCCACTTGTGTGATGTCCTTAGTCTATTGGAAAGCTATCAGTTCTCCAACCCTTTCAAATTTGTCAACCATGTTGACTGCATTCGACGGTCATTCCTTCCGTCCACATGGTATTCTCCTTGCCTTTCTGGTCCAGTTAGGTGGGAAGATGGTAGAGGTGGAAGTAGAGGTAGTTGATGCACCTCTCGATTATAACCTGTTACTAGATCACAATTGGACTTATGCTATGGTCATCGTCGTATCGTCCATTTTCCGCACACTTTGTTTTCCTCATCAGGGGGAGATTGTGACGATCGACCAGTTATCCTTTGCGTACTCTAGCCCGAATGCATATGTTGGACCGTCGATCCCTGTGGTTGACAATTCTCAACCGGAAACTGAGAATATCGGTGTCGGAATGTATTCTTCACTCATGGGTACTTTCGACTTCTTGGCACCGACTCACCACGTTTACGCCATGTCCAGTACGCCTGCTTTAGTAGAGAGGTCCATCCCTTTCCACACTTCTTATTTTAGTGACCCTTGGACCCTACCTTCTCCGACTTCGTCGGTTAAAGGTCAGTCGCATGCTAGCATGGCTATGCCACTATCTGCAATAGAGATTGCATATCAAGATATCCTTGACTCTTCTACCGATCCCGATCCTGTTCCCTCGCAGAGGGTCGAGGAGAATCCAGTTCTTAGGCCCGTGTGGGCCACTTCATTATCTTGTTCACATGATTTATTGGATGAGACTTTTCCTTTGGATGAAGCTATCCTTGAATCCGTGAATGTTTCTGAGAGACCTTGGGATGATATGCATCATCGATCTTATTTTCTCCCAAGTCTTGAAAGAATTGAGCAAGATGATTTTAGATCTACCCTGCGTGAGATAGTCGGTCACGTCGTAGTTCCACTTTATACACATGGAATTTACACCGAAGGGAATATGGCAAGTATTTATCCTACCGTCTAGATCAATATCTCTCATACCCCTGGAAAGATCGAAAATGTAAATATAGGTGCAGATTGTTCGCCAGAAGAGATTCTGATCTACACCAACCTCTTCAAGGAATTTTGAGACGTATTCGCTTGGTCATATGAAGAGATGCCAGGGATCGACCCCCATATTTTCGAACATGAGATTAGGACTTACCCGGATGCTAAAACCTTTCAATAACGTCTGAGAGCTGTTAATCCTAGGAAGGCCCCCGCTATTAAGGCAGAGGTAGAGAAGCTACTTAATGTCGGCTTTATCTACTCTGTTCCCTTGACCGAATGGGTATCCAACCCCATTTCTGTGAATAAAAAGAAAGGAACCATCTGTGTGTGTATGGATTTTCTTGAATTGAACAAGGCCTATCCTAAAGATAGCTTCCCCACACCTTTCATTGATCAAATTCTCGATGAGTGTGCGGGAAGCAAAATATTTTCTTTTATGGACGGATTTTCAGGCTATAACCAAATCCAGATCAAACCCAAAGACCAACATAATACGACATTCATATGTCCTTGGGGCCCGTTTGCATACCGGAAAATGCCTTTCGGCCTAAAAAATGCCGGAGCAACCTTCCAATGATCCATGGCTTTTTCTTTACATGATCTCAAACACATATTCAAAGCTTATCTCGATGATCTTGCTGCTCACTCTCGTAAGAGAGTGGATCATGCTATGCACCTTCGACTGGTTTTTGAAAGATGTCTCTACTATAGAATCCGACTCGATCCTCATAAATGCATATTTTGCGTTAGATCTGGCCATCTCTTAGGATTCTTAGTCTCCGAGATAGGGATCATGGTAGATCCACTTAAGGTTGAGGCAATTCTTCAGTTGCCTCCCCTGCACATGATTAGACAACTTCAAGGTTTACAGGGGAAAGCTAAATTTTTGCGTTGGTTTATTGTGAATTATGCCAATATCACTAAGGGTTCATGCACCTATTGAAGAAAGACACCCCATTTATCTGGGATGAGCGAGCCCAAAAGTCTTTTGACGCTTTAAAGAAAGCCTTTGTATCAACCTCTCCACTAAAATCTCCTGATTACAGTAGAGATTACTTGTTGTATATCGCTGCGTCTGAAGAGACCATTGGTATGGTTCTAGTTCAGGAGGTTGATGAGATCCACGATCACGTCATCTACTATCTCAGTCAAAATTTATTCGGTTCTGAACGTAATTACTCGCACGTTGAAAAGATAGCTTTGGCTGCCGTCCACATAGTCCAATGTTTACGACACTATATATTGCTTTTCAAAACTACTGTGGTTGCCGATGTTAATCCATTTCAATACGTCCTCACTAGACGTATCATAGGCAGAAAATATAATAAATGGATTTTCATCTTACAAGAATTTGATCTCGACTTTGCTTCGGCCAAGTCCAAGAAATCACTAGTTTTTGCAGAGTTAATATTTGATTTCCCACGATTAGAAGAAGATGTTATTCATGTCGATTCGTTCGTAGATGAACACATTTTCCTCATCTCATCGTCTGACCCTTGGTATGAAGATATTTTTTTATATCTTCAAACCTTGAAGTTCACTCAACATCTCTCGTGAGATGATCGATGGCATGTTAGATACCAAGCCAACAAGTATACAATTGTCGACGACACTTTGTATTTTCGAGGAGTAGATAGTATCTTATGTTGTTTCTTAACTCACGAGGAAGCCGAGTTAGTCCTTAATGATTTCCACAAAGGGGCTTGTGGTGGTCATCTATCCGGGTTTGCGACAACCCAAAAAATCTTGCGAGCTGGTTACTTCTGGCTCACCATCTTTAAAGATTGTATTGAAGCGGTTAAGAAGTGTCACCCCTGCCAGGTGTTCACTCGAAAAATGCACTCACAACTAGCCCCTCTTCACCCAGTCATTAACATCGGTCCCTTCACCAAGTGGGGAGTATATTTCGTTGATTGCAACCCAACTTCAGCTGGGGGGCATCAACACATTATCGTGGATGTCAACTACTTCACCAAGTGGGTCGAAGCCATGCCTATCATGAAATCCGATGGGAAGACTGCAACTTTTTTCATATTCAACCAAATTATCGTCTAGTTTGGAATCCCGAGTGAGATTGTCACTGATCATGGTAGTCATTTTCAAAATGAAATGATGATAGAACTAGCATCTAATTTGGGGTTTAAACATGATCAATCATCTCCTTATCACCCCCAGGAAAATGGGCAAGTAGAGGCCGTCAATAAGTCTCTCAAGACCATCTTGCGAAAAACTATTAGTCGGAGCAATTCCAACTGGCATATCATGTTATATCCCGCACTTTGGGGATACTGAACCTTAGTTAAGAATGCCACCGGTTTTTCTCCTTTTCAGTTAGTACACAGTGTGGAGTCGATACTTCCCGTTGAATGCAAAATCCCTTCTCTCAAATTGGCAGTCGAGCTCCTACTTGACACTTCGGATTTAGAGCGACGCCTTGTACACCTAGAGAGTCTTGACGAGTAGTGTCGGGACACCTTTACAACTATTGAGGCAAACAAGAAACATGTCAAGGTTTAGTACGATAAGTCTATTTGTCCCCAGTTGTATGCTGAAGGTGACTTGGTCCTCTTGTATGACCAAGACAAAGAACCTCTAGGGGCATGCAAGTTTAAACCCATTTGGCATGGTCCTTATATCGTGTGACATGTTCTAGAAAAGGGAGCCTACGAGTTGGAAGATTATGAAGGGAATAAATTTCCTGAGCCCAGAAATGGGCTCTACGTAAAAAGGTGGGTACCCTAGTTAGAACCTCTTTGTAATTTGGTTCCCATGCTGAGATTTTTTCTTAGGACTGGGAGTCCATTATAATTCGATACATGACTTTATAATGAGCCTCAAGCTCTCTTCTTTAAGATCGACTTTGACAAAGCATATGATCATATTGACTAGTCCTTCATTACTGAGATGTTGACGTGTCTGGGATTTGGTCCAAGATGTGTGGGGATTTCTCATTCATGCACACACGATCTTATTACCCGTGGACTCCCAAAAAATGAGTCTTAGTTAAGCTCTTTTCCTACTCATTATTAAAAAATTGAAAAGATTTCCAAGTGATTTGTCCCTTTCACACTCGTTAAAATTGGATTTGAAAGATCATGAGTCTTAGTTAAGCTCTTTTCCGACTCGCTATAAAAAATGGAAAAGATCGCCGAGTGAACTTGTCTTTTTCACACTCGTAAATTGGATTTGAAAATATGTCTTTTTGGCAGAAGTTTACCCCTTTTTCACACCAAGTAGACTAAAAGATATAAAAAAGACATTTTTTGACGTTAAATTGTGATTTCATCTCATGCCCTTGCTTGCAGTATTGAGCCTTTAGTCAGTTCTCTCTATGCGTTATAAACCATGGGCCAAGCAGTTTGCATCCTCAACCAAGCAGAGCCTTATTTATATCCTTCACAATTTGACACCCTATACCCTGGAGGGAACATCACCCTGAGTGCCCATATCCCACATGCATTTCCTTGCATTGAGCATAGGTACATTCCACTGCTAGAACTGGTTTTGCTTACTTCCGACACTCGTTCCCTCCTCTGTATCATAGCATTCACTTGTTATGAGAAAAAAAAAAGATGGGCGGGAAGGGAGTACTATATTGTAATTGGCAGCGGTTGTGTCGCCTTTGAACAGAGAACAAAGTTATTGAGTCCTTGTGTCATCATAATTTTGGGTTTATCATGGCCTTAGGAAGTTGATCTCGTTACATAATTCTCTCTACCAACTTGTTAATCTTCCAGTCACTATAGAGAACATTATGGATGCCGCCTGCATCTAGTTTTCACATCATTAAGTCTATGCTGCCGGAGTCCACCGTATGTCTCATGCTCTTGTTCAAAGGAAGTCTATCAACCTGTGTCAGCCACTCCTTAGAAATCTTGACTTTGCATGTCGGCCATACCCTCATTTTTTCTCAGAATCACATGATACTTTGGTCTTATGATGCACCCTGGCCCTAGTTTCATCATTGGTAGGTCACCTTGAATCCAACAATCGACATTTCATCATGGGTCGTTGACTGGGTGGTTTCCCTTGTGTTCGACGATAAGACATCTATTCACACTTTGGGATTCGTGCAGTGTCTTGGATGCCATTAGCCTTATTGGTGGTTTCCTCGTCTTTTTCAGTAGTTTTCATCATTGGCTGCTATTCAGAGGGTCTTTTTCATGTACCACTTGCATTTGGCACAAGTGAAAGATGCACAGGGTTGTTGGTTCATGAACATGTTCTTCGTCCGATATCCACCAAATCATGAAGCTCTTTCTTTGTTCCTCGTGTTGATTCATGAGAGATGCCTTAATGATCTCCTTTCAACAGGTCTCTTTCCATCGACTTCAGCTCATGTATTCTGGATATGAGACCTAGAGTTTTATGAGTACCTTGAGGCTTGCAGTCATTAGTGACAAGCTCTCTTGCCATTGACAGATGGGAATACATCAATGTCTCCTGATCAATGGATCTCTCAATTGTTCGACACCATCTCCTTTATTCACATTTGTAGATATGTACTCAGTGCCTTGATACCTACTTTCATCATTGGTAGGCTGTCTTGCATTTGTTAATGGTATACCTCAACTCATCGTGTTCGACCTCAACTCATTTATTCACATGATGTAGACTTGCACCATTGGCGGACCGTATTGAAGACTTGAAGGTATCACTTTGTGGATGCAGTTTTCCTGAGCTGTTGCTTCCATTTTATTGGACCAGTACCTATTTGACTTCAACGATCATGGGAGATTAGATTGTACTCCATGGTATACAGATATCTTCAGATTGATTTTGAGACTGGTTTCATTGGGCCTTGTTCGTGACTATGACAACTATTGGCATGTAACCACATTTATACTTGCCTACTCATGGCCATGAACACTTGTTGGTATATTTTCCACATGGATCTGAATTGTATTCTTGGCAGCCATGTATGCAAAGTCAGTACATAATGTAATGAAAAATTGAGTTCATCCAACTGGTTCTCTACCACTCCACTTTTGAATTATTTATAATGTATTTTGGCCATCACAGATACTCCTCTGATCTCACACATTAGGGGGCATCTGTTATAGCAAGATTTTCCTCACCATTTCTATCTTGCACAAAGGGCCTTTTTCCATTTCCCTATACAGACTTATCAACCCCCTTTTTGATAAATCCAGAGCCAAAAATATATATTTTTCCACATTTACGCTCCCTAATTGCTTTGCAAGATGCGTATACACTTGATACTCCACTACAACTCGTGTATATCGAGATTTGTGCCAGAAAATACAAAACAAGGTCGAGTTCCATGTCACGACAAAATATCTCTGATCTTTGGCCTTCCATATACTGGAAACGTTCTGACTCGGCCCTTCAGTTGCATTTTGGAGGCTATAAGAGCACAATTTCGAGCTATGGAAAAAGGGGAGAAAGCATTCAACTTTCAGAGAAAAGTTACTATGGAGAAATTACTTCATATTGAGTTTGCATCCCTTTGTCCCTCAAGTCTGAACACAGTGTTCAACCCCCAATATCTTTCCTTATTTCCAAGAGGACCTCATTACCTTTTTTCTATGAGCTTGCCTTTGGTGGAGGATTGAAGTGGTGGAGACCCAGTTGGAAGGAACTTGGTTTCTTGGTTTCGAACCATGCCGACACAGAAGTCTGTAATGTTGATACTTCTGTTGACCAATCATTAATAGAAATACTCCTTTCCAGTCCTATCGATATCTTGCAAATATATGATTATTATCCATGGGCATGTTTGTAATATTTATTAATGGATTGTGCTATCTGATGTGTTAACTCATTTTATATATTGTCACTACATACTTGCATCGCTTGTTTGTTGAGAACTTCTTGCAGGTGTAAAGCTTTGGGTCAAAGTGCTCAACGGTGGAACGGTATCAAATGATTGGATCGAGGTAGGCTTATTCCTCGTATTGCACATTACTTTATATAGCACATGTTGGAATTGAGTTGATTTCTGTAGTCATACCTGTCTGTTGTGGTTTACCCTTGGCCATAGAGAGTTTTTCCCTTGTAACATTTATATATGTATTTTTTTATAATTTAAATTTATTTTATTTATATATATGTTCTTAACAACATTTGTATGTGAATCAAAGATGATGATGATGAGAGGAGAAACAATAGAAGTAGGTTGAGACACACACATTTGTATGTCAGTGGGGGCTAGGGAGAGGGATAGGGAGTTGTTTCCTCACCCTATTTCATAGCTGACACACGAAATTTTCATGGGTGTTGGCCTCTTGAATTTTTATCGAGAGGGTACATCCCATAGGGGAAAATAGTTTTTGTTACAGTAGTTGATCTATCGCTAGGATCATGGGAAGCAAGGGTTCAAGGTTATTCTTGATCTGTGGAATCATCTCACAGAGGAGGATTTCTATTTCATCATTAGGTTGTCTAAGAGGGGGAAGGATTTTCCCCGTATCCCCCCGCTACTTCTTGGTGTTGTAGGAGAGACCTTGCTAGCATATGTGCAGAGATATGTCCATTTGGAGGTTCATTCCTCTTTTGAGTTTTAGGTTCGTGATGGTCAATTATGGATAAGTTCATTTGGTAGAGAGGACATTAGGTGGCTGTTTCTTATTCTCTCAGCACTATCAAATTATAGATTTGATGGGTAGCGCATTATTTTCTCTATGTTGTATTATGTAGATAGTTTATTACAAAGGCCCCGATTGATTAGGTGGTGAATTTTTTTTTTGAGATGGTTTTTTCATGCAATAGATCACTATCAAATTGTTTTACATGGCATGAGATTCTTCCCATTCACGTAAGAGTTATTTACACTATTTTTTTAGAGGGTTCATTGCACTCAGCCAGTACCGTGCTTTCCTGCTGGGCATATGATTGATGCACATATGCACATGTGGGGGCAATTGATTCCCAAGAGGGGCCAATACAAGTTTCCCATTTCTTCGGTTGGTAAGGATATATGTGATTTATTGTCTAGAGAGGAAAATCCTATCTTCTATATTGCAGAGAACCTGTACATGGGGATGGATTGGAGAGGATGTAAAAACATATGATTTACAACAATCGAGCTAGTAAATGAGAGAGGTAATATTGTTGTTATGTTTTGATAAATCTAGTTGCATATTTTTATGTCTTATTTAATGCACATGCAATTTATTGTAACATTTTGTTTCAATTATCTTATTATTATTATTATCTATTATTTTTATAGCATATGAAAACCTCAACAATCTCAGTATCTCATCCTCTTTATGAAATCCATCAAACCCATTAGTTTTCATGCTAATTGTGAGGCTTTGATAGTGATTGTGGGATTAATGCACTTGGAGTCTTATTGGAGGAACCCATGTAAGGTTCATAGAGTGGTGTCGACATTAAATATTCTGGTTGTAATATTCCTTATATGTTAGCAATAAACAAGAGATTTCCTTCCCCAATTCATGTGTCTATTTTCTTGTGAATAATTTTGAATGTTTATAGCTTATTTCATGATAATTAGTACATATTTATGTTAATAATGATTGCATATATGCTCTTGTAGATTATTTTCTGTGTTTTTTTAGGTCAACTTTGGGAGGAGACCTGCAACTTAGGAGAAAACAACAAACAAAGGGGATCTACTATGAATGAAAGGATACAAGGTGTCATTATTCATCTTTTTCATGTTTTCCTTGTTTAAAAGCAATCATTAGGGTTTGTGAGATTGGGTAAGAATAGGTGAGTTTCTATATTTTAAGGATTCATCGCTCTGCCTAGCCATTAGACCTTGACTAGGGGGATTTCCCCCCAAAGAAGAATTAGGGGCTCTGATGGGGAGTCTCCTTAGGGTTTGTTTGGGAGATCATTATTTTGTTTTATTTCTTGTTTTATCTGTACTTTCTGAGTCTATCTGAGTCTCTGGTACCCTCTAGGAATTTACCAGGTTTCTTGAATTGGGTATCAAGTCCGAATATTTTCTTTTTTGAATACTTTTAGACCTGTATGTGTCCTGTTAGTTGCTCAGACCACGTACATATGTGTGATGCCTTAGTACAACACGTGTGCATACACACTATTTCTGAACACAACCTGTGTGTCTGTCAAAATTTGTTTTTTTTCAATACCTTTTCGCTTTTTTTGGGAAATGTTTTGGTTTCTTAGGTCTTCCTGAGTATTAGAGACCTCTATTGACTATTGTTTGATAGGTTTTGAGTCTCAGTTTGTTTAAAAGGTTGCAATATAATGTATTTTGTATGGTCTTCTTTGTTTATCTATTTTTTTCAAAGTTTGAAGGTTTGTTTATAAGCTTTTTTTTCCCTTCCCTTGCTTTCATTTTCAAAAAGAAAAAGAAAAAGAAAAAACATTTTGTAGCTGCATTTTCATGTTACATTGCATTGTTTACATTTTATATTTGAAAAAGAAAAAGATCTTAGTATAGGCTTTTGTTTTCTTCTCATCTTGAAAATAATTTAAAAGGAAAATAATACTTCTTTGTTTTCTTCCTTTACTTTTCTCGCATTGAGGAAAAAGTTGCATTGTGAATTTTTGCATCGAAAAGAGAAAAGTTTGCATTTCAAGTTTTTGAAGCATTGTTCATGCATTTTTCTTGAAACTCTTTTTTCATTTGTAGAATTAGTGTAAAATATTATTTTCCAGTGTTCTAATTAGTTTATTTTTTACAAGAGTCTCAAACAACATCAGTTGCACTTCCGTTCCTTGAGTAATAAAAGCCCCTAAAATGAACACACTAATCTAAAATATATTAGTAACACTTTTTATAGGGTTCACCAATAGCTTATGCTAGGGCCTTGGATTATGTGTGGAGAGGTAAACTCTCCAAGGCCAACCAAAACTTAACTTGGGTGTCTGTGCTAGGG
>ML788575.1:196572-214533 GCA_009831015.1 Picea engelmannii | reverse complement strand
TTTATATTCAATCTTTGGAAGTTCTCAATGTGCTCGGTAACTGAACCCTTTTGCTTGAGATTTATCAATTGGCTAAAGAAGGTATTGCTACTTGTATCCTCATAGTGTGCTATCATTTCTTCCATGAAAATTTTCCAAGTGACAGGTGATTTGCGAGAACAAAGCCATCGATACCATACAAATTGATTAGGTTCTAAATATAAAAAAGCAATTCGTACCTTTTGTGTATGTGGCACATTATGGAGATCAAAGAATTGCTCCATCTGAAGTATCCATGTGATTGGGTCCTTGCCATCAAACTTCCTCATATCAATCTTAGGAACGTGGTTGGTCTTCCTGAGAATCACCTTTTGATTTTGAGCCTATTAGGTCTGGTAATTTTTTTCTCAAGAGGCCTCTCTAGTGGACATTTGTCTCTATGTTTATCCTCTATAAAGGATTTTCTACAGACTATATTTTAGATTTGTCATTCAAGAGTGGACTATTGTTTATTTTTAGTTCTTCTTTTATTAGGTTGTGTGGATAATGACTGTGTGTGGTTCTCCCTTTTGTGGGGCCTAGGTTTTTCAAGATCCAAAACTCTCTCAGTATACCTTGAGAATCCCTAAAGGATATTTTGCGGGTAGAAATGATATTTGTATGGATTACGATATTCATTTTTCTCTCGGGCTTTGTCTGGTATCTTAATTATTTGTTTATTAGTGGGTTTAATATGTGTTTTGTTTTAATGGATTGTAGGGAGTTGCAAGAAGTAAGAAGGGTGTTGCAGAATCATGAGGAGAAAATTTAGTGTAATGGGTCATCCATGTTCTCAGTCATTGTAAAGGTACATGATAATGAGAATAGTGCAACAGAACAATCAATAACCACTTTAGAAGAAGAATGTAGCATGCTAAGAAATATGGTTTTGAATTTGAGTAAGGGATCCCTATCACTAGCCTAAAACTAAAGAATTTTAGTTATCTTAGGATATGGGGAGTTAAGGGAAGAAGAAACTATGCACCAACTAGTTGAAGATATGGATATTGGAAAGAAATACTCGATACAATCAAATGTTTTCCTAGATGAGGCTATCAGTCGTCATGTGTTCCATTAAGTATTATGTTTTTTAAATTTGTTATTATACTCAGAGTCTTTTATAAAATTTATAGTTACAATAAGAATTGTGACTTTTCACCCAAAGACGTATGTAAATTGTGTATCTAGAAAGCAAGGAGCTATCTCTTTTTGTTTAAAATATCAGGACATGAAGTATATGTATTATTTTTTTTTTGTTTGTTAATTTGTGCAGGACCTGCGATTAACCTGTGGCTTGAGAAACCATGACTCAGGGGCATCTAAGCCGTCAAAATCACCCGGGGATCGCACCCGGCCTGAGCCACACCAACCCTTAACATGGTTGGATTTTTTGTCCCCGCAGGTTTCGAACCGGTGACTTTAACATCACGGAGTGGCTTAACAACACACTCCGTCACCGACTGTCCTACACCTCGGGGACTATGTATTATTGTTGTTATCCTGGAAACTAATTTTTATAATACAAAATCTCCTAGTTTCAGTTTAAGAAAAACCAAAATATTGCATAATCTAGAGAAATCAAATCAATATGTGTCCCTTGCCAAAAGGAATTACATCTAAAATCCTACTTATTGGAATGGTGCTAATGGAAGTCATCAACACATAGAAAATGAGAATGAGGTAGAAAATGCTAGTATGGACCTTCATCAAGAGGTAACCACTCCAAAAATAGAAAATGAAGCCCCTCTAAACCCTCCAAAAAATATCCCCTCCTATGACTAATACAATAGCTTAATGATGGAAAGGTGTCAAGAAAAGATAAAACTCATTGATCGAAAATTGAAATGAGCTTATTAAGAATCTAGTGGATAATCCAAAGAGCTATATAATATGAGAAACCATTGGTAAAGGTGAATATGATACCATAGTGGAAGAAGTAGTAGGCATTCTTACTCGTGAAATATATATTATGTTCCAGGGAAATCTTAGGGATTGAACTTAGGTAGCCAACTAGAAACCCAAAAAATAGTGTTGACATGCCTTCAAAGATTTGATTCAATCCTAAAGGGGAAAGGATGTCCTAACCAACCTCTTTAGGTGTATATTTGTTTCCTAACTACTATGTAATTAATTCATCCAAATCTATGATATTCAGTAAGGTAAAAACATTAATTACTTAAGGAAATAAAAAGATTTTACTCAAGCCTTAAGGAGAAAGACCGTGTCCCAAGATTCTTTTTGAAATTTCTTATAGGTTAAGTCACAATGACATTTTAGATAAATATAAAATAATTATTTCTATGAAAAAAAACTCAAACCTACACCTAATTTTCCACACACACACACACACACACACACACACACATATATATATATATGTTGTTGGAATATTCATCAATACTGAGAGGGCGGGGGGGAGGGTTGGGGGGGTGAATAAATATTGAGCACCTTTTACCGTTTTTAATCAGAATGTAAACATTAATTTATCAACAATGTATCACTTATAAATGCATTCAAGATATCATCAAGATATAACCAAAGATACACAATACACAATAATTTTACATGGAAACCCAAATAAGAGAAAACCACAAAACACTTTTTAATATATATCTTTGAGATTACATCCACCGGAAGCACCAACTTCCAAAATTATTCATCACCAATTGGAAGGAGAAACCAACCCCATTTTTATAGGATGTAACCTAAAGGAAGCTACAACTCCCTAAATTATCTAGTTCCAACTGGAAGGAGGCTCTAACCCCCTATTTTACAAGATCCAACTTGAAGGAAGCAACGAATCCCTAAATTCTCCAGATCCAACTGGAAGGAGGCTCCAACCCCCTAGTTTACAAGCTCCAACCTGAAGGAAACTCCAACTCCCTATATTCCCAAACTCCAATTGGAAGTAGGCTCCAAACCCCTAGTTTTATGAACACTAACTCAAAGGAAGTTGCAAATCCTCTACAAGAACCACCCTGCTATCCGAAGACACCAATATTCCCGTGCACCACCCAACCACCCTTGTTTCTCAGGCACCAACCTGGAGGAGACTTCGATCTCCTACCTTGTACCTCCCTTCCACCCTTAAATATAAATGAGAGAATCAAAATGTCACTGTTATTGTCACTGATACTGATACATCATCATCATCAAAACCATATCCACCACAAATGATATATAAACATCATCAAAACTAGATACACCATAACTGATACATCATCATAAAAAACTAGATGCACCACAACTGATATATCATCATCATCAAATATGGATACACCATAACTAATATATAAACATCATCAATATGGGTCCACTTAGAAACTACGTCTACATAAATATATTAGGTCCAAATGGGTCCACATATAAACCCCAACATCACTTAAATTTCTCTCAAACTTATGTTTGGGAATAGTTCCTGTATTACTCACAAACCTTAACTTCTAACAAGTATAACTCCATACTTGTAATGAATAAAGGTATGAAACTTGTACCCAATATTCTTTGATATATTCTCTGAATTTCCTCCAAGTTTTTCTCCTTGAATCATCACTGAAAATGAGATATAGTGAATATGGAAGACCTTCCTAAATTCTGTCCTGTTTTGGAGAGAGAACTTGCATATCATGCCACACACTCAATATTTGATATTTGATTCTGAAACTTATAGAAAATATAATAAAGCCTATATTGTTTCAAATGCAATTTGTCTCATATAATTTCAATCATATATGACTAAGTTATGACTTTTTTACATGGAACACCTATTTGAGACTAGTTATAGGACTAGTAAAAAATGCTTCCACAGAGTGTATCTCCAAAATTAAAACGAAACAGAAGCTGCAATTCGTACCAATAGTACCTTGATATGTCTTCTTAACAACCTCCAAGTTTCATTATCTGAATCATTCTATAAAAAACATTATAGCGAAAATGGTAAGATGAACTTTAAAAAACATACCTTAGAACACATCATCACAAGACTTCATCTTCCCTTGGAATTTCACCCTTCTTCACTTCATCTTCCCTCTGAAATTCACTACCAATATTGTGCTAAGAGATCAAAATATTGAATGATAAAAATGAGAGGTTCTTGATGTGTATTTATACCATTCCAAGTACCTTCTTTACTTGACCTTGAGCTAACTTGTAACTTCTTGTTTGCAACAACTTTTTCTCTTGTACTTAACTTCAGGGACAACTTATAACTTCTTGAACTTATATCTGAGGCTTCTTGACCATGCTTTGGGGCTTCATACTTAACGTGGCATAAATCCTCAACCGTGAGGAACCAAGTGGCATTCCACATACCGTTGGAGATGGATTGATGAGGACTATCAATCAATGGATGTTTTGCATGCATTTTCAATGTCCTTCAAACTCTTTTTCTTCAATCAACTTCAGGCTTCATGACCACACCTCTAGGGCTTCTTAACCACTTAACCAAATTTCCAGGGCTTCTTGTAGCCTTCTTTAAATAATCCTCCCATGAGGGCCATGCTTAAATCTACACCATAAGGGGACCACTTTGGAGACTTCTTCAAATACACCCATGACTTCTAGAGGCTTCCAAAATAACTTCGAGGATTCTTCTAGGGTTGAAAAGGGTTGAAATCAATGACAACCAATTTTCCAAAAATATCCCCCTTTGGCATTGATGGCAACACTCATACTCCCTGTGTGACCATTGTTCCCCCTGTCTTCATGCTTCTGATCTTTCTCTCCCACTTTTGTTCTTTCTCTCCCCCTTTGTCATCAATGGAAAAGGTTAACTCTCCTTGAAAATATCCTTTCTTTTGGCAATCTCTCTCCCCTTTTATTCTTTGAAATATGTCGTGTAGATAAATGTGGGTCGTATTTTATATGCTTCCTTTCCTCTATTTCGGGTCTTCTTTTCCATTGGCACGTCTTGTTATTGTAATCCACTGACGTATATTAAAAGCGTTCATGTTAAGGTTCCTTCATTACTTAATTTCAATTCTTCATTGCGTGTCATGTCTTCACTGAGCTGACATCAATGACATAATCATTCAACAATATTCCCTTGAAAGTATAACTCCTCCTGACGATTTCTCTCCCCCTATTTTGTTGTGCCTCTCACGACTTGCCTTCATGTGACTAGATGGGTCCACATGTTAGTATGCTTCTTTTTTGAGTCATATGTTTTACTGAACATTACTCTAGATGATAATGCCAACGAGTCTTTCGGCAATTCCTCTTGAGTTCATTCTTTCATCCACTGTCATGTATATTCTATGGTTATTTTCAAGTATTTTATTCTATACCTTCCAAATATCTCATGAATTCATCTATGTCCATATGTCATGAAACTACCCATGAATTTTCTACTCAACTGCTCACAATTTTGACTCATCTATCACTTTATTCTAAAAACAGTTGCAATTGATCACCACATATTCCTGCTTCACAACTTGAATCAAATATGTCCACTTGTTTTCTCTATGTTCAAATAAAACTCTACAATTCTGCAACAAGTACACATTCTTAGATTTGTAATGAATATATCCCTTCTTGAATACATGCTTGGAATTATCTATACAATCATGAATCTCTGCCTCAAAAGTGTGTCAATGATATTCCTCATAATTTTCAGCTGACTTCTTCATACTTGCATGGAGAAGTGTTCTAAAAATTGTTCCTTGAAGTAATCAACCAATCTGTCATGAGACATTCCACACTTCTGCCATCAAACCATTATGAATCTTTCTTCCCAAAATTTGCAAACAATTTCTTCATACTTCCTGAAAGATAGTTCTCCAATTTGTAATAGTTACTTCTTAGACTCCCCCTCTTCAACATTCACATTATTGGGTGTCTCAAAGCCAGATTGCTTAGAACAATGTATAATCCTACTCTGTTACAGGATCATCATTCTAAATTATGACATATTGCTCTTTTCCTATGTATTCATCATGATTTCACAATTTTGTAAATCCTGTGAGTATGATCTCTGGCAGTTCTTCATTCACCCTCTCTTTTTGTTTTTCTTTTCTTCTCCAAAACTTCTTATACATAATATCGATGTTATCCTTCATGGAAGGATTCATCATGTTTCTATAGTCACGAGCTATGTGTCCATAGTTGTGGCATTTGTAACATTCAATATTGTAGGGGGGGCACATAAACATCTCTTGCTTGAAAATTTCTTACATACGCTATGGAATCTACACCTTTATGTAAAAAGTTATTACAAGAAAATGATAACTAGGAAATAAACTTTGATACCTCGGAGCCAACAATCCTCTTTGTGATGTAGTATTTCTGAATTCATACCTTAACTGATCACAATCTTCTCTTTTGTTGTTTCCTTCACAATGATTGAAGATTCTTTGATGTTTGGGGGTAGAAGGTATTCTTGGAGATACACCTCTTCTACATTCATTCCTATTTGATTCTTTCTGACCATGATCCCTTCCTTTAAGAATGTTTGCATAATTCTTATATTTCTCTTCATTCTTCTTTTCTGGCAACCTGGAACACTTCTCTTCAACTTTCTTTACTGGCAGTGTGGAGCTTCCTCTTTTTTCAACGCTCTTCCTGGGATTGACATTTGAATATTATTTTCATGAGGCCTCACCAATGTATCCAAGACCTTCTTTATTGAATGGTGACCATTGATAGTTGAGAATATCTTCTATTACTTGAGAAATCTTCAATTTCTTTTTGAACTTGTCAACTTCAACTCTTAATGTGGCAACTTCTTCTTCAAGCTTCTCACAATATTCTTCTTTCTTCATTATCTAGATATTCATTACTTCTTCCATTATATTTGCTTCTTCAAGTTGGGTTTTCAAGAGATTATTTATTTTTCAAGTCTTCTTTCTTGTTGACTAAATTTTTCTTCAAGCTTGCTTGAGTCCTCAAATATTTCCTTAAGATTACTTGTCAAAATTTCTTCTTTTCTTCCAACTAATTTTTGAGTGTTTCTTCAATCACTTTGGATTATTCCATCGAGTGTATCTCCAAAATTAAAATGACCCAGAAGTTGAAATGCATACCATAGGTATCTTGAAATGTCTTCTCAACAGCCTCCAAGTTTCACTATCTTGATCATTCCAGAATTTTTTTTATAGCGAAAATGATAAGATGACCTTTAAAAAACATACCTTAGAACACATCATCACAAGACTTCATCTTCCCTTGTAATTTCTCCCTTCTTCACTTCATTTTCCCTTTGAAATTTTCTGCCAAGATTGTGCTATGAGATAACAAGATTGAATGATAAAAATGAGAGGTTCTTGATGTGTATTTATACCCTTCCAAGTACCTTATTTACTTGACCTTGAGACGACTTGTAACTTATTGTTTGAAACAACTTTTTCTCCTTTACTTAACTTTATGGCCAACTTATAACTTCTTGACCTTATATCCAGGGCTTCTTGACCATATTTTGGGGCTTCATATTTAAGAGGGAATAACACCTCAACCGTGAGGAACCACGTGGCATGCCACCTACCGTTGGAGACGACTTGACGAGGACTATCAATCAACAAATTTTTTACATGCATTGGAAATGTTCTTCATACTCATTTTATTCAATCAACTTCAGAGTTCATGACCACATCTCTGGGGCTTCTTAAGAACTTAAGCACTTAACCATATTTCCATAGCTTCTTGTAGAAATTTTCAAAGTGTCTTCCCATGAGGGCCATGCTTAAATATACGCCATAATGGGACCACTTTGGAGACTTATTAAAATACACCCATCACTTCTAGAGGCTTCCAAACTTGCTAGGAGGCTTCTTCTAGGGTTGACTAGGGTTGACATCAATCACAAAAAAATTTCCAACACACACACACACACACACATATAATTCTCAAATATTAAGTTGTGTCAATACTTAAAAATTAATAAAAATAGAAATAGTAAGATATTATTAGAGATCTTACATAATGTCTCATATTACTAAAAAATAATAAAATTAGAAATAACCAAATATTATTTTAGATAATACATAATGTCTCATATTGTCTTAAACCACATTTTTAATCTATATTAATATATAATCATAAAAAAGAAAAAAATAGATCTCAAGTCTACTCTAATCTGTTTCATTTGTTCAAAAACAATATATATGTTAGCACTTGTCAATGGGAATGATGCTATGAACTATCCAACCATACTTTGTAGTTTTTGTTCCCTTTTTATGAGGTTGGGATGATTTATAGTGTTATCTATTTTATATGTTTGGAAGCTAGTGAACCACATGGTGGCTATTTTTAATTTCAAACAAGCACACATATAGGTGTGTGTGTGTGTGTATCTCTGTGTGCGCGCACACACACACACACGTGCATCCACGCTTGCATGAATTATTTTGATTAAGTTGTGAGTCCAAGTATGAACGTTTTGAAGAGATATGATCCCCAACTCCACATTAATGTGATACAAATACTCACTACATGCAATTTACTCGGATTAAAAAGAATTTGTCTCTATTTGTCCTTTATTGCTTGGGGTTACACTAGTATTTATAATCAATTCTCAATAAAAAAATGATTTATGTTGTGCTTCATCAAACACTAGAAGTTGTATTTCATCGAATAATTTAATAAATGAATCCAATTTCATACCCAAAAATTCAATTTATTGAGTAAAATAAACAAATTTTATCCTTGGAGAGAATGATACATGTTTGATCACTAGATTATGGAAACACTGAAGATGAATCTCATGCTCTTTACTAGAGGCATTGGACATTAAGATATCATCAATATAGATAACAATGAAATCATAACATTAATGAAATATGGAGTCCATCCATTGTTGGAATTAACTGGGAGCATTGTGAAGACCTAATGGCATAACCAACCATTGATATTGTCCTTGAGGGATAGAGAATGTTATTTTAGGGATATCATCGAGATGAGTACAACACTGGTAGAAATCACATGTATAGCCAAAATTAGAATATTGTAACATCCCGCTCTTGCACGCACATGATATGATTTATTCTTTGAGGACACTTGCGTGCAAGTGATCTGGTTTAGTATATGGTTGTCTGTTTCACTTATGGATTTCGATGATGATTCTTATGGATTATAATGTTATGTTATTGATAGTTATGTATAGACAGGTGCTATTGACAGGTTTGTTCTGAGTGTGAAGGACACTTGACAGATTGAGGATGTTGATGGCATCGATGGACCTCCTTGGAATCTAGATCGAGTCAGGGAGTGGACTGTATATGGTTTGGGTATTTATGTTTATGAATATGTGACATATGATTAGTATATTACGATGTTGTTTATGATTCGTTGAAATGTTTTGTTGATGGATGAAGGATGACAATTGATTGCTAATAAGACTCACATTAGGAGTAAAGGGGCCATGCACAACTACCAGATATATTGAGGGAGAGCTGTGGCAACAACCCTGCCATATTCTACTAGCACTCCCGCCGTGGCTCAAACTGTAGGTTAACGATTATCTAGGTTGTCGAAGGCCTCAGGGTAGTGGTTCTTACACTCTTATTATACTCCTATCAAAGTTTTGAAGATCTTGAAGTTATTGCTCGAGTTATGAATCTATCATCTCTAGCTACAGAAATTGATACTTCTTGAAGATAAAATTGTATATGTTATTGTACTCTTATATATTCCAATGATTTTGAGACGTAGCCCTACTGTGTATTGTTCATGGATACAATCCTTTTTGACATGGATCCACTATATATCTTTCACATGGCCATGATTATTATATATATCTGACATGGATATGCGATGTACTTGATTGGTAGCCATGCTTAGTTAGTCCCGAGCATGGGTATGTCCACCTCAGAAAGATTGATATTATTGCAGATGACACGCTCATGAAGATTCTTTTGGGCTCACTTTACTCAGTGATTTACCTAATATATTATAATGTATTTCAGCCATTGATTTCTCTTCTGACCTCTCACATTAGGGGGCATCTGTTATAGTCAAAAATTCCACCACTATGATTTTTTTATCATGGTCCATCCATATACACACTTGCAAATCACTTTTTCTGAATTTCCTTCTTAAAAAATCCATTTTTCAATGTGTACGCACCCTGATACATAGTCACCCAATATATGTACGCAACTTGACTGACACATAAGCAAACCGAGTACATATTATACCTGATACATAGACAATCCAGGTACACTCACAAAAGTTACAAAAAATAAAAAATTATGTGCTCTCCCACGGGGTTTACGGGCTATGATCGGTTTCATAACCATTCTTACCTCCTATAGCCCTTCTCACAATTGAATAACCATCTAATTTCAATACAAAAAGGGCCCTAGGGGGGTCATTTGGAGATATAATGAAGAAGCAAAGAAACTCTGCCCAAATTTGTCCTTCTTTCTCTCTGAGCTTATGCATCCAGTTCTGAGTATCCATCCTCAGTAGTCTCATTCCCTCATACTCTTTATGAAATCCATCAAACCCCTTAGTTTTTCATGTTGATTGTGAAGATTTTCTAGTGATTGTGGGATTAATGCACTCAGAGTCTTATTGTAGGAACCCAAACGAGGTTCGTAGAGTGGTGTCTACATTAAATATTCTGGTTCTAATATTCCTTATATGTTATCAATAAAAGAGATCTTTCCTTTCCCAATTCATGTGTCTATGTTCTTGTGAATATTTTTGAATGTTTATAGATTATTTCATGAGAATTAGTACATGTGTATGTTAATAATGATTACATATATGCTCTTGTATATTGTTTTCTATGTTGTTTCATGTCAGCTTTGGGAGGAGACATGCACCGTAGGAGCAAGAAACAAACAAATGGGATCTAATACAAATGGAAGGATACAAGGTGTATTCTTCATAATTTTCCTCTTTCCCTTGTTTAAAAGTAATGATTAGGGTTTGCGATATTGGGTAAGAATAGATCAGTTTATGTCTTTTAAGGAGTCATTTCTCTACCTAGCCATTAGACCTTCACTAGGGGTATTTTCCCCCAAAGCACTCCTCCTCCTTCTTCCCCTCCACATGTGTCTGAACCTGCATCCACATTTGATCCTCCCCCTCCTCATCCTCCTTTGTAATGATCCATATGCTTAAAATATCATAATAGAACATAAGTACACACCATGTACAAAATGTGAGCATGGAGCAAAAATACAAGATAGACAAGTTACACAATAACTCCTTAAATAATAGGATAACCTCCTCCACATAACCAAATAACTTCTTACATCAAAATTCACCCATCTACAATAATGAATACATCATCTTTATATATACCTATTCACACTTGCACATGAGGCCCCTTTACTATTAGGTTGACCTTATTACATATATATTTACACATTACAAGTACATTTAGCCCCATATATTCCCCCTCTTGGGATCATATCATTTACATTTAACCCTATATATGCCCCCCTTGGGTCATATATCTTGGGGCATTCCAAAGGATGCATCGCTTTGTTTTTATAATTTATCGTGGTACTCTTGCTTGAACGACACCAATGCATAAATATACATGAGACACACCAGGGGGCGATGCTTACTGTGAATTTAACACAATACACACTACTTTGGGGTGAGCTGAAGCATTCAGACACACCACGTAGAAATGAAAAATGCCAAATTTCAAGTTAAATTCAAATTTGAATTGGATGAAAATGAAAATATGAAGGTAATAAATAATTTACTTGGTCTCTTATGTCCCAAGGAGGCATGGTTTCACCTTTGAGAGGAAATAAAATTTGTGGTAATTTCAAAAATTTGGAAATGTATGGAATCTATTAATGGAGCTATCCAAGTTGGTGTAGAGCGCCAAAAATAGGGCGTCTTTGGAAGGAGGGTGATAACCAATGATTTCTTGAGAGTTTGAAGGCATGAGATCCACTGTAACAATGAAAAACAATGCATTATTTTTTATTTTATTTACCCTACTGTGGTGTGTTTGGCGATAGAGAGGTGCAATGGTGCATAATGTTCAATGGCACCAGTGCACTTTATTTAGTGTGTGTAATTTTTATTATAAAGTATGATGGTTCTTTTGAACATTGAAACACTGGTGCTTTATTTTTTATGTATGCACCAATACTTATCGACCTTAAAGACACATCGATAAAAAAACCTCCACAAAAACCTATGACCACCTGCCTCAACTAAAAACCTCCGTTATAATAAGAGAAGGGATAGATTTTTGGGGGATATTGTGTAAAAACCTCCACAAGAAGGTGTTCTCCTTGTAGTGTCAATTTTTTTCCTAAATAAAAAAATCATTATTCATATTCAAAAATTGAATGGAAATTACACTTCTCAAGTGCATAGGTGCATACAATACTTACAAGAGTAATATTGCATAACTAATGTACATATAATTTATGTCCCTTTGGAAAATATCCATCTACCCTACCCCTTTTCCCTTTCTTCTTTAACATAATACCACCCCTTATGTAAGCATCTACAATAACTAAGTGTAATTCAAAATTCTAAAGGTCAATATTTGGAGACTTGATTATATTATTTGTAGTTTTGAACTCAAGTTTGTACTTTGGTAGTTTCAATTAATTATGAATGTAAGACTTGTAGAGATTTTACAAAAGTCAAAGACAAATTTTATGAAGAATGATATAGAAAATATGTAACAATTATGTCTCCTCTATGAAACAATCATAATACTAAGATATTTCATTTTGATGATGTTTTTGGAAATTTCTATAAGATCAAATATATCCACATTAAAGTTGTATACTTTGAATTCCTTTTGAGAAAAAATGTGAATTGTATTGAAATGATATGCCACTAATGATGTTTCACATTTCATATATGCATTGAAAACCCATTTCTTCAAATTTTTCGAAGAACTTTCATGAATATCTAGTGCGATGTGAAGAGACTATAGAATAAGGAGTCCTATGCAGAACATACTTTTTTGCTTATTGAGTATGTGATAGGATGAATGGGTTGTAGAAACATGGATAGTGTAGGGCATAGTTGTTCTCCACTTTGATTCTATATATAATTATTGTTATGTATAACAGGAATAATAAGAAAACAAAGTAGAGTAACTATATATCCAGATATATATTAATAATAATAATCTAATTTTAAGGCCACGACCAATCCAAGCATCAAATTGGTATATGAGACCTCTTTATTTGTGGGACAAGGGGTCCACTCCACATAGCAATTTGACTACTAAAATTTACGAAGATGTACGTACCCTACCCCTCTGAATTGCATGTGTCACATACTTGTCATTTCTGAAATTAAATTATCTTCAATTTTTTTCTTCAATATCTATTTTACATTTCAACTAAATTTCAAATTCTATTTAAAATGAATGTAATTTTACAATATTTCAATGTGATATTTTATATACATGAATATCTAGCAAAGATTTTATTTTTCTTTTTCAAAAAATTTTAAAACAAAAAATATTCCTTAAAGCATATCATTTACTATTATGAATTGTTAAATATTTTTAATACTAGAGAACCCCCAAAAAAATATTCAAGAAAATAAAAGGAACGTCCCCATAATCCCTCACATGGCTTAGTATTTTGCAATAGCAAATTTCTTGGCTTTTGTGTTGACATTATATTAGAAAATAAAAGGAACGTCCCCATAATCCCTCACATGGCTTAGTATTTTGCAATAGCAAATTTCTTGGCTTTTGTGTTGACATTATATTAGTGAAATTTGTCGTATCAGAAAACTGAAATGTTTGCATTGGAGTGTCATCTTAGAAACTTTAAATCACCTTCAATAATTCATATGATCTAATAAACTTGATGCAATTGCCCTCATGAGTCTAAGGATGGAATTTGGTGACAAATCATCCAATTGCATCAATGTCATAAAATGGATGGAATGAGTCTAAGGATGGAATGAATTTACTTTATAAAATGGACAAATCACCGAATTGCATCAATGTCATATGGGACATAAAATGGATAAAGATTCTCTAGAAAAACAATATATGGTATATGTTGGTTGGACTTGGGATTTTTTTTTAGGTTTGACTTGTTTTGTTGTGTTGAAAGGTTATTTCAACATGGAGTTTATACATGACATTTCACAAAAATATTAATAACAAACACAAATTTGATGTTGGCCATAAAAAAATATTTCAATGTGAGAGATATAAAGTAATTGAAATTAAGAAATCTCTTATTTTATCTGTAGGTTTTTTTTACTTTCTAGTATGAGGGAGATGTGTAATCCCTTTAATGCTTAATATGGAGTTGAAACATAACATTTCAAAAAACATCAATAACAAAAGAATATTTCAAAATATTTCAATGTCAACTTTATACATGATATATGTATAAAGCAATTGAAAGTAAGAAAATTATTATGGTTAAAACATTTTAATGATGTGTTGCTCAATACAAGGGAATGTGTAATTCCTTCCATGTTCAACATGGAGATGACGTGTGGTATTTAAAAAAAATATTAATAAGGAACAAACAAAATTCTATCTCAGTCATAAATAAAACATTTCAATAAGAGATATATAAAGTATTTGGAAGTAAACAATTTCTTGTTCCGTGGTAAGTTATTTCTACAGATGTGTAATTCCTTCAATGCTTAATATGGAGTTGACACATGGAATTAAAAAAAAAAATTCAATGTTGTCCATAAATAAAATATTTCAATATCAAAAATATATATGAAGCAATTGAAAGTAAAATATTTCTTATGGCTAAAACATATTAATGGTGTGTTGCTCAATATGAGGGGGATGCTTAATTCCTTTCGTGTTCAACATGGAGTTGACACATGGCATATATATATTCATTCTTATGGTTAAAACATTTCAATGTCATGTTGTGCTGAACATGGAGTTGATAAATGAAACACACAAAGTGTGTGTGTGTGTTAAAACTAATGTAAACCCATATTAACTCCAAATCTATCGTGAGCCAAGAGGGATCAATTTCCTTGAGGCACAAATATTTCCTCAAGTTTTTCACTCTAAAAGAGGTTTTCACCTTGAGGAACATGATAGATATGGAGTTAATACGGATCTATGTTGGTAGCCAACATATACTTCTTTCTCCATTCTTTATCGTGGGTTCATTGACAAATATTAATGCACCCAAGATAAAAGGGAAGGCTAAGACAAAAGTTGCACAAATTCCTTAGTTGGAGAGAACAAGTCCATGAAAGAGTTATCCCTTTAGATAACTTAAAGTGATATTCAGTAATTCTAGGTGTAGAGATGAGTACTTTATTCATACTTGTTGCTGAGAACAAATAGTAAAATATTTAAAATAAAAGTGAAGGCTATAGGAAATGAGCCCATAAAATAGTATGAAAGTGAAGGTTGTGAGAGAGTTGGCACACAAGTAGTTGAGATATGTAGTTGGTGACAACAATTTTTAAACTATATAAAATGAATAGAAAAATAGTGAATTGCGTAAGATGAAAGTGAAGGCTATGAGAGAGTTGTTGATGTTTTAGCACCATATAGGAACTTCCACATTGGTCTAGTGTCAGACGTGCAAAAATTGTCCAAAAGTCCTTTGAGACCTTTGTAGTTAGCTTTAATTAAAGTTAATTATTAAAGTGAAGAGAATTTTATTAATTGAGTGATTAATGTAACAAAATGTAAAGTATTTACATTAGTGAATTAGATGAATCTTGATCATTGATCTGGACTTAATCTCAATCGTTAATCTCATTGAGAGATTAGGGTTTTGGAGACTTAGTCATCAATGGTTATGTTAGATTTGTCAAAACTCAATATTATAAAATGAAAGAAAAACGAAAGGAGAATACATAAGATAGAGAAGGTGAGTGACTTTCGAACTGTTTGATACATAGAGAGAGAAAATAAAGATTTTTGCTCAGTCCAGAGGAAGGAATACATAGTGCGGAAAGTGGAAGAATAAACCAGCAGTCATAACATTTTTGTGGAGGTTGTACATATTTTTTTGAGGTCTGTACAACCAAGGATAGGTTTTCCAACAATAGGAAGGTTGTACAACTGCGAGTAGCAGATCAGGGAAGAAGATTTTCTTTAGCAGGGCTAGAACAACCAGGTTCTTTGTTGTAATTTATTTCTTTTCTCAATGGGTTATTTTCCCATTTAGGGAGCCCTTGTAAGCTTGGAGTAATTTGAATGAAAAACTAATATTTGAAGGGAATACATTTTCTATGTGCTTCCATTGTTTAATTTCCAGTTAATTTCTAGCGAGTGTGTAATTATTCTATGGTTTGAATTTTCTGTTTAAAATTCATCAATTAATTTTTTTTGAGATCATAAGGAAGTAATTTACCTAGAGTTCAAATTTTGACAAGAGTTGGCCACAAAATATTATGAACATGAAATTGTAGTTAGTGACAACAAATTGTAAACTATATAAAATGGATGGACAAATGGTGAATTGTGTAAGATAACAATCAAAACTATAAAAGAGTTGGTCATAAAATAACATGAACTATAACATCCAGTTCCACTGATTACATCTTATACATTGACTTATTCTTTGAGGACACTTGCGTGAAAGTGATCTGGTTAAACATTGGTACTTTATGATTATCAATTTGGTTTACATGCTTATATTATGATTGAGTATTGAGATTGATATGTTAGTTATATTGATGAATAACATTGACTAGTATTATGATGAGGTTTCCTGAGTGTGCAGGAAACATGACAGGTCGAGGATGTTGATGGCATCAACAAACTTCCTTGGACTTCAGATTGAGACTTTTATTTTGGTTTGAGTACTTGATTTATACGCATATATTATTTATGATGATTTTAGTATGGATTTCATGTATATGAATTATTGAAATTATCTTTGTCAGTGGATGCAAACATGGTGACACTTGCTAATCCGACTCACATATGGAGTAAATGGGTCATACACAGATACCAGAAAGATGAGGGTGAGGTGTGGCAACATCCATGTCATAGCATATTATCACTCCCGTCGTGACCTAAACTGAAGGTTAATGATTACCTTGTTCCGAGAAGTTCACAATGTCTTGAGGGAAGATTGAGACAATCGCTCATGAGAATTAGCAACAAGGCGAATAACTTATTCCTTAGCAAGCCCTTAGTCTCACACATTTCCTCAAAACATTTGATCTTCCCCATGGGAAAATCTATGCATTGTGGTCTAAAAATAAATCTGTTAGCTCTGTTGAGAAATATCTCTACATGGCAATCTCCGTTTTACTAGAAATCCTATTGAAAATTCGATCAGGGTGTTCTAAATTCCGAGGGCGATTTTGCTGGCAGTATAAAAACTTGTGTGAAAAATATTAACTTGTCTTATGCTTCATTGTGTTAAGTTGTATATTGAACATGAATGGAAGTATTGTCTCAGCTATTGAATAACAATTTCTATTTCGATATGTATATGTTCATTTTCTGAATAACAGAGTGGAAATCAACTAGTATTAGGTATTTATCAGATTCAATTCCTCGTAAAAATACATATAGATATAAAATTTGCTTTTAATAGAATGTTTTAGTTAGAATCATTTTCTAGTAATCTTAATCTAGAGTCGCAACCATTATAATATAAGCATTGGAAGTGAGTATATTAACTTAATTGAAGATGCTGGCATATTCTTAGTCGTCCTCCAAAATCAATGGATCAGATTTATTATTCATAACTTTCTTGCATTTATCAAGGAATCCGTTAACATATTTACTTTTTAACATTTACCAAATCACATTAAAAAATTAATGTAAGGATATGTAAATGCCACGTTTAAATGATTAAGTAGGATTAAACCGTGCAACCAAACGTTTCATATTACCACAGATGGATTACGGATTACCACATACGTTTTATATTGGGGGCACTGGTTTTCAACCACTACCTTTCGGCGTTCTCAACTGCGAGTTAGCGGCTATGCTAGTAATTTAAAGCTACGATCCATGCTTTCAAAAACTCAATTCGCCATTACTGAAACAAAATTTATAGGTACATTGATCCTCCATCAAACTGTTATTGTTAG
>ML788575.1:167973-179133 GCA_009831015.1 Picea engelmannii | reverse complement strand
TTCTGAAATTTATTTTCAGTTCAGAAATTTATTTTCTGTTAAGTTTTTAGATGCTGAAACACCGCTGTGCTGATGCTGAAACACCGTTGTGCTGATGCTGAAACACCGCTGTGCTGATGCTGAAACACCGCTGTGCTGATGCTGAAACACCGCGGAGCAGATGCTGAAACACCACGGCTGTAGCATATGTTGAAACAGTGCTGAAACTAAATTTAGCATTTAAATTTGACTGAAAAATCAGCGAGACTGAAACTGGGTGGGATTTTGAAAAATTAACAACTGGAAGGAGGCTCCAACCCCCTAGTTTCTCAGGCTACAACCCAAGGGAGGATCCAACTCCCCAATTCTCTTGCTAGAACCAGAAGGAGGCTACCAACCCCTATGTTCTCCGGCTACAATCGAAATGTGGCTACAACCACCTATCCTTGCCCCGTCCAACCGCCCTGATGTATAAGTAGAATTACATAACCACTATCACACTATCATTGTGAGACATACTTCTGTAGACCTATGCCAATCAACCTGTACCAATAACCTGAACCATGAATCAACATGTACCTCAACCTATAATTAACCTGTACCATAAACAAGTGCATCAACCATGCACCAACCTGTAAAAAACAACCTGTAATCAATTTGTACCATAAACAAGTGCATCAAACATGCACCAAACTGTACCAAACAACCTATAACCAACATGTACCATAAAAAGTGCATCAACCATGCATCAACCTGTACTTCAAATTGTACCATGAACAAGTGCATCAACCATGCACCAAACCTGTATGAATAACCTGTCACAACAACCTGTCCAAACAACCTATCACAACAACCTGTCTCATCGATCTTATCAACCAAATCATATATACTCACCAAGATCAATCACCAAGAAAACTATCAAAGATGTGAATCAAACAAGCATAACACACCAACTCATAATCATCACCAAGATCAATAGGTTCTTCTAATAACATACCAATACAAGTATGTTACATCATCCATCAACCATGTGTCAACAATATTACTAACAAGTGCCTCCAACCATGTACCAAGTATGTGCCAATCATGTATCAACTACTCATCAACTATGACTCATCAATATGTACCCACATCATCAACTATACACCTCATGTATGTGCCAACTCACCAACACCCTGTCTCAACCATGTACCCAACAAGTACCTCAACCAAAATCCCTCATCAATTTCATCATCCAAATATGATTTGTAACTCTGTAATAGACCTGGTGTATATGATCACATACCTGCAAACCTTCCTTAACTTTAACAACAAGAGACTAGCATTTTCATCAAACTTTACTTTAGTCTCACATGACTAGTTTTGGATTAGTCAACAACCCTAACTTGAAATAATCATAACTATATACATGTAATGAATAAATATCTGAAAATAGTACACAATGTTCTTCAGTGTGTTTTATGCAATTCCTCCAGGTGTCACTACTTGGAACCTCTCAGAAAAGGAGTTATAGCAAAAATGACATACCTTGCTGAATTCTGGCTTATTCTAGAGAGCGAACTTGTAGAGCGTGCCCCGCATGGAATATTTTTTATATGGATCTAAAAATTGTACATAGCATACTACATAATGTAATCTAACCAAAAAATTTGATCTTACTGAATATGGATATTTTATGAATAAGTTATGACATTTTTACTCGAAACGCTTGTTTTAGACTAGTTTCAGGACTAGCCACAAACCTTATATTCCACGGAGTGTAACTCCAAAAATACAATGACCCACAAGCTGAAATTGGTACCACAACTACTTGGATATGTTTTCTCAATTTCCTCCCAATTTAACGGTCTGAATCATTATAGAAAAAAAATCATTGCGAAAATGGTGAGATGACCTGTAAATAGCATACCTTAGAAAGAATTATCAAAATAATTTATCCTCCCTTGAATTTCGTCCTTCTTTACTTAACCTTCCCTCTGAAATTGGCTTAGATATCCTTTGGTTACCTCAGTCACATGTAGAATTCAGTATGCTTAAGTGTAATTAAAATGGGAGAGCCTTGCCTATTATTTATACTTTCATGTAGCTTCCTCAAGGGGTTACCTTTTAACCATCTTAACCCACTTTCCTTATTTTAGGGTTAACCCACTTCTAACCACTTGTCCAATTAGTAATTTCTCCATTAACTTTATTATTTAAATCATTTCTTTTGTATCCACTTTTATTTATAGTACACTCATCACTTTACTTTATTATTTAAATAATTTCTTCTTTGCAAACACTTTGACTACTTTGACTTTTTGGGGCTTCTTGATGATTCATGAGGGTTCTCCAACTTCACATGGCCATAAATCTCTAGCCATGAGGAGTTATGTGACGTTCCACATACCACTGTAAATGGAATGACATGTACCATCCATCTAGAATAGTCTTTCCTGCAAATATATCAAAACATGTACCATTATCCATCAAACAAAAGTGGGTCCATTACGTAAACCTTGGTTCTCCAACTGCGCATGCCCATAACTCTCTAGCCGTGAGGATTTATGTGATGTTCCACATACCACCGGAAATGGAATGACATGTACTATCCATATAGAATAGTATTACCTTCAAATATATTAAAACTCATACTATTATACATAAAAAAAACTTGGGTCTATTACCCAAACCTTTGTGCTATCGAAATTCGCTACCAAACTTTCTCCAAGGGTTGAAATCAATCACTAAGGGTTGACATAAATATACAATATCACTCTCCAATGGTTGAAATCAATGAAAACCAAAAATCCATACCAACTGTCCATCAACCTAAGCCAACTTTCTAACAATCTCCCCCTTTGGCATTGATGGCAACACCAACATTGATGGCAACAATTAGTCATGATAACATTCATGCTTATACTCCTCATCAATGTTTATATCTCTCCCCCTTTGACATCAATGGAAAATTATATCTCTCTTTGGGGATGCTCCCCCTGACTGAACTTTCCTTGGGGCTACTTCCTCTGTTTACATGTCTCTATGCTCTCTCTCCAAACATTTCTATCCTGCATCAGATAAATATCTCCCCATTTGTCAGCAATGGAAAAGGTATCTTTCCATATGGGGCTGCTCCCACTAACTGAACTGTCCTTGGGGATACTCCCCCTGACTGAACTCTTCCTGAAACTAATCTCCCAACTTGAACTATCCTCTTTATGGTTCTTCCTGATGTAAATCTAAGACATATAAGATAAGCATTCAAAATCATTCATTTTGGAGTAGAAATTACTCTGAGTCTCTGACGAAGATACTCAAAGTCTTCCTATGGAAGTGGCTTTGTAAAGATGGTTGCCACTTGTTCTTTTGTTCCCACATATCCAACTTTGATGTTCTTCTCTACAACCTGTTCCTATAGAAAGTGATACTTGATTAGAATTTGCTTCATTTTGGAGTGCATCACTGGGTTCTTTGAGATACTGATGTCGCTTGTATTATCACAATAGATTGGAATGAGATCATCATACTCAACCTGTATAACTATCAGAGTTTGTTTCATCCAGAGAACCTGTGTACAACATGTTGTTGCTACAATATACTCTGCCTTGGATGTAGATAAGGATATTGATGATTGTTTCTTGCTTAACCATGATAGTAAACACTCACCCAAGTAGAATGCTTCTCCACTGGTGATTCGTCGGTCATCAATGCAACCTTCCCAATCTGCATCTATGTAGGCAATAAGTGATAGATCCTTTCCGTTTGGATACCATAATCTAAACTCTTCTTTTCCTTTGAGATATATGAAAATCCTTTTCACTGCTAATACATGTGATTCCTTTGGTGTTGCTTGAAATCGTGCCACCTTTCCAACTGCCTCCATTACATCTGGTCTGTATGTTGTAACATATAGTAAGCTACCAATTATTGACCTGTATTTCATCTAGTCTGTAGACTTTGAATCATTATCTTTGCCCAACTTCCAACTGGTTTTCATAGGAGTGGTAACTAGTTTTCAATCTTCCATTTCGAACCTCTTTAGCATTTCTTTGATATACTTAGTTTGAGAAATACAAATTCCTTGGTTGCTTTGACATATCTGAAGACCCAAAAAGAAGGATAGTTCTCCAAGTAATGACATTTCAAATTCATTCTTGATGTAGAGGTTGTTGTTTGCGCTTCCTTTCCATAGTTCGTAGGGAGTTTTGTCATTGTTGTTTCTGAGCATTACTATGTTTTGAATGTGAATTTCTATATGCACTGCATGTGTCCAAAAAATATCTGTCAATTTGGAATCCATTAGCATTGTTGGAGTTATTTCATGTGTAATTATCATCCATTATAATAATGTTCCTTTGTCTCAGAACCACTCTCTGAACCAATCTATGAATCCATGCTCCCGTCCACTATCATATATTTTTCCAAACTTGCTAAGTATTCTTATGAATCCATCTTTGTCGATATTTTCCAAGACTCTACTTGTGCAATTGTCCATAATGTTAACCCATTTATCACTATGCTATCATGAAGTCTTGATTAATCTATCAAACTGTACTTCTGCTAACTGACTACTCTGGACCTGTCTTCTCAAACTGTACAAGCTTCTCAAAGGATGGTTCTTTGGTATGTCACAACTATCACATAGACTCCCCCTATCTAATATTCATATTACCTGGGAATCTCTAATCCATATGGCTAAGAAAAATTCATGCTCTAATGTGTATTCATCATCATTATTGGTAGATTCATCATCATATTCATTGGTAGATTCATCATCTCTCTGAGCTCTGACTTCTTTCTTTCTGTCAATGGATTCATAGTTCACTATAATGCCTGAAAGTACAATCTCTTGAACTTGTTCCTTATTTACTTGTCCTTCTTTTCTTTCAGTTATTTTCCAAACCTTTCTGTATCTAACATCTTTCTTTTTCTCTGTAGAATTTTCTTCATCTCATTTTATTGCCAATCTTGCGATCTCTAGGACCTGGTCTTTGTTCACATGTTCTTCATTTTTTATTATCCACACTTTCTTACATCTGATATTAGTGTTCTCTTCCATGAAAGTATTGATCATGCTTCTACAATCACTAGCTATGTGTCCATAGTTATGATATTTGTAACATTTAATGTTACGTGGGGCCACATAGGCATTTATTTCTTGAGCATTTCTTTTATAATCCCTGCAATCTGCTACCTTATGTCCAAAGTTAGTACAATAAAAAAATTGACCATAAAATAAATTTGCATACCTAGGAGTGACTGATATTCTTTGTGGCGTAGTCCTTCTAAATTTCTTCCTTGACTGATCATGATCATGATTGAAGCTTCTTTGTGGATTAAACATGGATGGTCTTCTTGAAGATGTATCTTCAATAGTTTTCTTAGATTCTTCTTGACCATGATTCCTTCCTTTGAGTACTTCTGCATAACTCTTTCTAGTTTCTTCGTTCTTCTTTTCTAGTGACCTAGAGTGCTTCTCTTCATTCTCTATAAATGATGTGGTTGTTTCTGTCTCTTCAACGTTCTTATTGAGCTTGAATATTTTACTTCTTAATGTGACAACTTCTTCTTCAATCTTCTCAACCTCTTCTTCTTTCTTCATTATCTGAGACTTCATGACTTCTTCTATTATTTTTGCTTCTTCAAGTTGAATTTTTAATGTGATTATTTCTTCTTCAAGTCCTTTCTCTTCTTGACCAAACTTTGCCTTAAGATGGTTTAGATCGTTAGTTATTTCCTTAAGATGATCTGTCAATATCTTATCTCTCATTTATGCTTCTTCCTTCTATGCTTCTATGTTGGCTTCCAAATACTGCTTTTGATATTCAATATTTTCTTCGATCTTTTTGGCTTTTCTAGCTGAGTTCTTAAGTTCTCAATGACCTATTTGACTTCTTAAAAAATGTGAACACTTTCCTTTTGTTTCATCAATTATTTCTTGAGTGAATTGTTATTTTCTCTTAGTTTATCTAAAGCACTAATCAATTCTCTAGTGAGTATGTGTTCTTCATCTTCTGAATCTGTTTGACATGGTGAACATAATTCACCTTGATCTGTATCTGCACCTTCTTTGGCATTTTATGAATCTGCAATGGGTGAAGATATATGTCATGTAATTTATCCCAAATTTCTTTGGCTGATGAACATTTACCAACCTTTTCTCTTACCGGATTAGGTAATCCTTCCCAGATGAAATACATTTATATTTTGTTATTCTTCTTCAATTCCTTCTTGGCTGTAGTCTTTTCCCTTTTTGAACTATCATATCCTGTAAAAAATGATATCCAAATATAATGTCCCTATTCCTATAAAAATACTTTTGTCCTTCTACTCCACATCTCATACTTAAAACCATTCTGACCATTAAACATTGGTAATCCATTCTCAGAATAATGCATGATCTCCTTCTAGTGGTTAAATTGTTTCCTAAAGGAATCGACTCTGATACCAATTGTTGGATTACTGAGAGGGGGGGTGAATCAATAATAGATCAATTTAATCATTTTTCACCATAAAATGCAAGTGTTATATCAATGTATCATTATCATCCAATAGTTGCAGAGTAAATAAACAATGAACAAATGAGCAATCACACATATACACAGTACACCTGTGTTTTACATGGAAACCCAAAGCAGGAGAAAACCACATAATTCTTTTTCTTATATGTATTTAAGAATTACATTCATTGGAAGCACCAACTTCCTTTGTTTTCCAGCTGCAACTGGAAGGAGGCTCCAACCCCCTAGTTTTTCAGGCTGCAACCTGAGGGAAGCTCCAACTACCCAATTCTCTGGCTATAACCAGAAGGAGGCTACAACCCCCTATGTTCTCTGGCTACAACCACCTATCCTTTCCCCATCCAACCGCCCTGATGTATAAGTAGAATGACAGAACCACAGTGACATTATCATTGTGAGATATACTGTTGTAAACCTATACCAATCAACCTGCACAAAACAACCTGTACCAATAACCTGAACCATGAATAAACCATACATCAACATGTACCTCAACCTATAATCAACCTGGACCATAAACAAGTGCATCAACCATGCACCAACTTGTACCAAACAACATGTAATCAACCTGTACCATAAACAAGTGCATCAACCATGCACCAACCTATACCAAACAACCTGTAATCAACCTGTACCATAACCAAGTGCATCAACCATGCACCAACCTATACCTCAACCTGTACCATGAACAAGTGCATCAACCATGCGCCAAACCTGTATGAATAACCTATCACAAAAACCTATCCAAACAACATATCACAACAACCTGTCTCATCAATCTTATCAACCAAATTAGATCTACTCACCAAGATCAATCACCAAGACAATTCTCAAAGCTGTGCATCAACCAAGCATAACACAACAACTCATAATCATCACCAAGATCAATATGTGCTTCTAATAATATACCAATACAAGTATGCTACATCATCCATAAACCATGTGCCAACAATATTACTAACAAGTTCCTCCAACCATGTACCAACTATATACCAATAATGTATCAACTACTCATCAACTATGAATCATAAATATGTACCAACATCATCAACTGTACACCTCATGTATGTGTGAACTCATCAACTACTTGTCTCAACCATGTACCCAACAAGTACCTCAACCAAAAGCCCTCATAAATTTCATCATCCAAATATGATTTGTAACTCTGTAATAGACCTGGTGTATATG
This sequence comes from Picea engelmannii, assembly GCA_009831015.1. Lineage (NCBI taxonomy): Eukaryota > Viridiplantae > Streptophyta > Pinopsida > Pinales > Pinaceae > Picea > Picea engelmannii. The sequence continues at coordinate 171,463 of ML788575.1, read as the reverse complement.
ATCACATACCTACAAACCTTCCTTAACTTTAACAACAAGAGACTAACATTTTCATAAAACTTTACTTTAGTCTCACATGACTAGTTTTGGATTAGTCAACAACCCTAAATTGAAATAATCATAACTATATACCTTTAATGAATAAATATCTGAAAATAGTACACATTGTTCTTCATTGTATCTAATGCAATTCCTCCAGGTGTCACTACTTGGAACCTCTCAGAAAAGAAGTTATAGAAAAAATGACATACCTTGTTGAATTCTGGCTTATTCTAGAGAGAGGACTTGTAGAGCGTGCCCCGAATAGAATATTTGGTGTATGGACCTAAAATATTGTACACAGTATACTATAGACTGTAATATAACCAACATATTTGGTATTGCTGAATTTTGATCTGTTATGAATAAGTTATGACGTTTTTACTCGAAACACTTGTTTTAGACTAGTTTCAGGACTAGCCACAAACCCTATTTTCCATGGAGTGTAACTCCAAAAATACAATGACCCAAAATATGAAATTGGTACCACAACTACTTGGATATGTTTCCTCAATGTCCTCCCAATTTCACGATCTAAATCATTATAGAAAAAATGTTATTGTGAAACTTGTGAGATGACCTGTAAATAACATACCTTAGAAAACATTATCAAAATAATTTATCCTCCATTGAATTTCGGCCTTCTTTACTTCACCTTCCCTTTGAAATTCGGCTTAGATATCCTTTGGTTACCTCAGTCACCTGTAGATATCCAATATGCTCAAGTGTAATTAAAATGAAAGAGCCCTTCCTCTTATTTATACTTTCATGTAGTTTCCCCAAGGGGTTACCTTTTAACCATCTTAACCCACTTTCCTTATTTTAGGGTTAACCCACTTCTAAACACTTGTCCAATTAGTAATTTATCCATTAACTTTATTATTTAAATAAGTTCTTTTGTATCCAATTTGATTTATAGTAAACTAATCACTTCACTTTATTTATTAAATAATTTCTTCTTTGCAAACACTTTGACTACATTGACTTTTTGGGGCTTCTAGATGATTCATGAGGGTTCTCCAACTTCACATAGCCATAACTCTCTAACTGTGAGGATTTATGTGGAGTTCCACATACCACTGGAAATGGAATGACGTATACTATCCATCTATAATATTCTTTCCTACAAATATATCAAAACTCGTACCATTAGCCATCAAACAAACTTGGGTTCATTACCTAAACCTGGGTTCTCCAACTTTACATGGCCATAACTATCTAATCGTGAGGAGTTATGTGATGTTCTACATACCAGGAAAAATGGAATGACATGTAATATCCATATAGAATAGTCTTACCTTCAAATATATTAAAACTCATATTTTTATACATCAAATAAACTTGGATCCATTACCCAAACCTTTGTGCTACCAAAATTCGCTACCAGACTTTCTCCAAGGGTTGAATGATCCATATTTATGCAGGAACACAATGAAATAAATAAATATCCATAAACACAAAGATGCAGTGGAAATAAAAATTCATTTCATTAACAACAAATGACTGAAATATGCTTACATATAGAATGTAAATAAAATAGCTAGGGCGTTGGTAGCTTATCTCTGAGAAGAAATGTGGCGACTACTAGCCTCTGAACTCTGTGTTACAATTAGGATCGAAGGCCTATATATTATTTAGAAATAATGGAAATCCCTAAACATCCAAAAACCTAACTGTAGGAGATGAAACACCAGAATATGGGCCCCATTAGGGTAAATTGGTACATCAATTTCCCGGGGTCGTAACTTTGGCATACTATCTTCGTTTGATGCACATGATACATAGTTAGAAATATATATCCGAGGAATACATTGCTGACAACGAATATCGAGTCTAGAATAGACTCATGGGGCCTCAAAATGGGTTTGGAAGTTCAGGACCCATAAAACTGCTAAAAATAGTAAATTATGCTACAATTAAGGAAACTGAAAAACTGAAAGAAACAATGGTGTGGGTCCAAGTGGAATAGGTAGGTGGCCACCAATATCCACCAGAATAATTCCTCCCCCCTTAGGAATCAATGATCCCCATTGCATTGAGTTCCTCCATGAGATGAAGAAACTTCTGTTGAACTTGGTCCCTGGTGAGCCACTTTCCCTAGTGAAGGAGTTGGCCTGCTTTGACAACTCGATATAGATGGATCCTCTGCTGGCGAGTGTTATTGATCTGTGTGTCCATAATCCGATTAGTTGTTTCTTGTTCCATGTAATCTGGGTTTAACTTTGTTGGTGTGAGTTGTTCTGTCATGTCGAATGTGTCCAATAGAGGTGGAGAGTAGGGCCGAAGGCGGTCCACATTGAACACTAGGTGAAAACCAAGGAATGGTGGAATACTGAGCTCAAAGGAATTGTCCCCATACAACCTTGGTGATGGTGTATGGCCTATATCGGAGTGGGAAAATCTTGCTGTAGGGTCCATCGAGGCGCTCCTTTTCCAAATGTAGCCACACTTTGTCGTCCACCTGGAAGTTGTGTGGCACCCGATGTTGATCATGTCGTTGCTTGTACTTAGCATTGGATCTGTCCAAGATGTCGTGAACCTATTGGTGGATGTGTTGAATGGGCTCAATGAAGTTGTTTGCCTTGTCAACCTCAGACTAGATATAGGATGAGTCGGCCTGAGTAGCCGCAAATGGCATGACTACGTCAATGGGACATAATGGCTAGAATCCCAAGCCCACCTGAAAAGGGTTGTGGCTAGTTGAGCTATGGAGAGTCTGGTTGTAGTTGTGTTGTACATAGGGGAGGCTCTCATCCCATGTGTGTGCACACTACTACATATTGAAAATTTTTTGATGACCACCTGCGATGAAAGTACTCTTTTGTCGCAACATGCAAGAGAAAAAGTTCAATTTTTCTAAATACATTCCATATTCGTCGCTATCTCGACGCATGCACTTTGACTAAATTAATATGGTCAATGTTCGCCGCAAGAGAGATGCATCCAGTTTGTTTAAATTAATATGGTCAACGTTCATCGCAAGAGCGACAACTGACCTAACATTAAAATTGACCGTTAAAAATGACAAATAAATAGGTAAAAAAAAGAAATATTTTTAGGTCACGGTCGTTGCAATTGCGACGATCGTGACCTAAAATTGGACTATAAATATTTTATGATTTAAATATGTTGCGACAATCTTGCTATAACAACGATGGTTCTGAAAGGGTATTTTTGTGTAGAAGAATGTCGTAGAATGTTGTTAGAGGTGGGGAAAAAAGTAAAGTGGGTGAAAAGGGTGATGGTAGATGTTATTTCCCTTGTAAAAAATGTTGCCTCAGACGTCCCGTAAGAATTTAATAGCAACAGCTACAAAACATTGTAGGAAATATGGGCACATTGATGGCGGATCGAATGAATATTGTCCCATGGTAATTAGCTATATATTCATTATCTTTTTTTATTTTTTCAATTTTATATAAAATTATATATATATATATATATATATATA
>ML788575.1:152067-163097 GCA_009831015.1 Picea engelmannii | reverse complement strand
AAAGTATGTGGTAGACTAAAAATATCATTTAGAAACACATAATTTCATGTACCTTCATTAATTTTTGTTTTTGTAGTTTCTATGCATGAATCTTAATAGGACGTTGCTTTCAATTATTTTCTATTTTATAGATTGGGTTTTGGAGATCAATTGAGAGTGATGTGAGGGGGAGGGGAGGGGCCATGTGAGCTTCCACCTTCACATGGTTAGCCTTGTTCAGTAGAGGATAAATTATTCTTGAAACCAAGAGAAGCTATTTCATTTTTATACCATCATGATCATATAATATTTCATCAATATTGTTACATATTTGAATCTTCTTAGAATTGAGACTTGTTACATAGTCATTGAAAAAATATAAAAGACTTATGTAGCGGATATTTTTCATATGTTCTAGTAGATATGTTAATGATTCCAAGTTTCATATTTGTATTTGACTGAAGGTCCAACTAGATTTCAAAGTATCAATTTGAGATTTCAAGTTGATAAACCAAATATGAAATGAATCCAAGCATCATTTGATATCGTCGCAAGAGAGACGAATGTAAATAATCTTGCTACGAATTTTCTATACTATCGACGAAAAAAGTTCATCGATAGTATAGCTAATTCTTCGCAAGAATATTGTGTCTAATTTGAATGGTGTTACATGGTTTGCAAGGAGTGTAGGGATTATATTATGGTGCAATGTAGTGTAGTCTATAAGAAAAATATCTATGCCAAACCTCAAATGGATAGTACCATATCTTTTTCATAAGACAAATATTCTTGGTATGTTTCCTTTGTGGATATGGTGGATGAAGCCCTCAGTACACATGATGCCTTACAATGAAATGTAACAATTTTACTATTGAATGATAGTTTTATGTAACCTATGGTTAAGGAAAGAACTTAAGGTTCTTAGGTCCTATTTGAATCTTCTTAGAATTGAGATTCGTTACATAGTCGTTGAAAAAAGACAAAAGACTTATGTAGCAGATATTGATTTGGTCTTTGTGTGGGACATTTTATGCCATTAGTATGTTTTGTAAAAAAATAATGGATCTTGGGGACTATACCATGGTCAAGGAACGAGGATAGATTAACGAGGAACGAGGAACAAAAATTGTACGAGGACTAGACACCGACAACAAGGACCTGCGAGTGGGGCCAATGTTGAAATTTTTTCAAACAGTTTCTGTATGCACTAAAATTTGTCATGGATAGACTATTGGCATGAATTAACGATATGGGAGGGTTTCTGGACTCAAATTTGAGTGAAACACCCACTTCATTCCTTCATCAATTCATCATGTAAACCATAAACCCTAATTTTGTTTCAATGTACCCAATTTGGTTGACACAAGTTTTAGGATTTCGTCAGTCTTTCTTCATTTTTCTTTCAGGTTCTACATTAATGTATATACAATGTATCTGCATCATAGTTGTGATGAAAAATCCCTCTATTTCGTTGATTTCTTAATCAACACCATCAAGATACTAGAGGCGGGAAACAATGACATGTGAATGGGGCCACCGTTGAAATGTTTTCAAACTGTATCTGTATGCATTGAAATTTGACTTGGATAGACTATTTGAATGTCTTAACAATATGGGAGGGTTTCTGGACTCAAATTTTACTGACACTCCCACTTTGTTCCATCATCAATTCATCATGGAAACCATAAACCCTATTTTTCATATGTTCTAGTAGATATGTTAATGATTCCAAGGTTCATATTTTTATTTGACTGAAGGTCCAACTAGCTTGCAAAGTATCAATTTAAGATTTCAAGTTGATAAACCAAATATGAAATTAATCCAAACATCATTTGATATCGTCGCAATGAGAGACGAATGTAAATAATCTTGTGACGAATTTGCTATAATAAATTATATTTAGGAGTTATAGGTTAGAGATGTTATGAGTTAGAGTAGTTAGGGATGAAGTATTATAAGTCTTATAGATTTTATCAATTAAAAATTATAGGGGACATGGTATTAAGAGGTATAAAGGTTATAAATGTTAGGATTTAATATTAAGGGTTGTATAACTTAGGTGTTAAGAATGTTTTTTTTAGGTATTATAAGAAATATGGTTTTCATGAGTTATAATGTTTAAAGTGTTAAATATTATAAAGTATAAGAATTGAGGGTGTGAAGTTATGGGGGTGAGGATTATATGAGTTATAGGGTTTAATGGTTATAGTTGTCAAAGGTTATATGGATTAGAGGTTATATAGATTATATGGGTTAGAGGCTCTAGATGTTAACATGTAGGGGTTAAAAGAGTTAAGGGTTGGGATTTATTGGATTAGGGGTTATATGGATTAGAAGTTACAAGGATTATATGGGTTATATGGGTTAGATGTTATAGATGTTAACAAGTAGGGGTTAAAAACATCAAGAGAATTAAGGGTTAGGATTTATTGATGATTATATGGGTTATATGGGATAGATGCTATAGATGTTAACATGTAGGGGTTAAAAGAATTAAGAGAATTAAGGGTTAAGATTTATAGATGTTAACAAGGTTAAAATAATTAAGAGAATTAAGGGTTAAGATTTATTGGATTAGGGGGTTAACAGGTAGGGCTTAAAAGAATTAAGGGTTAGGATTTATTGGATTAGTGGTTAAGGGAAGAGGTGATATGGGATAACTTGTATAAAGGTTATACAAGTTTTAAGGGTTGGGTGTTATATATTGTTAAGGATAGACGAGTTAGGTGTTGACGGTCAATGATTATAGGGGTTGAAATTATAGGGTCAATGTTAGATAGTGTTAAGGATAGATGAGTTAGGTGTTGACGGGCAATGATTTTAGGGGTTACAAGGGTTAATGATAATAGGGTTAACATGTAGGGGTTAAAATAATTAAGGGTTAGGATTTATTGGATTAGGGGTTATAAGGAAGAGGTGATATGTGATATATGGTATGAAGTTTATAAAAAATTTAAGGATTGGGTGTTATATATTGTTAAGGATATATGAGTTAGGTGTTATGTTAGGGGTTATGAGCGATAATTATATATTAGGTGTTATGGTTAGGGATTATAGGTGGTAATCTTATAATAGGGATTATAGGTGGTAAGGTTATAAGATTTATGTTTTAAGGGTGCTTTATGTTTTAGGGGTTACAAGGGTTAATGATTATAGGGTTAACATGTAGGGGTTAAAACAATTAAGGGTTAGGATTTATTGGATTAGGGGTTATACCAGGGAAGAGGTAATATGTGATATATGGTATGAAGGTTATAAAAAATTTAAGGGTTGGGTGTTAGATATTGTTAAGGATATATGAGTTAGGTGTTAATGGTAAGGGATTATAGGGGTTGAGATATATCTGTTTAGGTTATAAATATCAAGTGCTAGGGGTTATGAGGGATAACTTATATATTAGGTGCTATGGTGAGGGATTACAGGGGTTATATGTGGTAATGATTATAAGCTTTATCTTTTAGGGGTTAATGATTATAAGGTTGAGGGGTCAGGGGTTATAGGGTCAAGATTATAGATATTATAACAAAGAAAGGTTTTTGAGTTAAGATTTGAGATGGTTTGTGGTTATAGGAGCTAGGGGTTAGAAGGGTTAATGTTTAGGGGTTTTAAGGGTTGTATTGATTAGGTATTAATATTTAACATTGTTATATAATGTAGGTATTATGAGAGTTAATGTTTAGAAGTGTGAGGGATTAAGGGTGATAGGTTAGATTTTATGGTAACATGTGTTATAGGGGTAAGGGGTTTTAAGGGTTAAGAGTTATAAGTCTTATTGCTTAGTGGATTAGTGTTATTGGGGTTATAATATGAGGATTAGGTGTAAGTCTTTATATGGTTATGTTTTATGGGTTATAATGAATATGTGTTAAGGTTAAGGAGTTATATTGGTGAGGGGTTAGAGGTTATAATATATCGGTGTTATGAATTAAGAGTTACAGTTTATATGAGTTATTTCTAGGATAAATTAAGGTGATAACCATGGAACTTAAGGTTATATATGTAATTAGGTTATAGGGGATTTAGAAGTTATAATGCTCAATGGTTAAGGTTTATATTAATTTTAGGTTATAAAGGTTAAGTGTTAGGGGTGATGGGTGTAATAAAGTTAAGGGGTTGGAATTAAGAGTTACAGTTTATATGAGTTCTTGAGTTATTGATTAAGTTACTAGGCTCTTTCGATCAAAACCTAGAAAGAATCCTAGAGTGATAACAAAACCAATTGTTGGCTAAATTTTAGATCACAACAGATCACGATAGGCTCCTATTCCTCTTTCCTGACAACAAATCTCCTGCAATCTGGTACAACAAATCTTCTGCAATTTGGCTAGAACGTGACCACCAGAGAAGACAACGAATGATTCTTGACAAAAATTTTCATGTTCTATTGGCGGTAACAACAATGATATGTTCCCTCCCTTAATCTCTGGCAGTCAGAATATATGACAATTTGCAAGAAATTCCTTGTGAAAGGTGGCAACGATTCAATAATCAAATCCGCAAAGGCGACTTTCTCTCTCGTGCAATGCTGGTGAACATCAAATTATTCAGCAGCTTAACAGTAACAACGATCCTTCAATGAAGTGCACCCCCTTCAAAACTCTTCAGCAACTTGAATATGCAGCCTCCTCCACGCATAGTGAATCAAAGTTTGACGGACGACTTCTCCATGCAGCAGATTGACAGACGACTCCTAGTGAGATAGACAGATGGCTCCTCCATGCAACAACTCAGCAATCGCTAACCTGCTCTGATTATTATAAGAGTGTTTGGTCACTTTTCACACAAACCTATTACTAATAAGTGGTAACAATAGAAATTTGGGTGTTAACCCATAATGTTTTCAATCTGCCTTCTAGGTCGCACTAACCATTTTCATTCACCATCTCATACAAAATGATGTCAACATCAACAAGACAAACGAAATCCTTGTTCAAATTTATCTCTAATAACAAGATAAACACCAAATTATTGTATGAGACCCCCTTGTTTGTGGGACAAGGGATCCCCTCCGCCCAGTGATTTGACTCGTAAAGTCTATGCTGGAGGTATACATACCCTACCCCCCTCTAGATTTGAACTTGTGACCTCTTAGGAGAAAACACATGTTCTTAACCATTAGACCCACTATAATATATATATATATATATATATATATATATAAATTAAAAAAAAATAACATGCTCCCTTATAACAAAACCCACACCCATATGTTATAATATATTTATAATATCTAAATTATATATTATATATAATATATAATTTATATATTATAAATATATAAATTAAGAAATAAATAAAAAACAAAACCAAAACCCTTTTAAAAAAAATGAATCCCCCCCCCATTTGTGTATGCATATCCCCGATCCATACCCTGGCCGCATCCTGTACTGTGCACTCCATACTCTGTGCGAATAGAGTGTGAACGCAACCTATATGAGGAGAAAGGTTAGTCTGTGAGGAGAGGAGAAAGGGTAGTCTGTGAGGAGAGCAGGAGAACACGAGGGCACATGAGGGAGAGCCTGCGAGGAGAAAGGGGAGAACATGAGGGCACATGAGGGAGAGTCTGCGAGGAGAAAGGGGAGCACATGAGGGAGAGTCTACGAGGAGAAAGGGGAGCACACGAGGGCACACGTGAGGGAAAAAAGAATGGTGAGTACCCTAAGTGTTATCTGCAGTATTCACAATGGTTTCTTGATGTCCACATCCTCGAACATCAATAGTAGTTCTTGGAAATGACCATGGATGTCTGTCAACTATCTCCACATAATAAAACCCTTTGTATTCAGGATGAGTGTCTATAGAATAAGGGAGAATTTTCTTTGTTTTTTCCTTATGTGGTTCACAAAGTAACTCTATAACACAATAACCCATATGCTCTTCTTCATATGAATCTATGTCATAAATAGGGGGGGCATTAAAAAACAAAACATAGGATTTGGGATTTCTCTGTTCAGGAAGCTTGGATCATTGGTGGAAGTTTGTGTGAATTCTTCATTTTTCAACTTGAGAATGGGAAAATTTGTTTCTTTATCATGTAGGATTGTAGGACTTACCTCATCATACAATTTCAAGCATGTATCATACTCTTCATTCCAAACTTCTTCATTTGCATTTTCTTTGAAATTTGGAATCCATACCTAATATTTGGCAAAGATTGGTCATGTTGTAGGGATGTGGGTTCTTAAGGGATACCCACATGCAACCTACCTACATCAATGTTGGAGGTAGAAGCCAAGCACTAATCTATCTTTAAATTTGGAAAGAATGCTTCAATGATGCCTTCATCATCTTCAAGATGAGAGTTGGGAGTTTGTTCAATAGGGTTTTGTGCACCATATACTTCCTTGAGTCTTTCAACAATGGGAATACATTTCTCATGATAATTAGGGCTCCATTTCCTACAAAATGCCTCAACAAATCTTGCAAAAGATAACACTTCTCCTCTACCAGGATGTCCAAACCATCTCTTGCACTATTTTTCATACTAAATGCAAAAACAATTCATCATAACATCTTCATGAATGATTCCCATACTCAAATTGAATTCCATGAAAGATGAAATATGTAGTATGACTGAATCATAATGTCCACGAAAAGTTGGAATTGATCTTGCATATATACTTGGGTTTTTATGAGGGAACCTCGAGACATTTAGGAAATCAAAAGGAGCATGCCAATCGACCAACCTTATGGAGGCAATCCCATTTTTATTTGCTTCTAGGTATTCAATACAAGGTTGAAAATAAAATATGAAATGAACAATGATCAAACCTCATATAAATACCAAAGGTGGAGTCACCAAGATGATATTTTCTTCAAAGAGCCTTCAAAATGATTGGATGTGCTCACCTTTACACCCAACACCATCTTCAAAATTTGTAAGGAACAAGAGCTTTGTCCCTTCAAGGAGCCACCATTGGAGAAGGAGATATGTAATACAACACTCTCACTATGGTGTCATGAAGCATAATATTAAAATTTATGGGTGAATGGACTTTATCCCCAACAACGATGCCAAAAATGTTACCTCCCAAATTGCACTTAACGATACAATCCAAAATCCACAAGGCACAACTCAAGGGGAAACTATTAGGATGGTCATCACTATCATCTAATAAACTAATCCTCTTCACTTTAGGTTGGCTTGCCTCTAGATCAAGGGAGGTATTCCTACTAGGATTACTAAATCTAAGCAATGATGCACATAGTGAAGGAGTAGCTTTAGTAAAACAATGTTTTAGGGTTTTTATGATTTAAAAAAGGTGATGGAAGGAAGTATAGATCAATTCCCAATCCAACATGGGCAATATAGTCAATGTGAATCAAAGGTTATTATGGAGTCAAGAAGAAATATTCTTCACAATTGGTCTATTTCGTTCAAGGATTAGGGCTAAGAGATTAGAACCAAAAAGGAAGAGTAATCCCTCATCTAATCAATATTAACAATGGAGATGAAGGCCCAACAATAAGGGATCATCATGGGAACAAACTTCACCAACAAGATCAACTATGGCTTTATATTCTTACTTAATACTTCTTTGTAGGGTTCCAATATGGATAGATAAAGCAAGGTACTTACCAAACCAACAAAGGAATAAGAAGATGAATTACCTTAGAACATCTTCCCTCCAATGGTAGAAAAATCCCTTCAATGGATTGATCTAGTAATTAGTTCATAGAAGACTTGACCATTTCACCATTAATCTTTATGCACCAAAAAAGAACCACAATAGAGAAGCTTCAAGAATTGACAACAATCATCTACAAATAAAGAAACCTTTACACAACCATATGCTCCAAGAAATATATGCCAATTAAGCTATAAGGAGTGAATGCTCCAAAAATCCAACCATGAGTGATAAGGAGGAAGGAAAAATCTTCATGTAGAGTGTTCCTAAACTTCATTTACAATAAAATAGAAATGTCTCATGTGAGATCCTTATATATAGCCTATAGTAATGTCTCATGTGAGATCCTTATATCTAGCCTAGGGAGGGATAAAATATTACTTCCTCCAACTACCTAGTCAAAAAATACAATAAAAATGAGGTGGTCAAACCACATGTACAAAGATCCAAGTGAAAATTCCCCAAGAGAGTGTAACGCCTCCCTTAATGAAGGAAGAAGGTGAATCCAAGGTGTAATGTCTAGCATCCAAAGGCCTCCAAAGGGGTAGATCCTCAACAAACTCCTCAAAGTATGCAAGTAAATTCTTTTAGGTATCTTCCAAGGTGGACACATAGATCTCCAAGGTGAAAAATCTCCATAAATCATCAGTAAGACCCCTAAAGAGTGGATGAACCCTTCAAATGAGCTCCAAAAGTGTCATGGATGAGGTGTTAAAGGTGTAACAACCCTCCTCAAATAATGCCAACTTTCTCCTCAAGTCATGGGAGAATTAGATAAGTCCACATGTGATAAATAGTTCCACAATTCAACCTCTAAGGTGGATGTCCCATGAAGTTGTTTGAAAAAAGCCTCTAATTGAGTCATTCAAAATATAGGACATGACATGGCATGATAAGTCTTGGTACATGAAAAATAAATCTAAACTATTTTTACCAACCTTGGACTGCCTTGGGATACATGATAATGCCTTATGAAATGTGAATTGCCTTGGGAACTATAAAGATGCCCAAAAATCAAGATGAAGACAAATGCTCAAGAGAAACCATAAAACATCATATGTTCCATCAACATGTATTAAAACCCTCTAAATCGTCATAATCCATGAAACCAAATAAGTGCCCCAACTATCCAAGGCTCATAAAAATCACAAGGGGTAGTGAAGAAATTCACTAGTAGTACCTCTATACAAAATAAGGGGTAATCGATACCTTTCCAACTACCTCCCTTTACTCTTTTTGTTAATGATCCATGTCCATTTGTAAGAGGTTTTAGTTATAATGAAATTAGTAAAGTTTGTTTATTACTTAATATAGACTCTCAAAATTGAGGTGGAATTGTCCAACTCACTTACATGGCCATGATGCCCCCACTTTTCAAAGGGATAAAAATACCACATGCTTTGGATATAATTATACTTTGGTGGGGGGATTTACCACCCTCTTTGACCAACAATGAAAACCATTAGAGTGGTAAAGTGAAAACCCTCTGTGAGTTTCACTTGTCTAGCAACATCCTCTATGACAATATTCACCTGTATGTAATCCTTACAAAGAATACACATGGACTCCACCATTAAGCCTTTTGGCTACAAAAGTCTCTTTATCCATACTTAAACATTACAATATGACAATATATGATGCAAACAGAGGGGATTCAACAAATTTGGATATTTTCTTATATGTTTGAAAAAGGGTCATATATAATAATAATAATAATAATCTAATTTTAAGGTCACGACCAAGCCAGACAAAGCAGGGGGTCTCATAAATAGTTGTCTTTCTTTCTCTTCATCAAATATTCCTTCAAAATCTACACACTAAAACAAATCATAATTATGCCATTAATCCTATCAACCTTCAACGTCAATTCATAAAAAATATTTACATTATATGAAGTATTATTCAAGGAAATGTGTTCAGTATTGAATGTTGATTCTTCAACACTTTGCTACATGTACAATTTTTTTTATCACAATGTCTTTACAATCTTCATGAAGCCTTTGCATACGCTTGAGATTAGTAAGGATTCAATATGAGAAAAAATATAGAATTGGAAACCTCTTACTCCTTCCCATAGCTAGTTTTCATCGAAGTTGAATTTCTTGCATTTCATTTTCCTCTTGCATGGTTTAAAGAGTCGATTCAAAACTCCATCAATTTCATGACCACTCCTTTGAGTAACAACAACCTAAAATTAAGCGCTAATTAAAATTTATCTAGCAACTTTTCTAGGGCTCTTCAAACCCATCTTAGCTTAGGTGTAGAGCTTTGAAATAGGATTGTGAGAATAAATTTCCAAAGCTGCTAAACAAACATAAAGCCTTGAGTTAGGGAGTGAATTCCAGTTGCTATATCACTGATTTTGGGAAGCCCTTCTAACACAAGGGTCAATCAAGAGGTTGCATTGGGGCCCTCAGAGTAATCAGCCCTGCTTTGTTGGTCTTGGTGTCGACTGTCGACTACCCCCCCTCTGCTTTGGTATAGTAGGTGGTACCATAGAGGCCATAATATTTTAGACTTAATACACAAGGTGACAACACAGGGAAGGTGGTGTTGTACCTGGGATCAACATTGGATAGACTCACTTGGAATCATTAGAGGGTTTCCCACTGCTCGGTGAGGTAACTTGCACCAGGGCATTAGTTCGTTAAGCAGGTTGTCAATGTAAATTTCCCACCCGCCAAAACTCAGCCCCTTCGTGCATCGATTCTTCGATGTTGGATTCCATCACCAACTAGTGCTTCTTTGTGAGAAGGTTTGTTTGCATGCTTGAATCCTAGATTAATTAGCGTTTGTTTTTTTTCCTCAGTTGGCCTTAGGATTGAGTTTGTGTCTAATGGCATCAATTTCGGGTTAATTCCTCATTTGATCAATACAAAATATGGATACAATTAAAATAAAAGGTAATAAAGAGGTAACAAATAGCTCATACCTAACTTACGTCTTATAATTATCCAACATTGTTCTTTACACTTAATGCAACAAACACCAAATGGAATGGTTTACAAAAGGTCAATGGAGAATGTTATTCTTATCTTATTCTTATCACCATAACTAACTTATTCTTCAACTTGGATTGAACAAAACTAGTATTTGTATAGTTCTAATCTTGGCTTGAACAAAACTAATATTTGTATAGTTCTACTCTTGTATCGAACAAAAGTAATATTTGTATAGTTCTACTCTTGGCTTGCCTTAGACATATTGCCAACTAAAGCACCCGATATTGGCAACACACCAACTGATGGTTGGATTTCTTACTCCATAGCATTGGCCCTCATCTTCAATGGACATTTCTTATAATAATTCTAATTTGCACAAATCCAACAAACAACAACCTTACTACTATTTTTTTCTTAGATCCATATGATAAATTTATCATGTCCTTAGTTTTATCACATTAATATGTCCAAAATCAAGAGG
>ML788575.1:130007-141646 GCA_009831015.1 Picea engelmannii | reverse complement strand
CTCAATGGTAGGAATAGATCCTTCTGATATAAATAGTCTTCCATCTGCATCTTCCATAACTGGTAGTTTTGGCCGTTAAATTTCTCGACCCTAAACTTTCCATCTTCCGACATTGCTCCCACTCGAACCAGGAACCCTTTTTTTTCTGCGAGTTACCTTACGCTCTGATACCAGTTGTTAGAAAAACAGGACCGCGGAACAATAAAATAAAACAGATGCAGAAAAAAAACACAGAAGACACACAATACAAGAGAGACACAGATTTACGTGGTTCACCCAGTGTGGGTACGTCCACCAGAGAAATTGCCAGGTCCTTCCTTTATTATTATCCAACAAATGAAGGGATACAACCTACAACAAAACCCGCTGTAACTTCCTCTTCTTTCTCTCACAGTCTCCTCTCTTAGAATACAATATTCCCTCTCATCCATAGCCGCAATACATTTCCCTCATAAAAGAGGGTTTCCTTCTAGGGCAAAAAACCCTAACATAATCTCTACCGTTAGATCTGCGACCTTATAATGAACGGTCCATATTTACAATGAAATTACAATATACTTTTATAAGGCAATTTTTGCTTCGGGGGCTTCGCCCCCAAACCCCCATCGGGGGACGTTGCCCTCGAACCCCCGTTGGGGGCCTGCTTGCCCCCAGACCCCCCAGCTGGGGGGATGGACCCCCCGGACCCCGCAGAGGGGGTAGCCCCCCTCTGCACTCCCCCGCGTGGAAGAGTGTACATACTTCTGGGTGTAAATACTTCATGGGGTATAAACACGGCTGAAAGCAAGGACCTCTGAATCAGGAAGACAATCAGGCTCCACAACCAACAATTTGTGTGTTGATTTTGATGGAAAAATAATTTAAGAGGTATGGGCTTATGCAATTGTTATCAAGCATCCAAGCACTCCATCAGTCCTCCTAAGCTACATGCTCCAGTGGTTCCACTCCACTTACTTACTAAGCCACATGCTCCACTGGTTCCACTCCACTTACTTACTAAGCCACATGCTCCATTGGTTCCACTCCACTTACTTACTAAGCCACATGCTCCATTGGTTCCACTCCACTTACTTACTAAGCCACATGCTCCACTGGTTCCACTCCACTTACTAAGCCACATGCTCCATTGGTTCCACTCCACTTACATGAACACTATCGCAACCAAGGCATCCCCAAGTCAAATACATGCCTCCATGAAAGAATACAAGCTACCCTATGTTTTCTAGGGCTCAATTCCCTCCTCTATAATGTCAATGCTTCTTTTCCAATGCAAGGCATCCTCCCAAGAAAGCAACCAATATAAATTTGGTCAACATAAATAATGTCCCAATTTATCTAATTATCTCCAACACTCCAAGGAGGAATGCAATGCAAGCATTCAACTAAGGTTAATCAACCACTAAGTAAACCACATCCAATGTGAAAATCCATATCAAACCATTCAAGGGATAATCATACACCATGTACTTGAAATCTCATGAAGCACCTCCAAACATGGTGTAAACACTTTCAGAGTAACCTCAAAAGCTAACACAACCCCTATGACTTTGTTTAACTTGTTAGATAGTTTTCTAAATTGATAATGAGAATGCCTATAACACAACCCCTATGACTTTGTTGAACTTGTTAGATAGTTTGCTAAATTGATAATGAGAATGCCTATTTCCTAATTTTTCTTTGATGGAACATCCATAGCTACTTTTACCTATGGAAGAGAATCAATTTAGTGGATGGTCCTTATAGAATCAATACATGTGGTATTATGATATACATTTATCATGAACTTTGATTCAAACTTACTAGTTCCCTTTATTTTTCTTAAGACATGGTTGCTATTTTTCAAGGTGCCCAGTGTTAACTAGATTTTCCTATGCTTCTACCAAAATTATAGAACCTAGACTTAGCAAAATTACAAAGATTCCTATCAAACCTAGTGGATATTCATGTTGACCTTCTTATAGAGTTAGTTTAATTTCATGGAATCCTATAGAATTTGATCCCAATGATGTCAATCCCAATAACCTTTTTTTATTCATGGTGTTTTCCCCCTTGTTTCTATTTGCATTGGGATTTTGGTGACCATGACATGTTTGTATTGAAAAAATTTCACTTTATTGTACATTGAACCTATATTAGTATTTTGAAGAAATAACATAATTTTTTTGAATTATGTCAAAATTGTAGTTGAGTCATTCATATTTATAGTTAAGCCTTTTGTTTATATATTTTCATTGGTGTCAAATCCTATGTGCTCATATGTGTATGGATTTATCTCTATACAAATTAAATCCCATATCTAGTCTACTTTGAACAAAGAAAGTGGTTCTTTTTATTTTTGTGAGAGAAGTAGTTTAGTGAATGGATTGTATAGTTATTTCCTTCTACTTATAGGTTTTGTTTGGTATGAAATATTATATGGCTAGAAGCGTATTGGTTTATGCCTATAAAAGTTAAAAAAAAAGAAAAAAAATGTATGTCTACTTTGAAAAAAATAGCATAGTTCTTTTTATTTGTGTGATATAAGTATTTTAGTAGATCACCATATAGTTATTGCCTTGTAATTACTTGAAAGTGAAGATGTCAAGCTCTTGTAGAAAACCCATGTTATTGTAGCATGGTTGGATATTCTCATAAATAAATATGTTAGAATACAACTATACATAAACAAAATATATAGCTTCATTATAGTAGGTGTACAATTAGATTATGAAATGTTAGATCTAATTTCAAGAGATATTCGTCATAGATAAACTTGTAGTATCGAAAGAGGGTTACATATATAAATAATGTCATTGTTTTCTCTTGATAGTTATTAATATGGTAATGATAATATGCAATTGCCACCTAAAATTATGAAATCCTTGTGTAGCAACTATTGTACAAAATATGTTGTTCCAAAACTATGTTCCACTCAATGATATCATTATTATTTTGCACACATACATTCATGGTTACTTATAGATAACATAACTTGTCAACTGTGATTTTTATTCTAGATTGGTGGTTTCCTTAGATCATTATTGTAATTACATGATAAACTCTTGAACAAAGAAATGATAAACATGAAAACAAAAACCTCATGGTTAAGTCCAAGCTACCACCAAGTTAATTCCCTAAAGTGTAGTCAATGCAGTGAGAAATAGGAAAGTTGCATGTTAATGCTACTTGCTACCAATTTTATGGAATCAACTTAATCAACATATTGAATGCATATGGAAATATGGTTTCTTTGTAGGATTATCATAGTTCTTTGTTGAGAGAAGTACTTTAGTGAACATTCATTGCATTTATTTCCCTTTGGTACTTATTACCCTTTGGTACTATGATGCAGCACGTGCACCCACCGACAAGTCTGCTACCACCAGGACCTTATTTTCCCCAGGCCCGAAGAGCTAAATTACTCTTCAAATCCCTTATCAGGACCTTTCCGCACCCACAAAATGCTTCTCCCACAATCTCCCTTTGCCCTATCGGGAAATTGAAACTCGCGTGATTGCGAGTCCTACACTCGGGTCACACAATTCCTGAAACCCAATGAAATATTCACTTTACGCCTTTCTTGCTTCTGTCGGGAATTATCCCGTCGCGAATTCGACCTTTGCAAGGTAGTGAATTACTCACCTCAAGGATTCTCGATCCCCGATCCGCGATGGCACTCAGCTTCGCTCCTCATCCCCCTCTGGCTAACTCCTTTCATAGGTGGCCTTTCACCCACGAGACCACGGTCCTTCTCCCCTATCAGAAATTCGGACTTCGCAGAAATGAAATGCGTAGAACCTACGGTCGCGGGATCTCCGATCCTCCGACCCCCGATGACACCTGTCCTCCTTTATTGAGGTTTGTGGCCCCACGCTCTAATCGATGATTGCCGAGATATCGCCTCTCGCGACCTCACAAGCTTTGACGCAAATCTTTGTGGCTCCAACTCGCGAACCTCCGAGCTCACGATATGTCGATGCCACTTGTCGCCGTCTCCCTACAGGACTGAACTTTCTATGCACGGGTGAAATCTCTCCTCCACGTCACCCTCTCCTCGTCGCGCTATCGGTTATTGCGAAATCGTTGTTTCACCTGCAGCGATTTCGTTATATCCGAGAACCCCGAAATGTCGAGCTTGACTTCCTGGGATCTCGCACCACGTATCCCTACTATGATCAACGACCCTGATCCTCTTGGAAAATCGCTACTCGCGATTTCATGCACAAGACTCTAGGCTCCGAAAATCCCAATTCTTCGATGAGCCGAACTCCACTGACTCCCCTGCTCCTTGACACGAGTCTCACCGAAAGCAACGATGGAGATCCTTTCGGGAAATCGTGGATCACGATTACTTTCTACAAGAGTTTCTCGACTACAGAAACCCCGAATCCATGATGAGTCGAATCCCGATGAGCTCGAACTTCTTTCCTGCACGCTAAGGCTTAAACCATGCGCATCTCCTCGGGATCTAACGACTGACAGGATTTCTCTTACGAGATCCGACGGCTATCAATATCCTCCTACCATAGGCTCCTGTTGAGCTCCTCCTGGACGTGAATCTCCAACGGTCCAGACCTTTTTTCTTCTGCCGATCTGACGACGGCTGTTGTTCCACCTGAGCTTGCACGATTTCTCCCCAGACTTGGGAGAACTTAGATTTTCCAAGGTATCTGCATTGTCTTCTTTTCTCTGTGAACTCCTCGACTGTGAGCTTCGCCTGTGTGCATGACAATGTTGCCCTTCCTGAGCTTCTTTTCCTCGAATCCTCAAAGGATTCTCCCAACTCCTGCACTCCTTGTAGAGTCTTCAGATGCACTCACTGGTGCTGTCCCTCCTGAGCCTTCACAATTACTCATACCCTTGAGGGGATTTTGTCTTATTTCCTCCTCCCACAGATGGAGAATGAAATGGATGCCTTCTTGGCTATCCTTCTGCTCAAGCGACCCTCTCGCTGAGTCCTTATGGGTGTTCAGTAACCCCGTGAAGATCATTCCTTGGACTCTTCCTTCAAATGGAAGAACTCAAAGAGTTCTCTCCTCTCTTCTGTGCCTATCTGCACACTTGCTCGACGCCCTCCTGGCGGAGTATCTTCCCCACAGAACGTTCAACAGTTCTGTCTTCTTGTGCACTTATGCACCTGCTCAATGCCCCTTTGGCAGAGCTCTCAGAATCCTCAGTGATTCTATTTCCTTTGAACTCTCAGCAGAGTTCCTTCCTTTGTGCACTCCTGTACACATGCTCAATGCCCACTTGGCAGAGCTCTCACAGAATCCTCCACGATTCTGTCTGCAATTGTGTGTTCAGCTACACAGCCTTGCCTCTTGAGGTGTTTAGTAACCTCACCGGTCTTCTTCCTGAGTTGTTGACTTCAGTCCTGTGCCTCAGCACGTCTTTGTCTGACTCCTCAGAGTTCAGAAGTGCATCCTCTATGCACTGGTATTCAGGGACCGCAGTCCTCTGTCACGCCCTCATGGCATGAACCCTCAAAGACTCTCAACCTAAAATCAAACACACTCCCTGCAATTGCACCCACATAACATACATTCACATCATATAAGAAAACACCATATAGACATCCATTAACACACAGAAAATGCAGGAAAAAATGATCTGTTATATTAATAATGGCAACAATGCCTATATCTTTACAATGGTGTTCACGAGCTCTCTCGGCTCTTCTCTACTCTGCTTGACTAACTCTAAATGAGATGTGTGAATCTCTTTTTACTTGAGGGCTCAATCGAGTGCTTCCCTCCAGGATTTACCTACCCTAATAAATTACATTTAAATGGCTATCTAGTCCAGCACCTGGATCTAGATCTCAGCCGATCTGCATTAAAGCCGATCCTATCTAATGCCTGCTCAAGGGCACGGCTTCCTGGCTCACCAACCTAAGTATTTAAATTACATTCGTTACAAATTTCAATGAGGCTGTGCCTCTCTTTCAGCTCTGAATGCGTGCGCGCTGACATAGCTGACGTGGCTGGCTGGCTGTGTGGAGAGATGCTCCTGCATCATACTCCACAGCTGCAAAAATCATGAGCTCCTGCTCATGAGCTTCCCCTGTAGCTGTGGGAATCCTCCTGGATCCCAAACAAATCTGTGGAGCTGTCCATCTGCTCCATCTTCCTGCTGCTGCTGCTTCTGTTGCACTGCTGCTACTGCTTCTTCTCTTATGCTCAGCCTCTCCCTGCTGGTAGTGTGTGCTGACTTCAACATCAGCCCCCTGATGTCCTCTATCATTTAATCTAGCTGCTCCAGTGGTTGGTCTTGTCCATGCAGTATCCTCAGCTGCAAAAATTTTTGGTCATTGGGCAGATCATCATGATCTCCCACGCCTTCCTCCTCATCGGTTTCCAACCTTACCTGTTGGATGTGCCTTCCCTGCACTCTCACCCTTTCCTCCAGGGCTTCTACCTGATCCCATAGATCAGCAAAGCATAAGCTGTCTACTCCTTCTTTCTTTGCTACTACAACCTCCCCTGTTGCAGTGTTTTCGGCTTCCTGGCTGAAAATATCGAGCCATTCCTCAGAATGCTCACCATCTTCTTCATCTTCTGCTGCAAACTCCCCTGTTGCAGTCTCTTCAGCTTCGATGCTGAATGCGTTGAGCCATTCTTCAGAATGCTCACTCTCTTCATCCTCTCTTTCGGCTGTCAGCTCCAATGCTACAGCTTCCTGCTTTTCATCTCCCTGGCTGAATATGTTGAGACATTCCACCGAATGCTCATTTTCTTCATCTGCTTCTGCTTGTGTTTGGGCAGTTTCACACATCTGCTCCAATTCTCCTTCTTCCCTGACAATCATATTCAGTTCTAATTTCCTTTTTTCAGTCACAACTGGCTGTTGTATCATCTGCAATAGAATTTTCTGGCTCCTTTTGGGCAGACGGTAGGAATATCCCAATTCCCCCAATCATCAGAAGATCTCCCATATCTTCCACTTCTGTCAGCTGCACCTGCTGATTCCTTTCCATTTCTGAATTTATGAGACTATCAGACAGTCTCATCTTCTCTGCCAGCTCCTCTGGCAGATCCAATTTCATCTTCTCATCCTTGCCCACCTGGCGATATGGGATGCTTCCGCTACTTCCCTGGCAGATTATGAGATCAACCGATCCCATCTTCATCAACACTCCTTGCTGAATTGAACTCTTCTCTAAGCCCACAAGAATTTTAGATAGTCTCAAATGTTCATTTCTGCTCACCTGGAAGTTCAATACACTTCCACTACCCACCTAGCATTCTTCGATGCTTCTGCTGCCCTCCTGACAGTCTTCGAGATCCCGCAGCGATCTACTTTCATTGCCCTCCTGGAAATGTGAAATTCCTTTGCTGTCCACCTGATAGTCTGTGAGATCCTCAGCTGATCTCAACTTGTTGCCCTCTAGGCAAGCTAGAATTTCTTCTACTCTACCCTCCTGGAATTCTTTGAGATCATCAGATGACCCCATCCTTGCTCCCTTGCCCATCTGGCAATATGGAAACTCTCCACTTCTCTCCTGGAAGCCTATGAGATCCCTCAACGATCTCTGATCACTCCCCTCACCGAGAATGTATCCAACCTCCGGTTCACAGATGTAAACCATTTCTTCCTCCTCTTTTATGGGCCTGAGGTTTTCAGCGTACCTCAGCCATCTCCTCAACAACCTCTGCTGTCTTATAACCATCAGCTCTCTGACTGGCCATTTCACCTTTGCCTTCTGCATGGGCCATTCATATACCCATCTCGGCTTTTTATTCTGCCGCATCTTCATTTCAAGCTCCTCCATCTCTCGGTTTATGTCAGCAAGCTCTTTATCCATTTCCGCTGCACTCATCAGCTCTGGGCTCTTCTTCTCAGCATGCTTATGGCCTTCAGTAGCCATCTTGGTGTGTCCATCTATCTCCCTGACAGATCTGCTGCTATCACTCCTCCATCCCTGAGTGCTCATCTTCATCCTCTCACAGTCCTGCTGACTGTCTATGGATTGCTGCCTACCTGCAAGCAAGTCCTTACAGAGTCTTCAGCAACTCTGTCTTCCTCTTACCTCTTCTGTCTACAGTATACAAACAAAATCCCACTCTAATACCACTCTGACGCAACATGCGCACCCACCGGCACGTCTACTACCACCAGGACCTTATTTTCCCCAGGCCCAAAGAGATAAATTACTCTTCAAATCCCTTATCGGGACCTTTCCGCACCCACAAAATGCTTCTCCCACGATCTCCCTTTGCCCTATCGGGAAATCGGAACTCACGTGATTGCGAGTCCTACACTCGGGTAACACAATTCCTGAAACCCGATGAAATATTCACTTTACGCCTTCCTTGCTTCTGTTGGGAATTATCTCGTCGCGAATTCGGCCTTTGTGAGGTAGTGAATTACTCACCTCAAGGATTCCCGATCCCTGATCCGTGATGGCACTTAGCTTCGCTCCTCAGCCCCCTCTGGCTAACTCCTTTTGCAGGTGGCCTTTCACCCACGAGACCACGGTCCTTCTCCCCTATCAGAAATTCAGACTTCACGGAAATGAAATGTGTAGAACCTACAGTCGCGGGATCTCTGATCCTTCGACCCCCGATGACACCTGTCCTCCTTTATTGTGCTTTGTGGCCCCACACTCTAATCGACGATTGCCGAGATATCGCCTCTCGTGACCTCGCAAGATTTGACGTAAATCTTTGTGGATCCAACTCGCGAACCTCCGAGCTCACGATATGCCGATGCCACCTGTCGTCGTCTCCCTACAGGACTGACCTTTCTATGCACGAGTGAACTCTCTCTTCCACGTCACCCTCTCCTTGTTGCGCTATCGGTTATCACAAAATCGTTGTTTCACCTGCAGCGATTTCGTTATATGCGAGAACCCCGAAATGTCGAGCCCGACTTCCCAGGATCTCGCGCCACATATCCCTACTATGATCAATGGCCCTGATCCTCTCAGGAAATCGCTACTCACGATTTCATGCACAAGACTCTAGGCTCCGGAAATCCCGATTCTCCGATGAGACAAACTCCACTGACTCCCCTGCTCCTTGACACGAGTCTCACCGAAAGAAACAACGGAGATCCTTTCGGGAAATCGCGGATCGCGATTCCTTTCTACAAGAGTTTCTCGACTACAGAAACCCTGAATCCATGATGAGTCGAATCCCGATAAGCCGAACTTCTTTCCTGCATGCTAAGGCTTAAACCATGCGCATGTCCTCGGGATCTAACGACTGATGGGATTTCTCTTACGAGATCCGACGGCTATCAATCTCTTCCTGCCGTAGGCTCCTGTTGAGCTCCTCCTGGACGCGAATCTCCAATGGTCCAGACCTGTTTTCTTCTGCCGATCTGACGATGACTGCTGTTCCGCCTGAGCTTGCACAATTTCTCCCCATACTTGGGAGAACTTAGATTTTCCAAGGCCTCTGCATTGTCTTCTTTTCTCTGTGAACTCCTCGACTGTGAGCTTCACCTGCGCACATGAAAAGGCTTCCCTTCCTGAGCTTCTTTTCCTCGAATCCTCAAAATATTCTTCCAACTCCTGCACTCCTTGTAGAGTCTTCAGATGCACTCACTGGTGTTGTCCCTCCTGAGCCTTCACAATCACTCATACCCCTTGAGGGGATTTTGTCTTCTTTCCTCCTCCCACAGATGGAGAATGAAATGGATGCCTTCCTGGCTATCCTTCTGCTCAATCAACCCTCTCGCTGAGTCCTTATGGGTGTTCAGTAACCCCGTGAAGATCCTTCCTTGGACTCTTCCTTCAAATGGAAGAACTCAAAGAGTTCTCTCCTCTCTTCTATGCCTATCTACACACTTGTTGGACGCCCTCCTAGCGGAGTATCTTCCCCATAGAATGTTCAACAGTTCTGTCTTCTTGTGCACTTATGCACCTGCTCAATGCCCCTTCTGGTAGAGCTCTCAGAATCCTCAGTGATTCTGTTTCCTTTGAACTCTCAGCAGAGTTCCTTCCTTTGTGCACTCCTGTACACACGCTCAATGCCCACTTGGCAGAGCTCTCATAGAATCCTCCACGATTCTGTCTGCAACTGTGTGTTCATCTACACAGCCTTGCCTCCTGAGGTGTTCAGTAACCTCACTGGTCTTCTTCCTGAGTTGTTGACTTCAGTCCCGTGCCTCAGCACGTCTTTGTCTGACTCCTCAGAGTTCAGAAGTGCATCCTCTGTGCACTGGTATTCAGGGACCACAGTCCTTTGTCACGCCCTCATGGCATGAACCCTCAAAGAATCTCAACTTGAAATCAAACACACTCCCTGCAATTTCACCCACATAACATACATTCACAGCATATAAGAAAACACCATATAGATATCCATTAACACACAGAAAATGCAAGAAAAATTGCTCTGTTATATTAACAATGGCAACAATGCCTGTATCTTTACAATGGTGTTCACGAGCTCTCTTGGCTCTTCTCTACTCTACTTGACTAACTCTAAATGAGATGTGTGAATCTCTTTTTACCCGAGGGCTCAATCAAGCGCTTCCCTCCAGGATTTACCTACCCTAATAAATTACATTTAAATGGTTGTCTAGTCCAACGCCTGTATCTAGATCTCAGCCGATCTGCATTAAAGCCAATCCTATCTAATGCCTGCTCAAGGGCACGACTTCCTGGCTCACCAGCCTAAGTATTTAAATTACATTCATTACAAATTTCAATGAGGCTGCGCCTCTCTTTCAGCTCTGAATGCGTGTGCGCTGACATAGATGACGTGGTTGGCTGGCTGGCTGGCTGCGTGGAGAGATGCTCCTGCATCATACTGGAGGATGAATATTTTAGGATCTTATAAAAAATGCATGTTAATGTAGCATTTATGAATTGTACATTAATTTCCCTTTGGTACTTGAGCATGAATATTTTAGGATCTTATAGAAAATGCATGTTAATGTAGCATTCATGAATTGTCTTGTAAAACATTATGTTAGTACTAAATACACTTATGAAAATAGATATACATAAAGAGAATATATACCTTCAATATTGAGAGCATACAATTAGCTTACCAAATGTTGTTCCTAGTGTCAATATAATTTTCCCATAGATTTTGAATACCAAAAAATGAGAAAATATAATTTTCCCATAGATTTTGAATACCAAAAAATGAGAAAATCAATAAAGGATGAAATTGATTTCTATTAATGTTTAGGAACATAATAAAGGATGAAATTTCTTTCCATTAATGTTTAGGAACATACTAAAAATAATGTTCAATTCCCTCCTACAATTATGAAAACCTTCTGTAGTAAATCATGTATGCAATCTATTGTGTTAGAACTGTGTTCCTTGAAACATCATTATTTTTATGAACTCATACATTCATGCTTACCTATAGCTATAATATCCCCTTAGTTTTCATTTGTACTCTCCAAGGCTTGTTTTATTTTATTAGTCCCTGCCCTTTGGGCAACAGGGACTTATAGTAATCAGTTTTTCATGGTTGTATTATTATGGCACAAAAACCAAACAACTTAAGCAAAGTTTTAATAGTTTCATGCACATTTCCAAGTCGCTTTTCATTTTTAGGCTAAAGTTTTAATTTGGAGGCCTTATTTGGCCTCTTCCCGAGGCACACTCTTACCATATATTAGCTTAAAAGAACTTTCAAGTGCATATTTGATCCCATAATGGATTAACATGGATTAATGCTAACTTTCAAGTT
>ML788575.1:76938-129957 GCA_009831015.1 Picea engelmannii | reverse complement strand
TATATATATATATATATATATATATATATATATATATATATATATATATATATATATATATATATATATATTTAAATAAATATTTTTCATCGCAATTTCGATGCACAAAAGAAATCCTATGATGAATTTGCTATAAAAACCAAGAAAAATTGTCGTCACAATTTCGACGACAATAAAAATTCCTGTGACAA
This sequence comes from Picea engelmannii, assembly GCA_009831015.1. Lineage (NCBI taxonomy): Eukaryota > Viridiplantae > Streptophyta > Pinopsida > Pinales > Pinaceae > Picea > Picea engelmannii. The sequence continues at coordinate 129,766 of ML788575.1, read as the reverse complement.
ATTTTCTATATAAATCAAGAAAAGTTGTCGTCACAATTTCGACGACAATAATAATCCTGCGACGAATTTTCTACATAAACCAAAAAAAGTTGTTGTCACAATTGCGATGGTAATCAAAAATCCTGGGACAAATTTGCTATATAAACCAAGAAAATTTGTCGTCTCAATTTCGACGATAATGAAAAATCTTGCGACAAATTTTCTATATAAACCAAGAAAAGTTGTTGTCACAATTTCAACGACAATAAAAAAACCTACGACGAATTTTCTATATAGACCACAAAAAATTGTCGTCGCAATTGCGACGAACGGTCGGTTTCACTTAGTTTTCCTATATTGTCGTATTGGCGATGATATTTCTTTTTTTGTCGCAATTGTGAGAATTTCCCTATGGTCGTCACTCTTGCGACGTTAATTCCAGTTCATCGAAATTGCCACATTCCATGAAACGACGTTTGAGAGACTCAAGATTCATTGCAATATCCATGAAATAACGTCACAAGCACGTCAAAATAACCATCGCAAAATGAACCAAATTTGTTAGTGACGTGGATGCTTTGATTTGTACATGCGCGGAATGTGTACGATCATCCAGTTGACGACCTCTGTCTGGCCATCATTTTATGAAGGGAAAGCTGTGGACTTGGTGAGCTTGGTGTCTAGCATCGACCAGAGGTTGGACCAAAATGTACTGAGGAACCTACTATTCCGATATGAGATGATAGACTGTGGGATCCGAAAGTGTACCCACACTCGTTCAAGGAAGAGATTAGTAGTGGCTTCTACTATGATATTCTTTTTGTAGGCCATCATAATGGACATGTTCGAGAATCTGTCGACAAGCAAAAAAATGCAGTCATTGCTATGCTTAGTAGAAGGAAGGCCCAATATGTTATCCATGGAGATGGATTCCCAAGGTCGACTAGGGGTAGGCAGTGGAGTATAGAGGCCTTTCTTCTTGATGGTCGGTTTGGAAATGGCGCAAGAAGTGCAGGACTTGATGTACTTCCCAACATCCTGTCGAAAGTTCAGCCAATAGAAATAAATTTTCAATACTGCCACAGTTTTCTGGACCCCGAAATTCCCAACGACCTGACTGTAGTGTGCCTCCCAAATCATTTTGGCATGCTCACTTAAGGGAATAAAAAGGTGTCCCAAGTGACATAGCAGGGTATCCTGGAGATGAAAATTAGGAACTTGCTTACCCTCCAAGGGCATATTGTATGTGTAGCCGAATTATGGATCAATTTTGTAGAGAAGCAGCCAATTGAAAGTCTCGTTCCCACAAGAGTCGAGCACTGTGGTTAGCGTCATGATAGGTGGTTGGGTGAGGCAGTCTGCAACATTATTGGTGCTTCCTTTCTTGTTCTTAATGTTCAAATGAAACTGTTGTAGGTATGTGGACCACTTCTAATGGAAATCGTTATGCAACTTCCCTTGTGTCTGTATGAACTGCAAGGGTCAGTGGTATGTGTGGATGACTGTTTCCTTTCCCAAAATGTAATGCTTCCATTGTCAGCAAGCCTGCATAATGGAATACATATCTTTTTCATAAGTGGGATAATTCTGGACTGTGTCAGAAAGTGTCTCACTGTGATATGCCACTGGATGCCCCTGTTGAGTAAGGACCGCCCCAATAGCATAGCCAGAGGCATCTATCTCGATCTCAAATGGTTGTTGCAAGTCTGTTAATGTGAGCACTAGTGCAGAGAAGAGGTGATGATTCAACTCTTCGAATGCCTTCTGTTGAGATTCAGACAAAAAGATTTTTTCTTTTTCTCCTCCCTTGGTGACTTGAATCAAGGGCCAAGTGATATGAGAGAATCCCAACATGAACCTGCGGTAGAAATTGGCAAGACCCAAAAAGTTGCAGAGCTCTGTTAGGGTGGTTGGGGCTGGCCAATCCCAAATGATTTGGATCTTGGTTGGATCCACATGCACCTCCCTCTCATCAATAATGTATCCCAGATACTGAACCTGGGTCATGCCAAAAGTGCATTTTTCCAAATTGGCACACAACTTGTGTTGCCACAATGTTTGGAGGACCTGTCAGATGTGGTGGAGGTGCTCTTCCCAAGTCTCGTTGAAGATCATAATTTCATCCAAGTACACCACTACAAATGAGTTAGTGAATGGTTGCAAGATGTCGTCCATTAGACTCATGGAGGTTGCAGGGGCATTCGTCAACCTGAAATGCATGACCAACCATTCGAAAACGCCCTCCTTGGATTTGAAGGCAGTCTTCCACACATCAAAGGGTTCAATTGGTACCTGGTGATACCCAAACTTCAATTCAATCTTTCTGAAATATTTTGCTACCTTGAGTTGGTCTAGAAGGTCATAAATCTATGGGATTGGGTACCTATTCCAGAAAGTGATATTGTTCAATGCTTGATAGTCAATGCAGAGTCTCCAAGTCCCATCCTTCTTCTACACCAACACGATCGAGCTCCCATAGGGTGATGAAATTGGCTGGATGTGACCTTTGTGCAACAACTCCTGAATTTTCCTCTTGATTTCGTCATTCTCCAGAACAAAGCACCGATAGATTGGTCCATTGGACAACGATGCACCTGGGGTCATATCGATGGGGTGCTTGACCAGGCAGTGTAGAGACACCCCTACGAGGGAGGTGATGATGTCCTCGTAATCCTCCATGAACTTATCCATCTGTTTTTGTCGTACAGAGGGGCCTTGTGTGGAGGTCGTGGCCACAATCTTCTTCTTTCCCTAATGGAAGATCATCAGGAAAATAAATTTCCTGGTTTTGGCAGTGAGCTTACTGCATTGTTTTGCAGTAACCAAAGAGATGGATGTAGGTGGTGTTATTTTCAGTATCCTGTACAACTTATTTCCCAAAGTAATAATAATAGCACGAGGCCTAGAGTCATACACAACATGTCGCTTCCACAAGTATGGTTGGCCTAATAATACATCGGAAAAATCAAGAGGAGCAATGTCACATAATACCTCATTCGTGAAGGGATTGATGTTGTAGGGGAGGCGGCATTGATGGCTGACGTGGAGGTCTCGTCCTTGGTGCAACCACTCGATGGTGTATGGTTGTGGGTGTGCTATGGTCGGAAAGCCGAACCATTTCACGAACTCTATTGAGATGAGGTTCTTCTGGTTCCCTCTGTCGATAATGAACTACAATGGGGAACCCTTTACCCACATATGGGAATGGAAGAGGTGCTTTGCCTCCTCTGGATCTTCTAGTTCCTTCTTCTGGATATTCGTGGTGGAAATGGTTGCATTGGGATCTGCATCAAAAATATGCTTCCCCCTATCATTCCCCTTGTCGGGTTCTGATTAGGAGTCGGATCCTGCATCCAATTCATAAGCCTTCAACTCGGCTACCAGTGACTACTTGGCCTGACACTCACTTGTGTTCTTAGTGGAGCTCTTATGGAACTCTCACCACTTCCCTGTGTCCTTTTTTGGCTTCGTGGTGTTTTTATTTTCTTGCATATTTGGTGGGTTGTCCTGGGCCGCCCCGCCTTGGCTTGATCCTTTGTTCGACGGCTTGGGGGTACCTTTCCCTTACTTCTGATTCACAGACCCAAAGTCTTGCTTCTTCTATTTGAACTTCTTCTCAATCTTGGCAGCATACATGTATGTCGCACCAAGTGAGGAGATGTCAAGGAACTCCATTTCCTCCTGAATGTATCTATGTAGACAATTGCGATACTTTAATGCCAAATTTTTCTCCGAATATTTGATACCCAAATTTGTTCGTAGGGTATGAAACAGATTCGTCAGCTCATGTACACCTTGGTCCCTTTGCTGCCTCAACGTAGTCCATTGTATGTATTTATTCTCATAGCTCCCTACGGGATAATATTGTTCCTTGATGGCATCTCGGAAATAATTCCAAGTGTGTGTGACTGAGAACAAAGAGGGTTCCCCCTCGTTCTATTGCTCCTAGTAGGTTTCCCACCAGTCCTTGACATGGGGAGTGGCTTTAAGGAGTGCAAAAATAATCCTTTCTCGGTCAGAAAAGTCATGAACTGAGAAATATCCTTCTAACATATTCAACCATCTATATACGACATCTACATCTATTTGTCCCTCAAATATGGGAATTTGAGTGGCGGCTCCAGAGTGGCTGCTGGATGTAGATGTGCTGCCAGTGGGCAGTCGTTGAAGGATATGGGAAAAGTTGTACATCATTGTGTTCCTTTGTCTCTTGATGGTGTCCTCGAGCAATAATTTGATAGGATCTCCTACTCCCTCATATTTATTTTCTTTCCCCAGGAGCGACCGTCGAGGTTGATGAGGCTGATCTTGCAACGATTCAACTAGATCGAGCCCTAACTCCTTATACCCCAACCTCGTTGGGGACATGCAAAGAAGGATCGAGAAAGAGAAGACTACTCTGATACCACTGATACGGATTTATGCAGGAACACAATTAAATACAAAAATACCGATAAACGCAGAGATGCAATAGAAATAAAACTTCATTTCATTAACAACAAATGGCTGAAATATGCTTACAGACAGAATGGAAATAAAATAGCTAGGGCGTTGGTAGCTTATCTCTGAGAAGATATGTGGTGGCTAGAGGCCTCTAAAATATGTGTTACAATGAGGCTTAAAGGCCTATATATTATTGAGAAATAATGGAAAACCCTAAACATCCAAAAACCTTACCCTAAGAGATGAAACACCAAAATATGGCCCCCGTCGGGGTAAATTGGTACATCAATTTCCCGGGGTTATAACTTTGGCATACTATCTCCATTTGATGCACAAAATACATTGTTAGAAATATATATCTGAGGAATACACTGCTGACATCGAATATCAAGTCTGGAATGGACTTATAAGGCCTCAAAATGGATCCAGAAGTTCAGGACCCAAAAAACTGCTAAAAATAGTAAATTGTGCTACAATTAAGGAAACTGAAAAACTGAAAGAAACAATGGTGTGGGTCCAAGTGGAATAGGTAGGTGGCCACCAATATCCACCTAGATCATTAGCATCAATCACTAAGGGTTGACATCAATCTACAATACCACTCTCCAATGGTTGAAATCAATGACAACCAACAATCCATACCAACTGTCCATCAACCTAAGCCAACTGTCTGACAAAATGATAATATGACCTTTAAAAAACATACCTTATAACAAATAATCACAAGACTTCATATTCCCTTGCAATTTCTCTCTTCTTCACTTCATCTTCCCTTTGAAATTTTCTGCCAAAATTGTGATAAGAGATAACAAGATTGAATGATAAAAATGAGAGTTTCTTGATGTGTATTTATACCCTTCCAAGTACCTTATTTAATTGACCTTGAGCCGACTTGTAACTTCTTGTTTGTGAAGTAGACCTATTGGCCGTCGGGCCGAGATCTGCTCACAGGATTTTTCTTAACCCCTTCGAGTCAGATCGACTCTTTCAGATTCCCTACTGGATTCTACTTTCAAATCAATCCACATGTTCTTTTTGCAACTCGCAATCTCACGAGTTCGCGAGTCGTGACTCCCGACTCTTCCTCTCCAATCTCGCGATACCTGAGATTGTGAAATGGGTACATCTCTTCCTTTGTCAGTGACCTCTGCGAGTGACCACTGGCTAGGCTTAATTACTAGCACCTCTCACTACTCGCCACTTCGCGAGTTTCAACGTCAAGCCCTCGTCCTCTTACTTCATGAATTACCAATATGCGAGAGTCAACAAAGTGTTGACCCCTTCCACTAAGTGACATGTGTCTGCCTATCTATTTCCCTGGCCCACTTTGTGGTTCTTCCACATGTCCTTTGTACCCAACTTTCGACACTTCATGACTTTTGAGGTCGAAAATGACTTCTTTCAACCCCCGAACCCCCGAATGTGTGAAATGCGATGGGGTCCCTGATCCAACGGTCCTCCCATTCTTTGGATCCAACGGTTATCCTCGCTCCTTGCAATTTCTTCACTCGCGACTTGGAGCACCCAAGTTTTTGGGCTCCCACCTGGTGAACCTCTGAGTTCATGAGATCCTTTGATCTCTGCCATCTGTCCTCCCCGAATGGACGGTTGCGATTCTCTCGTGACTTTGCTACTCGCGACTTCGGGACTTTCGAGACAAAAGTCTCGACTTCCTATCCACTGATATGCCAAAATGTCGAAATTCTGACATGTCGTCGACGTGGGTCCCACATGGAACTTCCCAGCTTTTGGAGTTTCAGACTTCGCGACTTCACGAATCCTAATGCTAAGCTTCTGACTCTTCAACCCACGAAACCATGAATTGATAAATGAAGGTCTGACCTCCATGTCGGTGAGTGTGCCACCTGTCCTCTCTCAGATGGGCGGTCCTAATTCTCTTCGCAGCTTCACCACTCGCGAAGTCAAGAGACTTCCTTCTCCAACCTCTGATGTTCGAATCCCCGATATGGGTGATCTCGTGACACGTGTCCTCCTTCTAACGGGTGGCTCAAATTCTTTCGCGGTGTCGCGACTTCACCTTTCGCAACCTCGCGAATCTTGATGAAAATATTTTAAACCGTAACTCCCTTACTCCTCTACACGATCCAATGGCTCTCAGAACTTCACGAATTCTCCACTGAGAATTCCGACCATCAAATTCTTCCTTGATGATTTCTGCGAAATGAACATGGTATCTCCTTTCGGAACTTGTCCTCCTGCAAAACAACTTCGCTACGACTCCTTTCAACACTTTAAGGCGCTAATTCTTTTTGAGTTTCTCTTCGTCGACTTCAAAGATCCTATCCCTCCCGAGCTTGATTGAAAAATCCTCAAGTCCCTTTGGGGAAAATTCCTGCGTGCACTCCTTGCGACACTTTCTTCAAATAAACTTCAAGTGTTTGAGCCTCTTCGACTCTGTGCACTCCCTGCGACAATAGTCTTTCCAACAACTCCCTCAGGTTGCAAACTCTTAGACTCTTCTTGGCCTGCGCACACCTTGCATGGCTCCTGTTCTCAACATGCACTTCTTCGAGAATGAGAACAATGTTATCTCTCCTGAGCTTGCAGAGACGAACTCTGACTTTTGTCAATGCACACCTTGCGGACAATTTCACTGCACTCCTTGCAGGAAAAACTCTTGCTCAGACAGAGAAACAATTGAAGCTCATTCCTTACTCTGCATCTCTTCAGATTTCAGACATTTAACATGAAATCATACATTCACACATCAAAGCAAATGCATAACAGAGAGTAAACAAGCATGTATCAATCAACATGTACAAACACAGAAAGCAATTGAACACCATGAGTCTGAACTAAAGATCTTTGTATTGATCCAGAACTCCTATACATGGGTTTTTTTCTCTACACAACTCTCTTCTTCTCCTCTCCTATTCCCTCTTGATTGATTATGATGCTAATGTTACAATGATACAAGTGAGGGTGTCTATATCTGTTTTCCCTCCGGATCCTAAAACTGTCTAATCTAAGAATTCAAAGCTACCTACTTACATTTACTAGCATAAATGCCTCTTAGTCCTTCAGACGAGAGTGGGACGCTCAAGGTCTGATTACAATCTACAAGTACGCCTTTTATTAATTGTTTCATTTATGTTTGGCACATCAAACTTCAAAACATTTAAACAATTCATCATGTGCCAAAATGCATTGGCACTTGCCCCACACTCGCTTGTTGTTAGTGATGCTCTTGCATCATAATCCCTCGCTTGAAAATTTTCATGGGCTCTTATCCATGAGCTCTCACACGGTCTGTCCATGCTTTTGGATCTCTGCTTCATCCTCCCAGCTAGCATCTTCAACTGGATGTCGCTTCCACTTGAACAAGTATTCAAAATATTCCCTTCTTCTGGTCCTTTTGCTAACTCTTTTGTCCAGTATGATTTCCATTTGTGGCTTCTCTGCAACTGGCATATGTTTTGTCCACTGAACCTCTGGTTGTTCACTATCTTCTCCAGCTTTGTAAGGGTACAAATCTGAGACATTGAATATTGGAGAAATTCGGATCCCATCAGGTAATTCAATCTCATAAGCATTTGCCCCAAATTTCTTCAAGACCTTACATGGTCCGATCTTCTTCATCTTTAGTTTGTTATATGTCCCCTTCGGGAATCTTTCCTTTATCAGATGTGCCAAAATCAAATCACCAAACTCAAATTGAAGTTGTCTCCTGTGTTGATTTTCTCTATGCTTATACTCTTGTCTTGAGTTTTGCAATCGCTCCTTCACCCGGCTGTGAAGTTCCTTCATCACCTTTGCGAAATCCTCTGCACTAGCACTCCTAGCTGCATTTTGTTCTGAATCTTTCAATTCAGATACTACTCTTGGCTGTGTCCCATAAACAATTTGGAGTGGACTCTACCCTGTGCTCCTGTTGATTGAATCATTATAAGAAAATTCCGCCTGTGGTAGAATTTTGTCCCACTGACTATGGTGTTCTATTACCAAGCTCCTCAACAAGTCTCCCAAACTTCTGTTCACAACTTCTTTCTGTCCATCCGTCTGAGGATGATAATCTAAACTGAACAACAAGTTCGTTCCTAGATTTTTTCATAAGGTTCTCCAGAAGTGTACCATGAACTTGGTGTCTCGATCCGAAACTATGGTCCTTGGTAAGCCGTGAAGTCGAATGACCTCTTTGAAAAACAAATTCACAATGTGAGTTGTGTCACTGGTTTTCTGACACGGTATGAAGTGTGCCATCTTAGAAAATATGTCTACCACTACAAAGATTGAGTCAAACCCTCTTTGTGTTCTCGGCATCCCCAATATGAAGTCCATGCTGACTGCATCCCATGGCCTCTCAGGTATGGGTAACGGTTGCTAAAAGACTACATTTTGCCTCTTTCCTTTTGAATGCTGACAAATTCTGCATCTGTCCACAAATATTTTGACGTATGCTCTCATTCCTAGCCAAAAATATGACTCATTTAACTTTGAGAACGTCTTGTCATGACCGAAATGCCTGGCCAATACTCCACTATTTTTCTCCTTTAGCAAATTCTCCATCATGGAGCATTTTTTAATACAAAGTTGATTACCCTTGAATAGAAATCCATCTTGGATCATGTACTCTGTCCATTGACTTCTGTCCCTAAGAATTAGATTCTCAACTGCTTCATATGCCTCTTTAAAATCTGGATCATCTCTGTACATGTCCCTGAGATCATCAAAACCCAGTGTTTTGACTCTGAACTCCTGCAACAACAAGCATTTCCTGCTCAAAGCATCAACAACTTTGTTAACAGTTCCAAAAATATGCTTAGTTACAAAAGTAAAGTTCTGCATGTATTCAACCCATTTTGCATGTTTCTGGTTCAACTTCTCCTGTTGAGTCACAAATTGCAAAGCATGATTGTCACTGTATAAGACAAACTCCTTCGGGATTAAGTAATGTCTCCATTTCTTGAATGCCTGACTAATAGCATAGAACTCCTTGTCATACGTGGAGTATTTCACTTTGGCTTCATTCAGCTTCTCGCTGAAGTATGTTATCGGCCTGTCTTCTTGGCTCAAGACTGCCCCTATTGCAAATCCACTTGCATCACATTTTACTTGAAATGTCTTGTTGAAATCCGGCAACACCAAAATTGGTTGTTCCGTGATTTTCCTTTTCAACAAATTGAAGCTTTTCTCAGCCTCTTCTATCCAGTGAAAAGATTTATGTCTTTTCTTCACTGTGTCCATCATCGGTGAACTAACTCCATTGAAATTTCTGATGAACTTCTGGTAGAAACTAGCCAATCCATGAAAACTTCTCACCTCAAAGATATTCTTTGGCGATGGGTAATTCTTAATTACCTCCACCTTGTCTGGATCCATCCTCAACTTATCTGTAGAAATAACAATCCCCAAATAAATGAGCTCTGTCTTCATGAGTGAGGATTTTTTCATGTTTATCAACAACTTCTCTTGTTGTAATCTCTTCATCACTGTAGACAAATGTTTCAGATGCTTTGCCTCTGTTTGACTGAAAATCAGTATGTCATCAAGATACACAATGACAAATTTTTCGATGAAATCCTTCAGGAATTCGTTCATCAATATCATGAAAGTACTTGGCACGTTTTTCAAGCCAAACAACATAACAAGCCATTCATACAACCCTTCATTGGTCTTGAAGGTTGTCTTCCATTCATCACCTTCTCTCATATGAATTTGGTGATATCCACTTTTCAAATCAATCTTTGAAAAAAATTTGGCCCCACTCAAGCAATCCTTCAGATCATCCATCCTTGGCAATGGAAATCTGTACCTGATGGTTATCTTGTTGATTTCCCTTGAGTCAGTACACATCCTCCAGCCTCCGTCTTTCTTCAGACTGAGCACTGTCGGAACAACACATGGACTCAAGATTTCTCTAACCAACCCTTTGTCCATTAAGTCCTGGACTTGTCTTTTGACCTCTTCATTCTCCTGCGGCGTCAATCTGTATGCTGCTTTGTTTGGTAAACTAGCTCCAAGTATGAGATCAATGTGATGACTTACAATTCTTATCGGTGGCAACAAACGAGGTAGTTCGTCCACTACTATGTCAGCAAACTCTTCCAACAGTTTTTGAACCTCTTCCGGTAAATCATCTACCCTTGTACTGGTTAAAACAATTTTAGGCTTCCTGACCACAATGAATTGAGGTTCCTCCTTCTTCTTCACCTCTATAAGAAGTTCCTTCCCACTCATGAGAAGTACAATGTTGCTTACTTCAGGTTTCACCTCCTTATCTTTGATTGGAAGCAACATGTGAGTTCTCCCATTCTTCTCTAGGGTGTATGTGTTCTTCGTCCCATCATGAATCACATTTCTGTCATATTTCGACAGTCTACCCAACAATAGATGACAAACATCCATGGGAATAACATCACAAAGTATTTCATCTTTATACCCTCCTATTTTAAACTCAACTAAACATTGTTTAGTGACATTTACCTGATGTCCTTTTTGTAGCCACGAAACTCTGTATGGGCTTGGATGTTCAATCGTCTCCAACTCCAACTTTTCTACCATCTCTGTAGAAACGAGATTGTCTGTGCTACCACTGTCCACAATGACTTTGCATACCCTGTCTTTGGTCTTGCAAGCAGTCCGAAAAAGTCTGTTCCTTTGGACCGAACTCTCCACCTCCTTCTCTGGCGTTAAGAGAACTTTTCGCATCATCAACGATCTTCTGCCTTCAACATCCTCTGCCTCAACATTCCACCTTTGTGCTTCGGAAATGCGAGTCTCACCGCCTTCTTTCTTCCTGTCAGGACATTCATAAGATTTGTGTCCATTCTTTCCACATGTGAAGCATTTCACCACTCCACCTCTTCCTCTTCCTCTACCTCTGGTATGAGGAAAAATGTTTCCATCAGCATATTGACCTTTCTATTCAGTATGTTTCCCTCTATGTGAGCTTCCACCTATCTTAGTTTGAGTTTGAGGTTTCTTCCAGTCTTCCTTGGGTTTCTGATTTCTATACTGGGCAACTGATTTGCCTCTGGGCTGACTTCTACCTCGGTCTCTTTGACCTTGTTTTTGGCTCAGCTTCTCTTCATCTTTTAGAGCCATATGATAAGCATCTTCCACCGCTCGAATGGTCATCATGCTCATCTCATCCTGAATGTCGTATCTCAGACCATTCATGTACCTGTCAACCTTTTCATCATCACTTTCGCGATGACCTACCCTAATGTTTAACCTGTAGAATTCTGCAGTATATTCCTTCACTGTCATCAGCTTTTGTCTCAAATTATGCATTCTCCGAAACATAGTAATTTGGTAATCCCTGGGAATGAATTTCGCCTTCATCTTCGTGATCATCCTATCCCAACTCTTGATCTTTTGTTTGCCTTTGCAATGTCTGTCAGCTTGTAGCTCATCCCACCACAATGTTGCATGTCCCTTAAGTCTTGTGACAACATGTTTGACCTTTTTGTCCTCCTCGACATCTTCATTGTCAAAATATGTCTCCAGATCTCTAATCCAGTCTAGAAGCTCTTCAGCATATAGATTTCCTTCATATACCAAAATATCCATTTTTGCCTTAGCACCCATTCTTGCAGCAACACTAATCAGGCATTCATTTGCTGCATCTTCTGTTGTGACTTCTTCTCTCTCATGTCCAGCTTCATTTTCACTTTCAGATTCACTGACATCTCAACACCAGTTGTGTGCCTCTGTGTTGTCTCCATGTCATCGAGTTTGGCACGTATGTCATGCATCTCTCTCTCTCCATGGCTAGATTTGGCACCTGCCTACCCCTTCCTCTTGGCATTTACCTATCCTCTGACGGATCGAGTGTTTGTATGTCCCTTCTTCTCGACGACATGGTAAATATTTATTTTCCCTGCTACAGAAAGAAATGAAATCTTTTTGTGCTCTGATACCACACTGACGCAGACCTATCATCCCTCGGGCCGAGATCCGCTCACAGGATCGTTCTTAACCCCTTCGAGTTGGATCGACTCTTTCAGATTCCCTGCTAGAATCTACTTTCAAATCGATCCAAAGGTCCTTTTTGCAGCTCACAATCTCGCGAGTTTGCGAGTCTTGACTCCTGACTCTTCCTCTCCAATCTTGCGATACCCAAGATCGCGAAATGGGTACAACTTTTCGTTTGTCACTGACCTCTGCGTGTGACCACTAGCTAGGCTTAATTACTAGCACCTCTCGCTACTCGCCACTTCGCAAGTTTCAACATCAAGCCCTCATGCTCTTACTTCATGAATTCTCGATATGTGAGAGTCAACAGAGTGTTGACCCCTTCCACTAAGTGACGTGTGTCCCCCTGTCTATTTCTCGTGCCCACTTTGTGGTTCTGCCATGTGGCCTTCGTACCTGGCTTTCGGCACTTCACGACTTTTGAGGTCGAAAATGACTCCTTTCAACCCCTGAACCCCTAAATGCACGAAATGCGATGGGGTCATTGATCCAACGGTCCTCCCATTCTCTGGATCCAACGATTATCCTTGCTCCTCGCAATTTTACCACTCACGACTTGGAGCACCCAAGTTTTTGGGCTCTCACCTGGTGAACCTCCAAGTTCGCGAGATCCTTCAATCTCTGCCACCTGTCCTCCCCGGATGGGCGGTTGTGATTCTCTCGTGACTTCGCTACTTGTGACTTCAGGAATTTCGAGACAAAAGTCTCGACTTCCTATCCACCGATATGCCGAAATGCTGAAATTTCGACGCGGGTCCCACAAGGAACTTCCCACCTTTTGGAGTTTCAAACTTCGCGACTTCATGAATCCTGATGCTAAGATTTCGACTCTTCAACCCATGAAACCCCAAATTGATCAATGAAGGTATGAACTCCGTGTCAGCGAGTGTGCCACCTGTCCTCTCTCGGATGGAGGGTCCTGATTCTCTTCGTAGCTTCGCCACCCGTGAAGTCAAGAGACTTCCTTCTCTGACCTTCTATGTTTGAATCCCTGATATGGGTGATCTCACGACATGTGTCCTCCTTCTAACGAGTGGCTCAGATTCTTTCGCGGTGTCATGAATTTTCCTTTCGAAACCTCGCAAATCTTGATGCAAAGATTTTAAACCATAACTCCCTTGCTCCTCTACACGATCCGACAGCTCTCGGAACTTCACGAATTCTCCTCTGAGAATTTCGACCGTCAAATTCTTCCTTGACGATTTCTGTGAAATGAACACGGTATCTCCTTTTAGAACTTGTCCTCCTGCGAAACAACTTCACTACGCCTCCTTTCAACACTTTAGGGCGCTAATTCTTTTTGAGTTTCTCTTCGTCGACTTCAAAGATCCTATCCCTCCTGAGCTTGATTGAAAAATCCTGAAGTCCTTTTGGGGAAAATTCATGCGCGCACTCCTTGCGACACTTTCTTCAAATACACTTCAAGTGTTTGAGCCTCTTCGACTCTATGCACTCCCTGCAACATGAGTCTTTCCAACAACTCTCTTAGGTTGCAAACTCTGAGACTCTTCTCGGCCTGCGCACACCTTGCACGGCTCCTGTGGTCAACTTGCACTTTTGCAAGAATGAGAACAATGTTATCTCTCTTGAGCTTGCATAGACGAACTCTAACTTCCGTCAATGCATACATTGCGGATAATTTCACTGCACTCCTTGTAGGAAAAACTCTTGCTCAAACAGAGAAACAATTGAAACTCATTCCTTACTCTCCCTGTCTTCAGATTTTAGACATTTAAAATGAAATCATACATTAACGCATCAAAGAAAATGCATAATAGAGGGTAAACAAGCATGTATCAATCAACATGTACAAACACAGAAAGAAATTGAACACCATGAGTCTGAACTAAAGATCTTTGTATTGATCCAGAACTCTTGTACATGGGTTTTTTTCTCTACAAATCTCTCTGCTTCTGCTCTCCTATGCCCTCTTGATTGATTATGCTGCTAATGTTACAATGATACAAGTGAGGGTGTCTATATCCATTTTCCCTCCGTCTCCTAAAACTGTCTAATCTAAGAATTCAAAGCTACCTACTTACATTTACTAGCATAAATGCCTCTTAGTCCTTCAGACGAGAGCGGGACGCTCAAGGTCTGATTACAATCTACAAGTAAGCCTTTTCTTAATTGTTTCATTTCCGTTTGGCACATCAAACTTAAAAAAATTTAAACAATTCATCATGTGCCAAAATGCGTTGGCGCTTGCCCCACGCTCTCTTGTTGGTGGCGATGCTCCTACATCATACTCCCTCGCTTGAAAATTTTCATGGGCTCCTGTCCATGAGCTCTCACATGGTCTGTCCATGCTTCTGGATCTCTGCTTCGTCCTCCTAGTTGGCATCTTCAACTGGATGTCCCTTCCACTTGACCAAGTATTCAAAATATTCCCTTCTTCTGGTCCTTTTGCTAACACTTTTGTCCAGTATGCTTTCCATTTGTGGCTTCTCTACAACTGGCATTTGTTTTGTCCACTGAACCTCTGGTTGCTCACTATCTGCTCCAGCTTTGAATATCGGAGAAATTTCGATCCCATTAGGTAATTCAATCTCATAAGCATTTGCCCCAAATTTCTTCAAGACCTTACATGGTCCGATCTTCTTCATCTTTAGTTTGTTATATGTTCCCTTTGGGAATCTTTCCTTTCTTAGATGTGCCAGAATCAAATCACCAAAATCAAATTGAAGTTGTCTCCTGTGTTGATCTGCTCTATGCTTATACTCTTGGCTTGAGTTTTGCAATCGCTCCTTCACCTGGCTGTGAAGTTCCTTCATCGCCTCTGCGAAATCCTCTGCACTAGCACTCCTAATTGCATTATGTTCTGAATCTCTCAATTTAGATACTCCTCTTGGCTATGTCCCATAAACAATTTGGAACAGACTCTACCCTGTGCTATTATTGATTGAATCATTATAAGAAAATTCCACCTATGGCAGAATTTTGTCCCAGTGACTATGGTGTTCTGTCACCAAGCTCCTCAACAAGTCTCCCAAACTTCTGTTCATAACTTCTGTCTGTCCATCCATCTGAGGATGATAAGATGAACTGAATGACAAGTTCGTTCCTATATTTTTCCATAAGGTTCTCCAGAAGTGTCCCACGAACTTGGTGTCTTGATCCGAAACTATGCTCCTTGGTAAGCTGTGAAGTCGAATGACCTCTTTGAAAAACAGATTCGCAATGTGAGTTGCTTCACTGGTTTTCTGACATGGTATGAAGTGTGCCATCTTAGAAAATATGTCTACCACTACAAATATCGAGTCAAACCCTCATTGTGTTCTTGGCAGCCCCAATTTGAAGTCCATGCTGACTGCATCCCACGGCCTCTCATGTATGGGTAACGGTTGATAAAAGCCTGTATTCTGCCTCTTTCCTTTTGAATGCTGACAAATTCTGCATCTGTCCATAAATATTTTGGCGTCTGCTCTCATTCCTGGCCAAAAATATGACTCGTTTAACTTTGAGACCGTCTTGTCATGACCGAAATGCCTGGCCAATCCTCCACTGTGTTTCTCCTTCAGAAAATTCTCCCTCATGGAGCATTTTGGAATACAAAGTTGATTACCCCTGAATAACAATCCATCCTGGATCATGTACTCTGTCCATTGACTTCTGTCCCTAAGAATTAGATTCTCAACTGCTTCATATGCCTCTTTAAAATCTGGATCATCTTTGTACATGTCCCAGAGATCATCAAAACCCGATGTTTTGACTCTGAACTCCTGTAACAGCAAACATTTCCTGCTCAAAGCATCAACAACTTTGTTAGCAGTTCTAGAAATATGCTTAGTTACAAAAGTAAAGTTCTGCATGTATTCAACCCATTTTGCATGCTTCTGGTTCAATTTCTCCTGTTGAGTCACAAATTGCAAAGCATGATTGTCACTGTATAAGACAAACTCCTTCGGGATTAAGTAATGTCTCCATTTCTTGAATGCCTGAATAATAGCATAGAACTCCTTGTCATACGTGGAGTATTTCAGTTTGGCTTCATTCAACTTCTTGCTTAAGTATGCTATCGGCCTATCTTCTTGGCTCAAGACTGCCCCTATTGCAAATCCACTTGCATCACATTTTACTTGAAATGTTTTGTTGAAATCCGACAACACCAAAATTGGTTGTTCCGTGATTTTCCTTTTCAACAAATTGAAGCTTTTCTAAGCCTCTTTTGTCCAGTGAAAAGATTTATGTCTTTTCTTCACTGTTTCCATCATCAGTGCACTAATTCCACTGAAATTCCTGATGAACTTCCGGTAGAAACTAGCCAATCCATGAAAACTTCTCACCTCAAAGATATTCTTTGGCGATGGCCAATTCTTAATTACCTCCACCTTGTCTGGATCCATCCTCAACCTATCTACAGAAATAACAATCCCCAAATAAATGAGCTCTGTCTTCATGAATGAGGATTTCTTCATGTTTATTAGCAACTTCTCTTGCTGTAATATCTTCATCACTGTAGCCAAATGTTTCAGATGCTCTGCCTCTGTTTTACTGAAAATCAGTATGTCATCAAGATACACAATGACAAATTTTTCGATGAAATCCTTCAGGACTTCGTTCATCAATCTCATGAAAGTACTTGGCGCGTTTGTCAAGCCAAATGACATAACAAGCCATTCATACAACCCTTCATTGGTCTTGAAGGTTGTCTTCCATTCATTGCCTTCTCTCATACGAATTTGGTGATATCCACTTTTCAAATCAATCTTTGAAAAACATTTGGCCCCACTCAAGCAATCCATCAGATCATCCATCCTTGGCAATGGAAATCTATACCTGATGGTTATCTTGTTGATTTCCCTTGAGTTAGTACACATCCTCCAGCCTCTGCCTTTCTTCAGACTCAGCACTGTCGGAACAACACATGGACTCAAGCTTTCTCTAACCAACCCTTTGTCCATTAAGTGCTGGACTTGTCTTTTGACCTCTTCATTCTCTTGCGGCATCAATCTGTACGCTTCTTTGTTTGGTAAACTAGCTCCAGGTATGAGATCAATGTGATGACTTACACTTCTGATCGGTGGCAACGAATGAGGTAGTTCGTCCACTACTATGTCAGCAAACTCTTCCAACAGTTTTTGAACCTCTTCCGGTAAATCATCTACCCTTGTACTGGTTAAAACAATTTTAGACTTCTTGACCATAATGAATTGCGGTTCCTCCTTCTTCTTCACCTCTGTAAGAAGTTCCTTCCCACTCATGATAAGTACAATGTTGCTTACTTCAGGTTTCACCTCCTTATCTTTGATTGGAAGCAACATGTGAGTTCTCCCATTCTTCTCTAGGGTGTATGTGTTCTTCGTCCCATCATGAATCACATTTTTGTCATATTGGCACGGTCTACCCAGCAATAGATGACAAACATCCATGGGAATAACATCACAGAGTATTTCATCTTTATACCCTCCTATTTTAAACTCAACTAAACATTGTTTAGTGACATTTACCTGATGTCCTTTTTGTAGCCACAAAACTCTGTATGGGCTTGGATGTTCAATCGTCTCCAACTCCATCTTTTCTACCATCTCTGTAGAAACGAGATTATCTGTTCTACCACTGTCCACAATGACTTTGCATACCCTGTCTTTGGTCTTGCAAGCAGTCTGAAAAAGTCTGTTCCTTTGGACCGAACTCTCCACCTCCTTCTCTGGCGTTAAGAGAACTTTTCACATCATCAACGATCTTCTGCCTTCAGCATCCTCTGGCTCAACATTCTGCCTTTGTTCGTCGGCAATGTGATTCTCACCACCTTATTTCTTCCTGTCAGGACATTCATAAGAATTGTGTCCATTCTTTCCACATGTGAAGCATTTCACCACTCCACCTCTTCCTCTTCCTCTACCTCTAGTATGAGGAAAAATGTTTCCATCAGCATACTGACCTTTCTGTTCGGTATGTTGCCCTCTCTGTGAGCTTCCACCTCTCTTAGTTTGAGTTTGAGGTTTCTTCCAGTCTTCCTTGGGTTTCTAATTTCTATCCTGGGCAACTGATTTGCCTTTGGGATGACTTCTGCCTTGGCCTCTTTGACCTTGTTTTCGGCTCAGCTTCTCTTCAGCCTTTAGAGCCATCTGATAAGCATCTTCCACCGTTCGGATGGTCATCATGCTCATCTCATCCTGAATGTCGTATCTCAGACCATTCATGTACCTGGCAACCTTTTCATCATCACTTTCGTGATGACCTGCCCTGATGTTTAGCCTGTAGAATTCTTCAGTATATTCCTTCACTGTCATCAACTTCTGTCTCAAATTTTGCATTCTCTGAAACAAAGTAATTTGGTAATCCCTGGGAATGAATTTTGCCTTCATCTTTGCGATCGTCCTATCCCAACTCTTGATCTTCTGCTTTCCTTTGCAACGTCTGTCATCTTGTAGCTCATCCCACCACAATGTTGCATGTCCCTTAAGTCTTGTGACACCATGTTTGACCTTTCTGTCCTCCTTGAAATATTCATAGTCAAAATATGTGTCTAGAGCTCTTATCCAGTCTAGAATCTCTTCATCATCCAGATTTCCTTCATATATCGAAATATCCATTTCTGCCTTAGCACCCATTCTTGCAACAACCCTAATCAGGCATTCATTTGCTGCATCTTCTGTTGTGACTTCTTCTGTTTCATGTCCAGCTTCATTTTCACTTTCAGATTCACTGACATCTCCAACACCAGCTGTGCACCTCTGTGTTGTCTCCATGTCCTCGAGTCTGGTGTGTATGTCACACATCTCTCTCTCCATGGCTGGATTTGGCACCTACCTACCCCTTCCTCTTGGTATTTTCCTATCCTCTGGCGGATCGAGTGTTTGTCTTTCCCTTCTTCTCAACGGCATGGCAAATCTTTCTTTTCCCTACTATAGAAAGCAAAGAAATCTTTCTGTGCTCTGATACCACACTGACGGAGACCTATCAGCCCTCGGGCCGAGATCTGCTCACAGGATCGTTCTTAACCTCTTCAAGCCATATCGACTCTTTCAGATTCCCTACTGGAATCTACTTTCAAATCGATCCACAGGTCCTTTTCGCAACTCACAATCTCAAAAGTTTGCGAGTTGTGACTCTCGACTCTTCCTTTCCAATCTCGCGATACTCGAGATCACGAAATGGGTATAGCTCTTCCTTTGTCAGTGACCTCCACGCGTAACCACTGGCTAGGCTTAATTACTAGCACCTCTCGCTACTCGCCACTTCGCGAGTTTCAATGTCGAGCCCTCGTGCTCTTACTTCACGAATTCCCGATATGCAAGAGTCAACGAAGTGTTGACCCCTTCCAGTAAGTGACATGTGTCCACCTGTTTATTTCCCGGGCCCACTTTGTGGTTCTGCCACATGTCCTTCGCACCCGACTTTCGGCACTTCACGACTTCTGAGGTCGAAAATGACTCCTTTCAACCCCCAAACCCCCGAATGTGCGAAAGTGATGGGGTCCCTGATCCAATGGTCCTCTCATTCTCTGGATCCAACGGTTATCCTCGCTCCTCACGATTTCACCACTCACGACTTGGAGCACCCAAATTTTTGGGCTCTCACCTGGAAAACCTCTGAGTTCACGAGATCCTTCGATCTCTGCCACCTGTCCTCCCCAAATGCATGGTTTTGATTCTCTCGTGACTTCGCTACTCGCGACTTCGGGACTTTTGGAAAAAAAGTCTCGACTTCCTATCCACCGATATGCCGAAATGCCGCAATTTCGACACATCGTCGATGCGGGTCCCACAAGGAACTTCCCACCTTTTGGAGTTTCAGACTTCGCGACTTCGCGAATCCTGATGCTAAGCTTCCGACTCTTCAACCCACGAATCCCCGAATTGATCAATGAAGGTCTGTCCTCCGTGTCAGCGAGTGTGCCACCTGTCCTCTCTCAGATGGATGGTCCATATTCTCTTCACAGCTTCTCCACTCGCGAAGTCAAGAGACTTCTTTATTTGACCTCCGATGTTCGAGTCCCCGATATGGGTGGTCTCGCAACATGTGTCCTCCTTCTAACGGGTGGCTCAGATTCTTTTGCGGTGTCGCGACTTCACCTTTCACAACCTCGTGAATCATGATGCAAAGATTTTAAACCATAACTCCCTTGCTCCTCTCCACGATCTGATGGCTCTCGAAACTTCGCAAATTCTCCACTGAGAATTTCAACTGTCAAATTCTTCCTTGACGATTTCTGTGGAATGAACATAGTATCTCCTTTCGGAACTTGTCCTCCTGCAAAACAACTTCGCTATGCCTCCTTTCAACATTTTAAGGTGCTAATTCTTTTTATGTTTGTCTTCGTCGACTTCGAAGATCCTATCCCTCCTGAGCTTGATTGAAAAATCCTCAAGTCCTTTTGGGGAAAATTCCTGCGCGCACTCCTTGCGACACTTTCTTCAAATACACTTCAATTCAATTTTTTGAGCCTCTTCGACTTTGTGCAGTCGCTGCGACATCAGTCTTTCCAACAACTCCCTCAGGTTGCAAACTCTGAGACTCTTCTCGACCTATGCACACCTTGCACGGCTCCTATGCTCAACTTGCACTTCTGCGAGAATGAGAACAATGTTATCTCTCCTGAGCTTGCAGAGACAAACTCTGACTTCTGTCAACGCACACCTTGCGGATAATTTCACTGCACTCCTTGCAGGAAAAACTCTTTCTCAGATAGAGAAACAATTGAAACTCATTCCTTACTCTCCCTCTCTTCATATTTTAGACATTTAACATGAAATCATACATTCACGCATCAAAGAAAATGCATAATAGAGAGTAAACAAGCATGTATCAATCAGCATGTACAAACACAGAAAGAAATTGAACACCATGAGTCTGAACTAAAGATCTTTGTGTTGATCCACAACTCCTATACATGGGTTTTTTTCTCTACATAGCTCTCTTCTTCTGCTCTCCTATGCCCTCTTGATTGATTATGCTACTAATGTTACAATGATACAAGTGAGGGTGTCTATATCCGTTTTCCCTCCGGCTCCTAAAACTGTCTAATCTAAGAATTCAAAGCTACCTACTTACATTTACTAGCATAAATGCCTCTTAGTCCTTCAGACGAGAGCGGGATGGTCAAGGTCTGATTACAATCTACAAGTACGCCTTTTCTTAATTGTTTCATTTACGTTTGGCGCATCAAACTTCAAAACATTTAAACAATTCATCATGTGCCAAAATGTGTTGGCGCTTGCCCCACGCTCGCTTGTTGTTGGTGATTCTCTTGCATCATACTCCCTCACTTGAAAATGTTCATGGGCTCATGTCAATGAGCTCTCGCACGGTCTGTCCATGCTTCTGGATCTCTGCTTCGTCCTCCCAGCTGGCATCTTCAACTAGATGTCCCTTCCACTTGAACACGTATTCAAAATATTCCCTTCTTCTAGTCCTTTTGCTAACTCTTTTGTCCAGTATGCTTTCCATTTGTGGCTTCTCTACAATTGGCATCTGTTTTGTCCACTGAACCTCTGGTTGTTTGCTGTCTACTCCAGCTTTGTAAGGGTACAAATTTGAGACATTGAATATCGGAGAAATTCAGATCCCATCGGGTAATTCAATCTCATAAGCATTTGCCCCAAATTTCTTCAAGACCTTACATGGTCTGATCTTCTTCATCTTCAGTTTGTTATATGTCCCCTTTGGGAATCTTTCCTTTCTCAGATGTGCCAGAATCAAATCACCAACCTCAAATTGAAGTTGTCTCCTGTGTTGATCTGCTCTTCGCTCATACTCTTGGCTAAAGAGAAAATGTATCTCTCTAGAGTCTAGAGAAAAGGGAAGAGATAGAAAAACACTCTATACCGATCCTTAAATGTAGAATCTATATATATAAGGAAGGATTCAATAGCCATGTTTTCAAGTCTAGGAGAATTGTCAACAACAAGGAATTTATTTCCTCATTTATGTTCAAAGTGTTTGGTGACCATTTATGCAGGACATGATTAGGGAGAAACGACAAGTTCACTAAGCTTGAGGCTAAAGAGATGAGATATTTTAGTTCCATTTCAAATCTACTTTTATTGGAACAAGTCTAGTTTTTCACTAACATAGGTGTCAAGGAGGGTTTCGAGTTCCCAATGATCAAAGGGAAGAGAGAGCCAAATAAGAGAGGACTAAAGATAAAATGTATCTCTCTAGAGTCTAGACAAAAGGGAGGAGATATAAAAAAACTCTATAGTCATCCTTAAATGTAGAATCTATAGATATAAGGAAGGATTCAATAGCCATTTTTCAAGTCTAGGATAATTGTCAACAATAAGGAATTTATTTCCTCATTTTTGTTCGAAGTGTTTGGTGACCATTTATGTAGGACATGATTAGGGAGAAACAACAAGTTCACTAAGCTTGAGGATAAAGATATGAGGTATTTTAGTTCCATTTCAACTCTAATTTTATTGGAACAAGTCTATTTTTCCACTAACATAGGTGTCAAGGAGGGTTTCGATGCAGTACTCGTTCATAGATTTAGACCAAAATTGTTAAGGATTAAGACTAAAAAAATTAACAATTATTTTATAGATAATAAGAAAAATAGAAGTAGAGAGGAGTAGCTTCTAAGGATGGTGGTAATGAGCCTTGTGTGTTTCTTAAGAAAGGGAAAGGGAGTTATAGTAAATAAAAATATCATCACTGGTCATTCTGAATAGAAGTGGATTCAAATTAATAGAGGATTTTAGAGGAAGTTGGTACAAATGGAATGGGGTATTACTAGTGGGAGTATTAAAATTAAGATGGATTGGTGTTGTAGATATGTTTTTGAAGGTAGAAAGAAAAGTCAATCTGATAATAATATCTTCATTTATACCAAGGTACTCATAGAAGTCAATGTAATATATATGGATAAAGGATTTATTAGGCTCTATGTATGCATAAAATTCATAATTGGAAGTTTGGTTTTGGAATCCATAACTAATATGTGGAGTAGCTAACTTCTTCCAATAGGATTTGTGAATGACACTATGTTTGGCTACATTTGTAGAACAACTAGAATCAACTAAAAAATGTGAGTGAGGAGAAATGTTTTCAAACTGAATAGTACTTGAAATATACCATCGATTATAAATTTGGATGGTAGGAGGATTAGGGTGTGCTTGATTCATGATGACTTCAATAATGGGTGTACTGAATGTTGGAGTTTTTAGAGTTGTTGAAATGGATGGGTGTTGTGCAATAAAAAAATGGAGTTCTTTGGGAGTATAACATCAATAGTGGTGAATCCATTCATCTGAGAAGTGAGACAGAGTAATTGATTATTTCTCAATAGGAAGTGTTTCCCAAAGACCTTGGATCGAAATATCTATATCATGTTGTGCATCATCATCAAATTTAGATTCAAAGTAGATTTCATAACCTTCTTCAGGTTCATATTTATGATCATGGTTAATTTAATCTCATGACATTTTATTAATCATGTATTCATAGAAGAAGTGGACCTTAGATGATTATTTTAAAATTTATTAGCAAAATGACCTTTTTGATAACATAAGAAACACTCATCTTTAGTTGCACAAAATCTTTAGAATCAACGCTTGAAATAATGCTCATGAGACTGATGCAAAGAATCAATGATTTTTTTTGAGACAAAAAGAACAATGATGACATCTATGTGAGTGCCAAGGCTGATTAGAAGAGGCATGAGTCTTCTTGGGGAAATGGAAATAAAAATCTAAGCAAAGAACAAAAGAGTTATATTTTTCGATTTGATCTTACCTTTATTTATTTCTGAGATGGTGTTTTGTTGGATGAATATCTCTATAATAGTTAGTTGACAATCATTAACAATTTTATACCAGGTGGTTGTCTAAATGGTTTTGATTTGCATATCATAGGTATGACTAGCTCATTCACCAATAGGAAATAGTTGACTTTTAAGGAAGTAGGATTTAAAAATAGCTATTTTTTTATAGCCAACAACATAAGATAATTTTCATAAGTGGTAACATAACTGTTGAACAAGGAGAGATCACAGAGTTAGATATTAACGACATCTTTCAACAATATTTTGTTGGTTTTTCCAATATCAGGAATAAATTCACGCTGGATATATACACCAAGAGAATTTTTATATGTGCATGGTTGTTTCATAGTTGTGGAGGCATGTTCCCAATAATGATGAATAATTCCTTGGAAATGACATTAACCAAAAATAAAAATGGCACCATCATGCCAAGATCAAGCATCTTGGAGGTTATAGAGTTTGTCATTCCATTAAGTTAGGCATGTGTATTGTTGAATGGAGTCAAGGCCATCAAAATTTCATGGGAGAGATGGAATTGAGAGAGTAGTAGTCATTTTAGCTTGAGGATTCTACACATGAGGGCCATAGGATTCATCATGCGAGTGGGGGTCATAATAATCAAAATCAATAAATTTGTCCATGGCTAGTTTGGAAATAGGAGAAAGGTGAGATTTATCTATCCAAGTGAGTTTCACCATTTATGTAAAAAAGAGGGAAGTACATGGGTTAGAGTTGGTGACTTTAAAAAGGTCAGGGATCTTAATATGAAAAGAGGGTTTGATCTCATCATTATAACATTTGGGTTTTCTAGGAGGTTTAGGAATAGTAGCTTGGAGGGTTTATGTTGAAAATTATGTTGTCATTGATGTCAAAGGTAGTCATAGAGGTCATTGATATCACAATAAGAGGAGACTAACTATTGTTAACAAGAGGAGATCATGCACTATGTTAATAAATCCCTACAAATGACAGGTCCACGGATCAAACAAAAAAAATAGATGAGGCATCCAAATTTTCAAATCCAAAGAGAGATCAAGAAGCATTCTAAGTAGCTCAATGACGGCAAAAGGAATAAGATCGAAGAAGTCTCGAAGCACAAAAATGGATAAGTACCAAATTGGAACACTACCATGAAGACAAATATGTGTTTAAGTCGAAGAAAATCACAACCAATGATTTGGCACAACGAAAAAATATGGACCATTGCTCGGAGCATACAAGAGTCTCACAGCCATTAATTTTTTGGATTTAATGACATTCATTGATTTATTAGAGTGGATGTAGAAGAAAATTTTGGACCATTGATTAGAGGACAAGGCCATCATAGTTCTTGAGTGTGAAGATACTCTGATGGGAGAAAACTCTGAGTCAACAGGGACCGTTGATCTATCAGAGAAATATCAGAGAATTATGGACCATTGATCGGAAGACAAGGACATCAAAGTATTTGGTGCATTGGGACTCTTATGAGAGATACTTTGAGTAAATAGGAACTGTAGATCCATCGAAGGATCTACCTCATTTGTTGGATCTTTGATAATATGTTTCAAGACATGAGAGTGACATCAGAGTGACATATTATGATAGCCATGTGTCAAAGTGAGGAGTAAACATGGTGTATGAACAAGATCTGGAGGAAGTGATGATTTCATGGACACGTCAATGCCAAGTCAGGACCATGAAAACAACTACATGAAACACATTAATTGGACCACATGTGAAGTGTCAAATGTGCAAGGAACACGAAGAAGGGATGAAGAAAGTAATGACATCATAGTCACACCAGTGCCATGTCATTTTCTACACGTAATTCCATGTGCTATATTGAAATCAGGACATGTGTCAACTTTTGATTATGTCAGACAAGAGTGGGTCCAATTCGACGTGGAGATATTACATCTTCATCTCAGTCATTAATTTGGAACGACGAGTGAATCTCCATCATTCATCGGAGAGGCTTTGGTCAGAGTAGATTGTGCTACCTACAATGGAGGTACTCTGATGAAGGATCTTCGAGGAGAAATATAGAGCATAGGTCAGCATACATGCAAGATGAAATCTAGGCTATAGATCTATCATGGGTTCCACCTGACCATCCATGAGTAGTTAGAGAGATGGGAGATAACTGTCATGCACGATGAAAGAGCGATGGAATCAACACCGTTAATCCTGGCTCTTCAAGGACTGTTGGATCCATCATAGTACACGCCATCGGAGTGGAGATTGATGAAAAGGTTTTGATGAGAAGGACTCCAAGAGTCAATGATATTCATTGATCAACGATTGGATGAATATTTTTCATCAAAGTGTTTTTGAGTGTTTCAGTGTTCCGATGAGCTCAATATCAAGGAAACAATCGACGATTACGATTATTTCAAGGGTTGATTTAATTATCACTAAATTCCATAGGTATGTTAAGTGTTTCTTACTCTCAATGGTCCCGATATTAAGGAACTAAATCAACAGATAAGGTTGAATTAAAGGTAGATCCGATCGTGGATGTGCGTTGTGTGGTCTGAGAAGTATATCGGGAACAAAAAGAAGGGGCTTGTACAGGTCTATGAATGAATTGAAGACCGGTTTCAATGGAGATTTATAGGTGACCTCACAAGTACATTTTGTGTATGTGGACAAATCCATGGAGGTAAGAATCTCTATAAATAATGATGCCCTATTCGAGCTAAAGTGTGCAAGGAAGGGAATTCAAATAGAATTAGAGATCTGTGATTATGAGGCTCAAGGGTATAAGGATACACAAGAATGGAAGAAGAGAGTATATTAACATCTTAGGGTGGTTGTGAGGTGCAAGGAAATCCTGAAATTGTGCAGAATGAAAGTTTTGAAACAGAGCAGTGATTCTATGTTTGAGAAAATATGAGAAGCTCTTATGATGGTGTGGCTGCTACAAGATTAGCAAAGTTGTTTATATTGTGTTCAATTGAAAGGATCGCTTGAGATATATTTACTTCAGGGTGGAAGGGTGGTTCTTGGGAAGATTGGTGGATTCATTTTGCAGGTTGGAGGCTGTGATATAGGGACTTGGTGCTTCCTTCCAGTTGGTGCTGGTAAAGATAGGGAATTGGTTCTTCCATCAAGTTGGTGTTGGTAAATCTAGGAAGTTGGCTCTTCCATCTAGTTGGTGTCAGTATAGACAGGGGGTTGTAACCTCCTTTGAGTTGGTGCTCATAAATCAAATGAATGTAATTTTGGTTTGATATAAGAAAAGAAATATCTTGTGTGGGTTTTCTCCCTACTAAGGGTTTCCACATTACATCTATGCAATGTTAATAATTGGGATAGAGTTAAAAATGTTGTTAGATATTGATTCACTTCCCCCTCTCAGTTGTGTGTTCCAATAGTTTCTAGGTGACATTGTAGGTCATCTAAGCAAGTATCAAGGGAGGATTGGTGAATGGTAGTGTGGGAGTATAAAGAATCGAACTAATTATCAAAAACTTTGGGATGCTCAACAATGTAGTCAATATTGCATTGGGAATAAGACATGCATTGGAATTTCCATTTAAGTTATTGGGAGGTAGATGACTAGGATTCATTGGTACTACCAAAGAGGGGGGGGAAGTGGGTAGTGGATGAAGGGTTTGTATAAATTTGTTGAGAGGTGGGTGTGGACTATGGCCATTAAGGAATACGAGTGGATTCATAGACCATAACAATTTGATCAATGAGGGGTGAAGGAGGGTGACGAAATGGAATTTATGAGTTGGAGAGCTTGATTGATATATGTTGTCTAGGGGTAATAGTAACGATTTATATAGACAAGGTTTTTAAATTAATAGGGGAATATAAAGAACAGGTTTTTCAATGATATTTTGAGATTAATGGTTTCAGAGATAGTTTCTTCTAGATTTGGTAGTCAGTACCATAAGTAAGTTCATGGATAGCCCTGGTAATATTGCATCCAATCATTTGAGAGAGTAATAGAATGACTAAATTGTAGAATGAGTGAAAACCCCCTCAACTCCTAAGCCTTAGACAATGGAAATGATAAGAGAATGATCATAATCTAAATATCCTTTATTCAAGTCTACTTTGAAAAGAACAAATTACTGATATGTACAAGTAGAAATGTCCACTAAGAAAAATCCGCCTCATCATATTCCTTTGGAAGATTCAAAGAAAAATTATTGGCCACCCATATTAAATCTTATAAAAAAGAGAAATTAATCATAAATATATATAAAGTGTATGTGATATAAATTTGAAATTTGATTTTGGAGTAAGACTTGAAACTGTTTTTAGTTGGCTAAGAATTTGTCTTGTTTAGATGTAAGAAAATAGGTAAATGACCCAAAATTCAAAAGTATTTGAAAACGTAAAATTTTGTGCCATTACAAACCACCAAGTGATGTGAATTGTTAAATAATGGTGATAAATCAACATACGCAAATAGAAACCAATAATCACTATTTTCACTACCAATTAACAATTAAATTATGATATATTTTACCACTTCACACGCACACATGATATGTGAAGTGGTAAAATATATCATAATTTAATTGTTAATTGGTAGTGAAAATAATGATTATTGGTTGTTATATATGTATGTTGATTTATCGTCGTTATTTAATAATTCATGGTCCACCCTCTACGGTATGGAGGACTACATTTTATTCCATGTGAGAGATTGATATGACTAATGGTATGAATTTAAGGGGTTGGACAAAAAAAAAAAACACTCGAAAAGACACTCTAGTGAGCCATTCGACCTGTCTTTATCTGTTGCATGACAAATGGGATGAAAAATTGAAGCAACACTACATTGGTTTGTTTAAAGAAACTCCAATAAAATATAATATTATGATACATTTAAATGATTGAAAATGTTTATAATGTGAAGAATTACACAACATGGGATAAGGGGAACTTATATTTCCCCACTTTTCCGAGCAAAATTGGCCCCAAATATCATAGGGACTATGTTGAAAGTCATAGTTCTTGACATGACCCCAAGGGGGGAAATATATGGGGTTAATTGTACATGTAATGTATAAATGTATACGTAATAGGGCCGACCTAATAATAAATGGGCCATATGTGCAATGTTTGAATACATATATATAGAGATCATGCATTGATTATTGAGAACATGTGATTTGGATGTATGAATGTATTGGGGTATTTGGAGGAGGTTATCCTATTCTTTAAGGAGTTACTTTGTAACTCATCTCTCTTTCCAACAACTTTTGAATCACCTCAATTATACATCCCAATCAAAAGTTATGATAGTTTTAAGGTTTTGGATCATAACATTTGGTATTAGAGCTTACAATCCTAGGGTTTTTCTACTTCAACGAGTCATCTTGGAATTTTTACTATAACTTTTTTTTCGTATGAAGTTTCAAATTGTTAAGTTTCTAGGATCCTAAGGAGACATAGTGAAGTAATTGTGGTAGAATTTTTGGTTTCTGAGACACTATAATTTCAGAAATATAGGTTGTGGAAATTAGGGTTATTTGAGTAGTCCTAAAACTAGTATCAAATAGGTTTTCTTGTTAGAAGCGACATTTATGAAGCTTGGAAAGTCTAAATTAAGTGTCTCTAATTTCTTTCTAAAGAAAACAAATCATAATATTTCAGGTACAAATTTTAGAGTCATATTTGAAACATTGCACATGTGGCCCCTTTATTATTAAGATGACCCTATTACATATGCATTTACACATTACATGTACATTTAACCCCATATATGCCCCTCCTTGGGGTCATATTAGTTCCACCCCTGTGATGGGAAATTTCACATGGAACTTTTCCCTGGAGGTTTTGGCTAATTTTAAGATGATCTACATCATCCATTTAAAAAAAATAAAAAAAAATACATGAAACTTTGAAACACCCCAAAAAACAAAACTCATAAAAAATGGAGCTATTTGAATGCCCCATAGTTGATGCCATATTACACATGCGAGATGCAAGATGCATGTACTATATAAAATTATTGATTTGAAAAATATTCTTAAAAAAATCAATTATTACATATCAATGTGGACCTTAATCCAACCTAATGATTACATACTCCATTTATATTGTAGTTTTACATCTTTATGTTATCAAATAAAATAATTTAACTTGATCACAATGATAAGTGAAACTTCTAAATTTATTTATAACTTGTAACGGGTGGGATTATGGCCTCTCAACTATTATAGAAATCGTGGATCTTATTGCAACTCAATGACTACATATCCCTTTTAAATTATAGTTTATGTTTGCATCCTTAACCTATCATCCTTCAACATTGTTACAAAGTAAAAGCCATGATGTTGTTGCTAACCGTATTGTGGAGAAACAAGTATTGGCACATAGATATGTGTAGTAGCATATTAGGTATGTGATTCCTATATAATCCTATAGGGAGGGAATATATATTTATAATATGAAGACAAATTTAGAGAATAATAGATGATCACTTCATTGTTAGGCACAACAATGAATAACCAAGAGTGGTGTAAGAGGAGTTGGTGCTTATGTCAAGAGCCATGATCATATAAATTATGAAGGTCAATATAAAGAGTTTGCAACTATGAACCATGAAACTCATTTGTTGATGGAGTAGTTATAAAACCACTAAAATCTCTAATTGATAACCTTGTCAGTGAATTGATGGTGTCTCCATGCTAAGCTTCGAAAACAAGGAAAATGTAGTGAATTTGACCTATGGGAGTTTAGTATTTTTAAATGAATTTAAAACATTGACAAATATAGAAAACATTTCACATACTCCATGGGTAATAAAGTCCCATTAAACTCTATGAACCAATAAAAAACCGATCTATAAAATTCCAATAAAATAAATTTTTTCAAAAAAAATCCAAATAATACCTATTTTTCAAAAATACTAGGATATTTTTGGTAGCTTAATGAAGTTTGAAACTATGTTGATGTTGATTATTATAGCACTTCAAATTAATTTTAAAATACTAATAAATATGGAAAAAAAATTACATACACGGGGTAATTGAGCTCCATCAAGCTCCATGAGCCAGTAAAAGAATTGATATATACAATTAAAAAAATAAATAAATTATACTTATTTTTCGAAAACATTAAGATATATTTAATAACTTACTGAAATTTGAGACCATAATGATTATTATATTACATGTACTAAAAGTTAACTTAAATCACAAGGAGAAGTAGAACATCTAAATTCATTTCTAAGTTGTAAAGGGTGGGATTATAAGCTCATCCAAGATGTCAATAAAAATTAGACTTGTTAAGTGTAAAATCAAATTCAACTTGAAAACAACAAACACAATATCAATATCTCATTCAAACAAGAACTTATATTAAACAAGAACTTATATTAGATCATTAAATAGTAAATCTAGATAAATCAAAAACCCTTTCATACTTAGCAAAATGCATAATTGGAAAATCAATAGAATGCATAATCTAATACAACTTGTCATTAAGCACATTATTTAATAACCATGTAACAAAGACAACATAAATGTAAATTACTTAATACATCAACTCAATGAATAACCAAACATAATCCTTCAACTATAACTATTCATCCACACCATGAAGACTCTAATGTTTATAGTGAGAAACAACGTGATAATGAGAAGAAAACCAATTGTTGAAAGGCAAAATGTAATGTTTATTAGAACAATAAACTTAAAAAGTATGGAAGCATAATAGAAATCACATAATAATGGTTTGTAAACTATTCCTTCCATGATTATTTCTACTTATAGAAAAAGGGGCACTTTACAAGGTCGACTTTGATCAAGTGCCCCTTATCTTAATTAATTAACTTGTTTACATTGCATGATTAGCTCATTTCTTATGGGAATTCATTACAAACTAGGATAGTTTTATGTAATGTTTTAATTAGAAAACATAAAACATTATGATTAATACCCATAAAATATTAAGTGCAGAAAACTAAAACAGGAGAACATCAATATTAAACTTGCAAAATATAAACCCATGTATTGATAATCTCTAAAGAGAGATCAATGTTCACAAGTTTCTTCGAGGGGCCAATATCCAATTGAGTATAGTTCCAATTCAATGAAAATACTTGGAAAAACATTACATAGCCTTCTAAATCTATAAATAGTTTCTCATGAACAAAACCTTAAATAATTGTGGTCCCATTATTAATGAGTACCAATCACCTAGTGGGCATTAATTAATAAAGACAACCCTTTTACTTTAAATAATCATCCATTAACTACCTAATGGGACTTATTCAAAGAATATGGACTCATACCTTAATTGACTAACTCCTAATTACCCGAAAATAGGGAGGCTAGAGTAGGGCCCTAACATGCCCTTGCCCTTCGAAATAAGCTTTGTCCAGCTGGCTAGAGGTGTGGAAATTTCTATAAAATCACTACTAGTTCCCAGGTGGCATCTTTAGGTTACACATCCTTCGATTGTATCGGGACGTCCTAAGTAATGTGCCTACATAATTAACACTCTCTTGTGACTAGTACTACCTCTAGTTGTAACTAAATGGAACCTTCTTCATCAAGTTTAGTAAGGTTAGTTTGAAATCAACAATTTGGCCCCATGACCTTCTTTAAATAAGACACATGAAACACTAGGTGAATCTTGGAGTGGATAGGAAAAACCAATTTGTAGGCCACTTGTCTAATGTGATAAAGGATCTGATAGGTTCTATAGAGAATTAGCACTAGCATTTGGTGGCCCTTATGTTTGAGAGAGGTATACTTATAGGGTTGGTGACAAAGAAACACCTAGTTCCCTTCTTCAAAAGAACACTTAGAGTGATGTCGATATACCTAGTGCTTAATTCTATTTTGAGCCAAAAACAAGTTGTCCTTAAGTGTACTAATAATGGTTGTTTTGGCGGTAAGTGTGTGATCCATTGTTTGAACTAAATATGTCCCTAATAAATATGAAGCCACTGACAAGGTTTTTCACCATATATAGCTTCATATGGTGACATTTTGGTAGTGCCATGATAAGTGGTATAATACTACCATTTCATAATGGGTAGCCACTAAACCCATGGGTGTTGTTGATCCAAGGTGAAACATTTTAAATAAGTTTCTAGGAACTTGTTGATCACCTCCATTTGACCATTTGTTTGTGGATGATAATTTTTACTCATTTTCAAGTGTGTGCCATATAGTTTAGATAGCTCCTCATATGATTTACTAGTGAAAGTGACAACATGATCAATCACAATAGAATTAGGGATGACATGTAATCTAAAACTATAATCCCTAAATACTTGAGCAACTGTGGATGGCATGAATGGGTGCTTTAAGGCACAAAAGTGAGAATATTTTGAAAGGTGGTCAACTACCACCATGATGAAAATTTTGATGCCAAATTTAGAAAGGCCTACTATAAAATCCATGAAATGGTCATCCTAGATAGTAGTAGTGATTGGTAGTGACTATAATTCCTTGGGGATGTTTAGTGTTTCCTACTTGTTCCTTTGATAGTCATTCAACTACAAAGGTATGAATTCCATTTATAATGCCTACTTAAAAGGAGTTCTTAGCTCATACATAAGTTTTCTAAAATCCAAAGTGACTTGCAATAGGAGATGAATGCAATGATGCTAATACCTATTCTCTTAAAGTAGAATTTTGTACAAAAAAACACCCTTTATTCCACAATGTGTCCTACTACCATGTATAGATGGTAGGGGGTCAAGTTCCTCCTTGATTCATTGGCTTATTTGACACACTATATCATTAGCTAACCCTTGTTTTTTCATACCACTTCAACCCAATAAGATATAAGTAAGGATAAGGTAAAGGGGGACCCTTCCTCCTCATATTTCCTAGAAAAAGCATCAACCACCACATTCTTTTAGCATTCTTGTATATAATCTCATAATCAAAACCTAACATCTTAGTGACCCACTTGTGTTTCCCTAGTGAGGAAAATCGTTGTTCTAAAAGGTAATTTAAGCTATGATGGTCCATGTTGATCTAGAAGTGCCTATTAATGAGATACATGCACCATGTATTAATGGTTTGAAGGATAATAACCATTATTTCATTATAGTAAGTGAAATTTCCCATATTTTTTCCATACAAATTTTTAATGGGAACCCTCCTTGCATTGACACTAATTCAAGACCTCTATGAGAGGCATCACATTCCAGGACAAAAGTGTTAGTGAAATAAGGTACTACAATATTGGAATAGTAAGCATGGCTTCCTTTCAAGCATAAAAATGCTTACTGAGTACCATTGTTCCACACAAAGGAATTCTCCTTTAGAAGGGTAGTTAATGGGGCTACAATTCACCCATAATTCATCCCAAACTTCATGTAGTAGCTAGTAAGTCCTCAGACACCACATATCTTTTTAACATCTTAGGGAGTGGTCAATATTTCATAGAGTCTATTTTCTTAGGATCCATACACGCTATGTGACCTAGGTTTTTGACATTAGAAGTTTGAAAAGTGCATTTGGAATGTTTGAGAAGAAACTAGTTAATCTCAAATTTGTTGTAGGGATTTATCAAAATGATCCACATGTTCCTCCCACATATTTCTATAAATAAATCCATAATCAACAAATACAAGCACAAAATTATACAAGAAGGGTTGAAAAGATGATCCATGAGGCTCTAAAAAAAGGAAGAGGCATTGCAATCACCAAAAATAATCACTAAAAACTCATATTGTCCTTCATTTGTGTGGAAGGTAGTATAATAATTTCCACTCCTTCATTTGAATTTTGTGATACCTAATTTGAATGTTCATCTTAGTGAAGAACTATGCTTCATGGAGCTCATCCAAGAGGTCATCAATGACTAGGATGGGGACATTTTCTTTGATCTTCAACTTAATAAGAGAAAAAATGTCCGACACATGTGCTAGTTTCCTTCTTTATTTAATTTCATGATGATTAAAGATGAGTAGGGGATAATACTAGGACGTATCACACCAACGACCTACAATTCCTAAATGATATTCTTAATTTCAAAATTTTGTGCAAAATAATTTCAATAAGGATGTATGTTGGACAACTGACTATGTTGAATTAGTGGGATACCATGATCATTCTCATAACATGAGGGAGGTAATCCATGGGGTGTTTCAAATACTTAGCTAATGCTTATTCAAAACCAAATACATATTAGGGTGAATTTCATACTAGGATTTTTTCCATGATTTAGATGGCATGGAACTGGGAAATAATGCTTGAGTGGCCTCTCTTCAAAAGTTTTTCCATACAATGAGAGCTTATCATTTTGGGGGAGTTCAATAACATGAATTTGAGGGTGTGTTTATCTCCCTTCTTATTGAATCTCATGTATAAGTCTTTGAAATCCATTGTAACTAAACCTAATGTTCACAACCATTTTGCACTAAGGACCAAGGAAACTTTTAAGAAGCCCCCCTAAATTTATATCTATAATAAATTGGTGAATCTCCATGGTACATAGGATAATTTGAATTCTATTTTATCAATAATATAATATGTATATATAATTTTTTGGTGACTATTTTACTGAATTATATAATCTTGGCGAATCTTTCACTAGATTATAAAATCTTGTAAAATATTGGCAAATATTTCACTGAATTATAAAATCTTGGAAAATATTGGCAAATCTAAGTGAATAATTAGTATAAGAGAAATATAATAAGCTAAGCTACCTCTCACAAAACGTTAAAATGATATATATTATATAGCACCATTTTTTATTGTACAAAATGTTTGCATAATATTAATGATCATCTTTATCTAATCATGATTCATAGATTGTATCTCCATTCATGATTACCTATTAAACGCATAAACAAGGACCTCAACATAATATTTTAAGTTTTGCTTCACATGCTCTACAATCAAGGGTGTGTTAGTGACAAATACAACTTGAGGTATCACATTATTGTGTGATCAAAGACTACATGTAATGTTCTTTTAGTCTTCGCATCAAAAAATATAATTGCATTAGAGGAATGCCAATAGGTCTCCTACATTGAATGCATAGGAACCTATTACATAGTGCATAAACCTTTTTTTTCTCTTCGTTTAACTATGTAGACCTCATACCAATAAGCGTTTTCAAAGAAAATATAAAATAAACATAGTAGATTCTAAAAAGTGAAGATGATTAAGTCATGCCACAAAGTGAAAGGAAAGACAAAAATCTTTCATTGAACCATCAAATATATAAATAAAACAATAATAATTATGGAAAACACATTGAATTCCTAGAGCAGAACCAAAGCTATATATTAATCCTAATACCATATGCTCAAATAAACATGATAAAACATGAAATTTTTTTCTTTTACTCAACAAAGGTCTTTAAATTTAACCCAAACCCTTGAATCAATGTGTAACATTCTCGATTTAGTGATGTATAATGTAAATATGATATATGGTCCTGGGACAATGATGTAATATTTAAACATTGTATATCAATAATAATAAAATAAATGTATTGCTAGTTGTAGATGGACACAGACGGAGTAATGGGGGTTAAGTTTCCACAAGATATGGGGAGGGTATAAGAGGGGGTTTAAGGGGGGAACTACCCATGTCTATTAATCACAACCCACTTTCTAAAATTATCATTGTGTATAAAACCTTCTGATTTCCTCTTGAGTGTATCATATCCCCAATCATTAAACACATGTAAGAGGGTGGGTGTAAAAAGTGACTTCACATAGTTTTTGAGAGCATGGGATGAGTGTAAGAAAGCATGAAAGAAGTGTG
The DNA here is from genome assembly GCA_009831015.1 of Picea engelmannii. NCBI lineage: Eukaryota > Viridiplantae > Streptophyta > Pinopsida > Pinales > Pinaceae > Picea > Picea engelmannii. Next base: position 92,998 of record ML788575.1, on the reverse strand, counting down.
AAAGTCAAGTAAATACTTTTTGGGAGAGTGAGAGTCAAGCAAGCATGGGGAAAAAAAAGGAAATTCGTATGGGAAAATTAGGTAGTTCTTTATAGTAAGTTTTTGGAAAACAAGGGAGAGCAAAGCATGGAAGCTTGACGGTGACCATATTGGGAATGTGTGGTAGTTTTTTTGGAGCTTTAAAATGCATGAATAAGTGGGTTGTTAGGCCTACAGAGTGAGATTATGTGTGAAATATTACCCTACAACTATGATATTTTCCTGTTGCAACTGACATACCTCGAGTCCCCAACAAGATAGATTCACATCCAACATTTCTTGGAGCCCTAGAGGGAAGTGGGAAGGCTTGAGGGACTGTGTGTGGTGAAGGGGGATCCCATTCCTTGGGTTGTGCAAGATGAGGGGAAGAGAGCCAGTTGATTGGGATAGTTGTATGAGAATTAGCTCGTTGTGGGTTATGCTAGGTTGTGATTGATCAAAGTGGATATTGATGGCCATCCACCTTCTCCATTGAATCAACATTTTCAAGCCTGTGCTTTTTGATAAAACAAGAAGTTCACTCTTTTGTGGGGAATATAATGTAATTCCATCTCCATTTGTAATGTAATGTAATTCCTACAATGTTAATGCACTGGATCCCATTAGAACTCTGCAATAAAGTGTGCTTGGGATAGAGTAGTATTGGAATGGGTGACCTCCCAGGAAGTCCTAGTATTTTACATGCCTATGGTATTTTGTAAACTTAGACCAATTTATCCCACATGCATCGTGGGAATTATTCTCCTCTCACTCTCTTATATATAATTGAGTTGAAGGAGATCCTTTAAGCATGTAATGAAGTGTGATGTAAATCTTGTTGCAGATGTAGCCAACATCTCTTTCTCTTTAGAGATAAGCTACCCCATTCTAGCAAGTTTGTGTTCTATAGTGTTATGTTATTTTTTTCATTAATAGAAGTCTGGTTTCACTGTATTTCTATGTTTATGTTATATTTTCCTTTGTATCTCATTTATTCTCAACATAATCCATATTAGTGGTAATAAAGCAGTCTTATCCTTGTTGTTTCTCAGAGAATGTCCCCGACGAGGTTAGGGTATAGAGAGTTGGGTCTCTATCTAGTTTGGCTTGAGGAAAACCACTCTCGTCATCCCAAGTGACCTCACATGGAGGAAGAAAAGAGATATGGCGGAGAAATATATACTTTCAAGACATTTCTCGTGGAATCCCTCATGCGATAGAGGAATGAAATGATGGACAACTTTGCTCATATCCTTAGACGAATACCAATGGCAGTCAATGCATATTCAACAAGAAGTCATTTCAAAGGTGTGGCACCCTTCAAGGTACAAGCAAATTTTTATATCCCCTTATTTAAAGTCTAGATAGATGCAGATGCTATATAAAAATGGTTGAGTATTCTAGAAGGTTATTACTTTGTCCAAAACTTTTCCAAGAGTAAAATATCACCTTCACACTCCTTAAATCCCTTCCACATGTTAGAGCTTGGTGGGAAGGTTACTGGGAGAGGTACACCACAGATGAATCTACAAAATTCGAGAGAGAACCCACTTGGGTTACCTTTGTATATGCCCTTAAGGAGGAGTTATGCCCTATCGAAAACTATGATGACCAATACATGAGATGAATGAATCTTTGTTAGAAAAGAGACCAAACAGTGTCAAAGTACAACAACATATTTCATACCTTGCGCTCAAAGTTGGGTATCAAAGACTCCAAGTGGCACTTGGTTTTGAAGTATCAAAGTGGTCTACACATGTACATTCAAATAGAGATGGATTTCTTGGAAATATTCTCACTGGGAGTTGCTTATCGATATGCAGTCAAAATTGAGCAGAATTTCAAGAAGTGGAGTAAGTGGGAGTTTCGGTTTGCAAATACACCACATAAGAATGGAAAATGAAACCATAACTCACATAATTAAGGATAAATCAAGGAGTCGAAATCTCAAGAAAATCAGTCCAAGCAACTAGCTAAGAAGTGTGATGGGAAGTGGTGTGATTTACAAACAATCCCCCAGCACAAAACCAATGAATCTCACTTGAAACAATCAATAGTGGTCGAGTTCAATTAAAAAGAATCAAAACTTGACTTGAACTTTGATTCAAAGAACAATAAATGGAAACTTATCATTGATGCAAAACCCACGGTTACCATCATGGCCACAACATTACAACCAAAAGTACCATAGGAGCTTAAGGAGGGGGAGTGCCTCTTCACCTCACATATGTGGGTAAAGGGGACCCCACTTCATTTTATTGTTGACAACGAGATTCAAAATAACTTTATCTTAGCTGAGGTTTTCAAGAGATTGAATCTTCCAACAATGCCACACCCCCATCCATACACCATTAGATGGTTGAGCTAGGGATGAGTTATCCACATTAGCCAAAATTGTCGCATGTCCTATGACATCAAACCCTTCAAGGATTAGGTATTGTGTGATGTTTATCCACTTGAAGTCTGTGATGTTATTTTAGGACAACTATATATGTGAAAACTTCCTGTTATCTATGATTCTCAACCCCGCAGTGTCATTGTTACTTTGGGAGGTCATCTCTATAGGGTACTAGATGTAGCTCCAACTATTTCCACTTCATTGATCTCGACAAAACCATGCCACAAAGTAATCTATTAGAATATTTTTTTTCCCTCTTCATGATCTAGTTAGAAGGTTAAAAAAAGGTCGTTGTGACCACTAGAGCCTCGATCCAATACCTTTCCATCCAACAGAAGCAGGTCAACAAGATTGTAGAGGAGCCCAAAGATATTTATGCTTCACCTATGAGGGTGCCTCTACACTACCACATCCTTCATTCCATTGAATTGGTGCTTGATGCTTCCTTTCCCAATGGTCCAATCAATAGAGGCTCCCTTTCCCAATGGTCCAATATATAGATGCTCCCTTCCATAGAATGAGAGTCTTTCATATATTCAACATAGCTTTATTGGTCACAACCCTCTTCAGGTGTGATTGGGGTTCCAACCATTAGCCCCCATTTATATATATCCTATTGTTGCATCTTCACGAACATATTTATCCCACACTCAAACCAAGGAAGATCATGCAACCATATTTGTTGAACAGATGCATCACCTCCACCAATACGTTCATGAATTCCTTCCACAGGCCAAGTGCAAGCAGGACAACTACTTCAACAAGGAAAGAAAATCACAAAATTTCATATTCAAAAAAGTTCCCCCATATCCCAAGGGAATTTGATGCAATGGGGACCAATTCTTCCTAAGGGGGGAGGATTGATCCAGGTGGATATCAGTGGACATCCACCTTCTCCATTGAATCAACATTTTTGAGCCTATGGATTTTGATAAACCATGATATTCACCTTTTTTATGGTGAATGCAATGTAATTCCATCTCCATTTGTAATTCAATGTAATTCCTACAATGTTAATGCACTAGATCCCATTAGAAATCTGTAGTTAAGCATGCTTGGGATAGAGTAGTATTGGGATGGGTGACCTCCCTAAAAATCCTAGTATTTTACATGACTATGGCATTTTGTAAGCTTAGACCAATTTATACCACTTGCATCATTGGAATTATTTTCCTATCACTCTCTCATATATAATCGAGGTGAAGGAGGTCATTTAAGCATGCAATGGAGTGTGATGTAAATATTGTTGCAGATGTAGCCATCATCTCTTTCTCTTCAGAGATAATCTACCCCATTCTAGCCAATTTGTGTTCTACAATGTTCTGTTATTTTATTCATTAATAGAAGTTGGGTTACTCTATGTTTCTGCTATATTTCCCTTTGCATCTCATTTCATTCTCATCATAATCCAGATCAATGAGAGGATAGTGGAGAGACACCCATTTCTTATGGATTTGTAGCCCCCATCTCGGAGGTAATTTGTTGTTCAAATTTGGAGCAACAAATATACGGTTGGGTGGAACGTCTATCCTCTGCAGCTGGTTGTACAATTGGTTTCCAGGATAAGTGTTTATCTATGTTACATTGTTTATATTTCTGGGTTTTATTTGTTATGTGTGTACTCTATTATTGAGTAAGTTACATGCTATCATGTACTGTATAAATGGTTGTATTCATAATGTTGTTAATGCATTTTATTTTTAGAAAATCTGGGAGATAATATATTAATAAAAAGGGGCGACCTAAGCATGCAAAGAGATACAAAAGAGTGCAAAAAACCCATAGGCATGTCTATCATCTTAAATAACTCTACTCTTGACCTTACTATCCACTTTTTTAGTATGATCTTGGCTTTAGTTCATTACATTCCAAAATTTGTAGGTGACTATTCGATAAAATATGCTTAGAATGCATATATATTTAAAAAACATTAGATACCTAGCTGGGGGTTGATTGGAGGATCTGGTTCTTCCAATTTAGTGTCATGTGATGGCATGTTCAAATCAACTGGAGCTTGGTCAACTATTGGCAAAGATCCACTATTGGAAGGAGAGTCAACAAGGTCCAGAGGAGTTGGCTCCACCTATAGCTATATATTTTCTACCTATGTCCTTATGGAATCGACCTTGTCATGTTTCTAATGCTAAGTTTTCCTATGTTAAATAAGGATATCCAAAATGTAAGAGACCCAAGAAGATAAATTCTAATAGGAAATCTAAAGTTGTTGAATTTCCTGCTCCAGATATTTAGGAAGGATTCTTGGGCTCGAGTGTGTCTCTGATGATGAGGAATTGGAACAGGGCAAAGGTGATTGCAGTGTCGACTGAGTATGGTGGAGTCAAGTCCACTCTCTGTGGACCCAAAAATACGACGAATAACATATTCCCAATTGTACCTACAAGCTTGCAACAATTTCCCAACGATTCCACTAATATCACCAATTTCCTTCTGCCTTTTTCCTGGTTGCATTCAAGGAGGACGACCAACCTTCTATGAAATTACAAATCCCACTTTTGATATCTGAATATTCCTAATTTCACTTTGGCTTCCCTGCTTTACCGACTGATCTTGAAATGAAAATTCTAGTCTTCCATTTGTGATAATTTCCTTACGAATTCTGGGAGGGGGTGAATGATTTCTATGTGCACCTTATCCCATCGAAAATTACCACCTTTCACTTCCAACAAAATCGACACCAAATATTCACCTACATAATTAACTTGGAGTCTCACATTTCTACTCATTTGTGGATTAGATCTTCTCCTGCACATGTTGTTAGAGATCTTGCACATTCTAGATACGTTATTCTTTCTCTTGATGGTGCTTAGGCAGAGTGGATGTCCGGGAACTGGAAAAAATCACGTATCCATCATGGTAGTTAATGCCCACATCATAAATATAATGTAATTCAACTATAATATCCCACCAAGTTTCTCATGTGTAATTTGAACCTTGGCTTATGAGAGTATGTTCGGTCTTGTGTAGGATATGTAACAGAAGAGGCCCCCATTGTGTTGGCATCTTGATTCTTACGTGGGTGTGACACGCGATTGACATGCATTGAAATTAATTGAACTTTCATTGATTATGGAATAGGGTGATGTGATAACCTCTCGTTGATCCAAATTGACCCTTTTGGGATTGTAACGACCAAATTGGCTTGAGAGTCTTCCAACCAGGTTTTCTCCCTCATTACATGTTGGGAGGATACTTGAGACACTTGAGGGATGAAAACTAACATATGCCTCTTTTTTTTTATTATATTGCAAATGTGTGAGTCTTTTTATTGAGATCCTTTAATCATACAACATATGGTATTCAAAGAATCACCAATGATGATAATGCGTTGGATCTGGTTCTCTCTGGCAACTTGAACACCTTTGAGGAGAGAATATTCTTATGCTTGATTGTTGGTAGTGTAACCCAAAATCCATGCATAACTTATTTCAATATTCCCCCCTTTGATCAAGAATGACCCCTCCTGCACCTATCACCCCAGTTGTTAATGCATGTTAAATCCTCAATGCATTGCATTTTATCGTGGAATTCATTTTTTGTGTATTCATTTTAGTTTTTAAGCAATGCACATGTTGTTGTGGGAATGTTAAATGGGATTGCATTCATGTATTAATAATGTTGTTAGAGGGATAAGTGTTTTAGCATGCTACACTGCATTAATTTTAATAGTATCAAAAACTTTTAAAATTGTTGAGTTTAGTACTACAAAGTGGTATCAGAGCTTCTGGTTCAACACCAGACCTATATGGGCCAAGGAATAGTGTGAATTTGAAAAACATTTTGTTATAGATTTTGGATCTGTGTCATATTTGGGGAAATTGGTGAAACCAGAGTGAAATACCCAAATTTATGAACAAATTCATGTTGAATTTGTCATGAAAACCATGGAAGAGATGATCAATGGCATCAATATGCAAGTTACAGAGTTAACAATTGGAATGGGAGGTCGAATTCCATGTTTTCATGATGACTATGAAGCAGGAGAATAAACATCCTAGATCACTTGAATATTAAAAATCAATGGGTGAGATTCATTTGTAGGTTTGGAGAAGTTTGGAGCAATTTGGTGAATCTACGATTGAGATCACATTTGACCTATAAATCAATAGTCTAGATTCATCCTAGATTTGGAGCTCACTAGAGTCAGAGAAATTCATGAACAAATTTAGTTCACCAGAAGAAGTTACCTATTTAGAGTGTGTAGGTTTTCATAGCTCATCATTATGTTTCTTAATATTTTTGGATTAAACTATGGATGAAGTTTTGAAACTTCCTCCAAAGTTTATATCTAGAAATATTAAGCAACAAAAATTATCGATTACCAATGGAGAAATCAAGGTTCGTCAAAATTCATGGACAAAATTGGTTCGTCGAAGAAAATCTCCCAATGAAGTGGACAGGGTTCGGAAAAATCTTTTGAAGTGACCCTTTTGGAAAATATCCAATGAAGAAAATTGTCAATCGCCAATGGAGCAATTGGAGTTCGATGAAATTCATGAACATTTTTGTTTCACCAAAGAAAATTGTCGATTTTCGATGAAGGGAAAAGAAGAGGGTGACGTGGAAAACTTAGAGTAGTACAGGGGCTCTCATCCACATGACATGCCACATCAGTATCCACATGTCATGCAACATCATCCAAGTGGAAATGTTAGCACCCACGTGTCATGCCATGCTAGCATCCACATGTCATTCCATGTCAACATCCCATGTGGAATTCCACATCAGCTAAGAAAACTTCGATCATTGATTGTTGATTAAGTTTTGGAGTTTGATGATGGGAAGAGATGGTTTAGATTTCTTTTGATTTGGTGATCAATGGTTGAGATTCATTTGTGGGCTTGGAAAAGTTTAATGAATCAACTTTCGAGATTACTTTTGATCTTGAGATTGACACATTAGATTCATTCTAGTTGTGGTTTTAGGGTTTGGTGAAATCCATGAAGAATTTCCTTCTATAACTCATCGATGAAAGAAAATTGTTGATAGTTAATGATGGGGGGTCAACCGGATTCGACAAAGGTAGAATTTTAGTAATGAAAAATAAATTTTCAATCGTTGATGCAAGAGAGCAATCGTCGGTCGCTGATGAAGGAAAAAAATAAGGTTTATGGAATGGTTGAATCAGGAGATGGTAGGTGGACATCATAAGCCATGTTCCATGCCATGTAATCCAGATTGCCACGTCAAAAAAAATAAATGGTTTACACCAAAAACAAAGTATGGATCCAAAAACTTATTTTGGCCATAAATTAGCATTTCAACTCATAATTGGATGAAACTTTATATGTGTGTCCACAGTGACGAACGCTACTAGAATTAAAGTGAGGGACACTAGCTAATTCAACTTGAATGTTTTGAAAAATGGGAATTAGTGACTTTCAAAGATCTCGGTTGTGCTCAGTGACTAGGGCCCAGATAATGGTGAAATTTTGAAAGATATATAAAAAAGAAGGCATGGAGATACCCATTTGGGATCCTAGCAAAATTCAAAATGGGTTGATGTGGGGATGCTGGAATAGTGCAAAATCCATTATGTTCGAGCGTGTTTTAGCGATTTTGAAATCTTTGGAAGAAAAAGGACCCCAGATCACCAATTTTGAAAAATTTGTTTAGTCGACATTTTAGCTACACATCATTCCAGACAACTTTGTCTTGAGATATTTTTTCCTAGTTCTGCTCCATTTGGGAGAAAGTGTAAAATCACAAAGTCATCCATTCCTGATTTATACATAATTTAACTGGATTATTTCATTACACATCCAATATTTGATTTGTGTTCACAATCATAAATTCTATCTACACCCAATATAAAAAACAAAATTCTGATTTCTAAACGATTTTATTCTACAGGTGGCAGAAAATGGTCTCTCATAAAAATAACAATAGTGAAAACAAAGCACATATGAGTAGAAAAAGGAAACTTCAAAATGTTATAAATTGTATCTCATAACTGAGAATGTAGCATGAGTATAGTCATAAAGAAATAGAATTCAAAGTAGAATGTATCTAAACAATCAAAATTAGATTCCAATTCATCCATACATTTCACAAATTCAGGTGAAGCATGACCTATAATCTAATTTATGAAATATTTTACATTATGCATAACTCTAACAACGATTGTTGCATGCACATTTCCTACAAAATTAGAGGTATAGGAAAGAATATTTTGTTCCTATATTAGAAATTGAGATATAGAGGATGCCCAAGGGTTTTACAACCATGTGGAGGAGGCGAGATGTTTACATGTCAACCTAGGAAATGCAAATACTGAGTCCTATGAATGTAGAAGTTGGGTGGAACTAGTGGAGTTGGTTGAGACTATGAGAATCTTGTAGAATGAAGTGAAGAGATATAAAGAACAAAATGAAAGGATGATAAACATTTAGGAGGAGATTCTATAGATTCTGAATATGTTCTAGAGGAAATTCAATAAAGATTATGGCACAAAACAAGTAGCCAGTGCAAGGAAAGTATCAATATATTATGATAGGAGGAATGAACATGAGGGATATAGGAGAATAAGAAATGTTAGTATACATCAACAACATTATTCACAAGGGCACTTGACTAGAAGATCACATACCAATTCAAATTCAAAAAGCAACCCAAGTGTTTTCCCTGTCCAAAGACAAAGGAGGAGGTTTGAAGTTGATGATTTTAAAGGAAAACTTAGGAAGATTAATCCTCCCACCTTCGATGGTGATAATAAGAAATATGAATATGAAAAAGCATGGCTTTTGGGAATGAGGAAATATTTCCAATTGCACTATTATTCATCAAATGTAGAAGCCAGAATTGCAACCTACCATCTTCAAAGAAAAGAATCTATGTGGTGGGATCATATCAAGAATGTTAAACACATTGATCGGATATTGATCTCATGGAGGGAGTTCAAAAGGTATTTTCGGAAGAAATACTTGTCAGAGAACTATTATGACTAGAAGATGAAAGAGTTATTTGAACTCAAGCTTGGAAGCATGACAATGGATGAGTATGAGAGGAGGTTACTTGAATTGTTCAAGTATGTTGGCTTCATAAAGGATGAGAAGGTTAAAATCCAAATATTTTTTAGTGGGATAGCTCCTTTCTATAGTGATAAAATCAAATTTGTGTTTCCCATGAATAATAATCATGACATCTTTAGTATGATGTAAGGAGGTTTTAATGATTTAATTCTTCCTATTTTTATTATGTTCAATTTTTGTTGCAAGTTTGGAGTTACATGGATGGCTACATTGACACTATGATTTCACATAATTCATTTTCAGCCAGTGTAGTATAGGATAGGAGTATGGTAGATTAAATTAGTTTCTTATGTTTTCATAGTTGTTTATTGTATTTTTCATTTTTGGTTTTCAATAAATTCAGTTGTAAAGAATTTTTTTTTCTTATGGGTAAGGCCATATATTTCTCTTTTCAAATATGTACCCAATGAATAAAATCTTTAAGACCAATATTTATTTCAATAAATTACAGTTGTAGTTATTTTCTTTTTAAGTGGATAGTGTAGTGTAATCTTTGTCTCTAGTTTTTAGTTAGATTTTATTTTTCCCTTTTAATAGTGACTTGTTGGATGGATAGAAAAATAATTTCTTGAATGAGATAGAGAGAAACGAAGGGTTTGCAAGATAATATTTTCTCCTTGAAGGGTTTTTGTGGAAAAACATTTTTGACGAAAGGGAAAGCATTTAATTGTTGACATTCTCAAAACTTTTCACACTATGTATCTGAATTCATTGTTAATTGTGGTCCATAAAATGACATCTTTAGTTTTCATAGTAGGTCTCCTTGTGGACGAATTGTCTTACACAATGATAAAAATGAACCTTTTAAAATGAAGAAAACTATGCAGTTCCTTTTTATTATAAGAATAAGCATTTAAATATTTTCAATCTCCATCTCAATTGAATTCTGGTTGGAATGATCTCTCTTAGTTGGTCTTGTTTTGAGCTTTGATTCTACTATCTTGTACATAATTATTGAAAGTTTGAGTGTTAAAATTCTTTATGTCTTAGATTAAGACCACTCCAATCCATTCTAATTTTTTTATGTTTATTTTATCACAAGTTTGGAGTTATGCAAAGGGTTGCATTCCCATTAAGTGTTTTCTTAGATTGATTTCAACCATCATGTTTTAGTATAGACTTAACATAGTGAAACCTAGATGAGTTTTCTATTTGAGCTATTTGCTTCGATCATTTTTAGTTTAGTTTCTTTATTTCTGCATGTAGATATTTTATTTTTTCGTGTTGTTAATCCATTTAAGGATAGATTTTCATGTCAAGATGGTAGCTTGTTTAATTCAATTTTCTTCTTGTATATAAGAAAGATATAACAATTAGCAAACGATACTCCTCCTGACAGAATGGAAACACGTTTGTGATGCAGGAGCATCACTCCACCTCAACACGTGCCATCTGTCTAGCACATTGGTGTGCATTCAAAGAGGGGAGAGGCGCCAACACTCTCGTTTTACCCTCGAAATTTAAATGTAATCAAGGAAATTGAATGTTTCCAGGCTGGAAGAGCCAAGCTATTCTTTCACATAGGTTGTAGATGAGTTCGCCTTAAGTGTCTAATGGTAGGAAGCATCTAGATCTGATTCGGACTAGATTCCCACTCATTGTAATCTGCCTCATTAGATAGGCATTTTGAATGGTGATTAGACACCACTAGTGTAGCTTGGAGGGAAAGCCCGTCGAGCTCCTCTTGTATAAATATTTGTATTGTATGCCCAGTAAAGGCTACTGGAGATCAATTGAAAAACATTGTAAGCCAGGGAGAGGAGAATTGAGAGACGAGAATCAATTGCAGTCTAGACTTCTGTATTGTAATTGACATTCTTATATCAATACAAAAGAACAAATTCCACTATTTGTAAATTCCTATGTGATGGATGTTTATTTATGAATGTCATTGTGTTTACAAGTATGCTTACACTGTAGATGTGTATGTTAGATTTCATCTGCAGGGATAGATATAGGATCCTCTATCTATGAATTTGATGGATCATTTATGGGTTCTTCAGGCTAAGTGCAAGGAGTGCGCGACAAAGTGTTGAAACTCTGTGAGCCAACACAAGGAGTGTGTATTTGAACTCTTTCGAGTCAGGGGAGAACGTGTCAGGAGGGCACACCGGGATAATTCACATACTCAAGGAGGAACCTCAAGGTTACTAAATACCTTGGAGGAAAGTCTACGCAAGAGGAAGTGTAACACAGAGTTGTTGAACACTCTATAGGACTTTGTCAGGAGGGCATTGCGCAGGTGTGAGTGTGCACAGAACCAACACATTCTGGAGTGTTGGCGAAGTAGAGGAAAAACCAGAGTTATTGAACACTCTGAGAGAAGGAATCTTTGCAAGTGTGCATTGAGTGGATGTAGGAGTTGCCTTGGAAAAACTTAAGGATTTCAGGAATTTAGAAGTAATACTTGTGCAAGGAGTGTACAAAAGGCAAAGTAATTTTTTCTTATAATCTCAGGAGGAAGAGCATCGAGTTGCCAGGAGGGCACTAGAAAGTTCTTAGAAGGACGCAGAAGGGCCGAGAACCTTAAAGGTTCGACCCAACAAAATCTCAGAAGAATTAGCGTCATCGTGCATAGAGTTTATGCAAGGAGTGCAAGAGGCTGAGAGCAGTCCAAGTCTTGGACAACAAGAAAAGTGCTAAGTGTGCATAGGAGTAAGGACTTGCCCAAGTCCCAAAATCCTGAAGCCAAGTGGGGACGCCCATCGTTAGGAGAATACACATGGTGAAAGAACAGGACGTCCGAGAGATAGAGTTCCAAAATATTTGCATAGAGAAAAGGGAAATCTTTGAGAAGTTGCGAAGCGAGGAGTGAATCTAGACAATTAGATTTAGAAGGACACGTGGAGTAGATCCATTCATTTTGGAGAAGTGGTGCTTCAAAAGAAAGGTGAGAGTAGAGAGGGAAGACTCTCACAGCCCGAAGCATTTAGGTTCGTTGAACTTAGGAGGTACGGGGACTGTTGATCCTTGCAACCATTTGCGTTCACTGATTCATAGTTCGGGGAAATAGGAGTTGTGGTTGTGAAAAAAGCCGAAGTCTGAAGTCCGAAGCGCCTTTCAGGGTTTAGCCCTAGGACACAGCCCGAGGTCATATTGGAAAAGGGGCCTAGCATAGAGAGCTAGTGCCTGTGGTTAAATTTCTTCAAAGAGGTCGAGAAAGAGCTTGCGGGTTTGATAGAACCTGCACTTTGGAGAAAGAGGGACCTGTGAAAATCGAATTGGTTTCTAGAAAGGATCCGAAGGGTCGATTCAACTCAAGTGACTGAATGATCCTAGACTGGGAGGTCGAGCAACCCCTGAGGAGAGAAGTGAAGGAGAGGGGGGGGTCTGTGCCAGAGTGGTATCAGAGCTTGATTTCTCCTATAGATAATAGGTGAAGAGAGACAGACTATGATGCTAGTAGAGAATGTTGCAAGGTGTGCAGCAAATGGTAGCCAACCAGTTGAGCTGATGTTGAAGAAAGATGGATACTAAAATTCATAAGTGCGGTCGAAGAGAAGACTTCTCGTGGAAGATCAAAGAGGAAATGGACAAGGAGCTCAGTGAAATACGAGTAGAGTTGGAGAAGCTAGCATTACAGATGCAGTAGGAGGAAAATGTACGCTAGAGGTATGAATGGCCTCTGAAAAGGAAAACCAAGTGGCATGTTCATAAGTTGTTGGCCATAAGGTAGCAAAATGTGTTAAAAAGGTGGTTGAGACATGTTGAGAACCTTAGTGATGAGGGAAAGAGATATGGAAAAGGTCTCGTAGATTTCTAGGTGGGAAATGAGAAGTGATCAATTGATCTCATAAACTTTCGGGAGGGTAGAGGAGACATCCCAATTTTCCAGATAGGCAAGGCAGAAGAAATGAGCTCATTTCAGAGTTCATGTCAGCAATGGGTGTTGACATATGGAGAGGAGGCAAAAGAAAGGCCTCATCCATATGAATATTCATGTGGAATTGCAAGACACGTGAATGAAGATGATGAGAAGTTAAATACTTATGTCATAGAGGAGGAGGATCAGAGGAGCATCCTGACCATTGGAGGAATCTGGATATTCCTACCAAGCATCCAATTAGGAGAGGCTATCATATGTGTTGCAGATCCAACAAAAGAAGGACATCAAGTTGAGACTATCATGGAGGATAAGGAGAAGATATTGAAGTCTCCCCCAACAAAAGAGGAGAAAACAATTGAGTTTCTCACTCAATGGGAGACAAAGTTTAAGATGTTAGAGGATTGGTTAGTCAATCAAGAACTAGAATCTGTATGCTAGGGGATATCCAAGCCAAAGGAAATGTACCAGCATGAGGAGTAGCTGGAAGAAGATGGAATGGAACCAGTACAAGCGGAGCTGGCAGAAGATAGTTTGTCGGAGGAGATAGTTGAGCAGCAGCTCAGTGATGAGCCTACAGAATTGGAGTTTGCAGTAGAGTGTCCAGTCAGCATCATAGGAGGTGAAGGTAGCATGGGGGACCAGGTTGGTCTGCTCATCGACCGACATGAGGAGTTGCAACCGAGTAGACTGCATAAGAAAATCCAACTAGTAGAGAAGCTGGAAGTGGTGATATAGGAGATAAGGGAGATGATGTTGAAGTCAACAAAAGAAGCTGTCAGTAGGGAGAAGCTGAACATAGGAAGACCCACATGAGTAGCGGGGAAGTAGAAACAACAGAAAATCAGAGGAGCAAGAGGAAAGCTCCAGAAGAAAGTTTGGGATCCAGGAGGATTTCAACAGAGATGGGAAGCTCATGAGCAAGAGCTCATGAATTTTTCATAACAGTGGAGTATGATGAAGGAGCATCACTCCACCTTAATACCCGCCAGTTGTCTAGCACGTTGGTCCACATTCAAAGAGGGGAGAGGTGCCAACACTCTCGTTTTTCCCTTGAAATTTAAATGTAATCAAGGCAATTGAATGTTGTCAGGTTGGAAGAGCCAAGTCATGATTTTTCACAGGTTGTAGATGAGGTTTCCTTAAGTGGCTGATGGTAGGAAGGATCTAGATATTATTAGGACTAGATTCCCACTCATTGTAATCTACCACATTAGATAGGCGTTTTGAATGGTGATTAGACACCACAAGTGTAGATTGGAGGGAAAGCTCGACGAGCCCCTCTTGTATAAATATTTGTATTGTATGCCTAGTAAAGGCTGTTGGAGATCAATTGAAAAAAATTGTAAGCCAAGGATAGGAGAATTGAGAGCCGAGACTTAGTTGTAGTCCAAACTCCTGTATTCTAATTGACATTTTTATATCAAAACAAAAGAACTGATTCCACTGTTTTTAAATTCTTGTGTGATAGATGTTTATTTAAGAATGTCATTGTGTTTACAAGTATGTTTACGTTGTAGATGTGTATGTTATATTTCATATGCATGGATAGAGATAGGATCCTCTATCTCTGAGTTTGCTGGATTATTTCTGGGTTCTTCAGGTTAAGTGCAAGGAGTGTGCGACAGAGTGTTGAAACTCTATGAGCCAACGCAAGGAGGGCATATATGAACTCTTTTGAGTCATGGGAGAACATGTTCAGAGGGCACACCGGGATAATTCACATACTCAATGGGAGAACCTCAAGGTTACTGAATACCTTGGAGGAAAGTCTACGCAGGAGGAAGCATAGAACATAGTTGTTGAACACTCTACGGGACTCTGTCAAGAGGGCATTGAGTAGGTGTGAGTGTGCACAGAACCAACATGTTATGGAGTGTTAGATAAGTAGAGGAAAACCTAGAGTTACTGAACACTCTGAGGGAAGGAAGCACTGCAAGTGTGCATTGAGCAGATGTAGGTGTTTCCTTGGAAAACCTGAAGGATTTCAAGAATTTAGAAGACCTGTGCAAGGAGTGTTAAGAACCAAATATCAATATAGCATAGAAAAACCTCAAAATAAGTACTCAACGCCTTGAAAAATAGATAATTTCAGATAATAAGCCTCTTTGAGGGGGCAACCTCCTTTTACCCCACATAAATGTTCAAGTACAAAATGAATCCAAATGAAAATGTCTCCTTGGTATATATAGGAGACTAGGAGGTATAATTACAACTAATGGAATAAAGCCGACATAAATAAAATAACATTACTAATGTAATATGCCCCAATTAAGGGGTAATGAGCTAATATTAGGGCTTAACATGCCCCTCCCCTTGAGACAAGTGTTGTCCACAACGCTTGAGTAACTTTGGATGCTTATGTATAAAAGACTCATCTTCCCAAGTGGAATCTTCAACTGTTAGTTTCCTCCATTTAATGAGATACTCTGAAATGGATATATTCCTTAGTTGGTGAATTCTTGTGTCAGTGATGGCTTCAGGCTCCAATATGATTTTTCACTCCTCGTCAAGTTCTGGCAATATAGTTTGAACTGGGTTCTTGTCGCCTATAACCTTCTTTAAGCATGAAACATGGAAAATTGGGTGTACTTGTGAAGATGTAGGAAACTCCAATTTGTATGCCATGGTACCAATATTTTGCAACACCTTATAAGGGCCATAGTACTTTGGTGATAATTTATTATCCTTCTTGGCTTGCTTGAGGGACATCTATTTGTATGGTTGTAGTCTTAAAAACACCCAATCCCCTACTTCAAAACTTATTTCACT
>ML788575.1:19770-72915 GCA_009831015.1 Picea engelmannii | reverse complement strand
ACCTTCCTTGTGTCCTCATCATGAATTTCATGGGATGCATTTTCACTTTCAGGTGTCTTCTCTGTTACAAAATTTTTCAATACTTCCATGATCTCCTCTTTTAAACCATCCATCTTAGTATTTATTGCCTCCAACTTAGCTTCTATCTCTTGTAGTTCATATTTTGTTACTATATTCTTTTGTAGATCATTTATGTCCCTACGCATTTCTTCACCTTCATCAAGAGTCCAAGTAGGATTGTCTGGAGGATTATTTGGTGTAGAAGTTCCCTTTTTGGGTGGCATGTTGGCCATGTATCACTTTTGAACCTTGATTTTGAGGTGGTTCTGCTAAACAATATTTCTTCTGTTGTATCTCCCAAGTTTCGGCCCTTCTAGGTATGAAACTTTCTTTTATGTAGTTCTCTGATATTTATTCTCTGCAATTCCATAGGTATGATCAAAATTGGATGTGCCAAGTGGAATTTACGATAACTTCCACACAACTTGCTGATATTTTTCCTTTCTAGGAAATCTCACTTGTATAGTGTGCCCCGCAAAAAATAATTTATACAAAATTCTAAAACTTGTACCTGAAATACTACAGACTGTCCACTATCCAATGAAACCAGTTTCACTCAATTTGGATACTCTAGGAGGAATTTATTATTGCTTTACCCGGAACACCTTCTTGCAACTAGTCAATAGGACTAGTCAGATACCCTATCTTCCATAGGGTGTATCTACAAATGTAAGATGAATTAGAATCTAAAATTTTTACCAATGATACCTTAATAATTTTGGTGAATATCTTCCAGATTTTAGGGTCTGAAACATTACATAAAAAAATTTATAGCGAAAATTACGCAATGACTCAGCTCAGGATGATTCCAGAACCCTATATTGCATAGGCTATATCTCCGAAAGTATAAGACCTCAGGAGATGAAATTTTAACCCAACTTACCTTGATCTATCTACTAAATATCATAAAAGCCGTTTCTTATGAAACATTGTAGAAAACAAGTTATAGCAAAAATTCCAAGGTGTCTTAGATCTAGCACTTAAACCCCAAGACCTTGAGCTTTGATACCATATGTTAAGAACCAAATATCAATATAGCATATAAAAACCTCAAAATAAGTACTCAATGCCTTGAAAAAGAGATAATTTCAGATAATAAGCCTCTTCGAGGGGGCAACCTCCTTTTACCCCATATAAATTTTCAAGTACAAGATGACTCCAAATGAAAATGTCTCCTTGGTATATATAGGAGACTAGGAGGTATAATTACAACTAATGGAATAAAGCCAACATAAATAAAATAACATTACTAATGTAATATTCCCCAATTAAGGGGTAATGAGCCAATATTAGGGCTTAAAAAGGAGTGCGCAAAAGGAAAAGGCATTTAGTCTTACAAGCTCGGGAGGAAGAGCATCGAGTTCTTAGGACAACACCAGAAAGTCCTTAGAAGGACGCAGAAGGGTTGAGAACCTTAAAGGTTTGAGCCATCAAAAGCTCAAAATAATTAGCACCGTCACACACAGAGTTTTTGTAAGGAATGCAAGAGGTTGAGAGCAGTCCAAGTCTCAGATAGCGAGAAAAGTGCTAAGTGTGCACAAGAGTAAGGACTTGTCGAAGTCATGAAGTCTTGAAGCCAAGAAAGGATGTCCATCGTCAGGAGAAGATAGGTGGTGAAAGAACATGAGGTCTGGGATATAAAGTTCTGGAAGATTTGCATAGATAAAAGGGAAATCTTCGTGAAGTCGTGAAGGGTGGAGTGAATCTCGATCATCAGATACAGAAGGACACATGGAGGAGATCCACACATTTTGGAGAAGTGGTGCTCCGAAATAAAGTGGAGAACAGAGTGGGAAGACTCCTGCAGCCCGAAGAATTTAGGGTCGTTGAACTAAGGAGGTATGAGGATCATTGATCCTCACATCCATTTGCGTTCGCCAATTTGTAGTTCGGGGAAATAGGAGTTAAGGTTGTGAAAAAGGCCGAAGTCCAAAGTTCAAAGAACCTTTCAAGGTTTAGCTTCGGGACACAACCCGAGGTCATATGTGAAAAGGGGCCTAGCATAGAGAGATAGCGCCCATGGTTAAATTTCTTCAAAGAGGATAAGAAAGAGCTCGTGGGTTTGATAGAACTTGCACTTTGGAGAAAGAGGGACTTGTGAAAATCGAATTGGGTTCTAGCAGGGACCCGAAGATTTGATCCGACTCAAGTGACTGAACGGTCCTAGACCGGGAGGTCGAGCAACCCCCGATGAGAGAAGTGAAGGAGAGGGGGGGGAGGTCTATGCTAGTTTGAAAGAAAAAACTCGGGGAAGTGTTACTCTTGAACTTTCATGTCTAGATTACGTTGAAAATATCTGTACTATCGATCTCTGGAATTTATCTACCATGATTTAAATCCATCCCTGATTCTATTTCATGTATGGTTTTTGATATGTTCTTTGATATAGTTTTAATGGAAATATATTTCAAATAAATTATTGTTTAGCCGTCATGATTATTCTAATTTGCCTCCCTAGCTGTAATATTATCTCTTTGCCTCATAAGATTAAACTGTTGAAATCATTTGAATCTTTGGAATTAATAATTGTTTTTCATGGTAAGGAGAAATTGATACTTTGGTGAAAGATATCATATGCAATTTCTTAGATTAAATGTTTGGTTTTTACAAATTCACAAGGGACTCATTCATGGTAGTGAGTCTAGAGGGTATGAGTGTTTGTGGTATGTTTCACATAAATGAATTGAAAATCTATTTTGTTGAGCATTTACATTAACCTATGTTTTTAGGTACTAGGAGAAATTTAATTTTTTCACCAGATGGAAGGGGAAATTATATATGTCAGTTGGATCAAATAATTTTGTTGCGAATTATACACTTGATCAACAATTGTAATTACCTTAATTGTTTTTCCTTCCAAATTGTGAACTTTACCCTGAGAATCTCTCTATCGGGATTTATTTCAAAGGATTGACCTATCTTGCCCAATTCTTGTTGTTATTTCCGGAGGTTTAACTGAAAACACTTTTTAGATGATGTTCATGATATGTCCCATGTTTCTAGAATTATATGCTTATATTTCAAGTTGATTCTTATTTTAATGGCCAACATAGTTTTATTTTGATTTTTCTTTTAATATAGTTTATTTACTTCATTTATTTTTATTTGTATGTAATTTTACTCCCTTCTTTGTAAAATTTTGTGATCATCGCAGTGGTGTTATTCTCTTATCCCATCAGGTGTGAATGATAAAATCATTGGAATGATTAGGATTAATAATCAAAGAGGCAGTGACTACCTCGATGAATAAATATCAATGCAATTCCTGATATTGAAGCTCTTGCACTTTTAAAATTTTATTTTACCAAGATCTTATCCATGGTAGAAATTTTGTAGGCTGTGAATTCTTGTGAAATGTTACTCGTGATTTCATTTTTTTTTTAATTTTGATAATTTCAAGAATTCAAATTGTTGTCACTAGAAAAGGTTCAAATTTATTAGAATAAGGATCTTGACTTGATATTAGTTTGTCCGATCATTGTTCCTCGTGACCTTGCTCATTTTGATTTCAAATTATGTACTTTGGTCTGCAAATCATTCTTGTTGGGATTTAGTTTGTATGGAAAGTTTATTTGGTGAATCTTTTTCCCTTTTTTAAATTCTTGGAGTTGTATTACAAACACATTTGTACATAACATTCATACTCTATTGATTTTCTAGATTTATCCCATTCTAATGTGTTCCTTGTTTATTTTTCAATTTGGTTTTATTTTACTTGGATGACTGACATTTTCATGTTTGGGTTTATTTTAGTTTATTTGTAGTTTATGTTTCATGAATTGGTTTTAGTTTCAATTATTTAACTTAGCATTTGTTTGGTTTCCAATTGTACATATTGTTTTCATCTCTTATTTTGAATGTTGGTGTTCCCTAAGTAGATTTGACTCCTTTGTTTGACGTGAGGATTAATCTTTGAGTTTAATTGCAAGGCGAGTCCAACTTTGGTCATAAACTAAATTCATTCTTACAATTAATGGAATACATGGGTTGATCTATTTGAAAAAAACTTCATGAAGTTCTTAGCTATGGATATTGACTGATAGTTGTAGTGGAACACATGTGCCTACTGAACATACCATGATAGTCTATAACTAAAGGAAAATGTCTATATGTTTTTTCTTTGAGATCCATCTATTTCACATTAATAAGATGGTTACTACTATGATGGTTCTTGGGGATATATATGAGTTAAACTTAAATTCATAACATCTAGTTAACAAATCAAAGAAACTCTCATATCACTCAAATTCCTATACACCCAATTGAACATGCAACACTTATATACAAATCTAAAAGGGTGAGCATAATGTAAAATAAAGGAAGATCAAAGCATTGTAAATGATGTGGGAAGTATAAGTAAACATGTCAAGGCTATGGATGCTCGTTGGAAGCAGGGCCATGCTTGTACGGTACCAAGACAACTCCGTCAACGTTGTGGATGCTCGTTGGCAATGAAGCAATGCTAGGAGAAGAGAAATGAGGAACACATTTATGTAGATTCATTCTAGTTATACAAGTAAAAATAAATAAAAAAATCATGGTCAAACAAAAACCAATTAGAAGTGTATAGCTAGTTAAAGCAATTTGCCTCGCTAATTGGCTCTTTGAAAAGGGTATATATGACAAGTACTTGAAATTTTGGATTATATGTTTTAGAAATTTAGCATCATTGTGGTACACATAACCTTTGGAAAATGTCCTTCAGTTTATGAGATTATCCTTAACATTCATATTGGAAGTAAAGGCCCTAGATTTTTGTGATAAATATAATTGGCTATTCCAGTGTGTCACCATTTGTTGTGGCCACAACATTCCCCCTTTATTTTTTATTTTATAAGCAAAAGGAAAGGCCCCCCCTAACAAAATTTTATCTCTAATGCTTAATTTATTGCTACTTTTAGCTCATTGTATATTCTTTGACTACCTAAGGGCTTAGGGGTTTGGGTCTCTAATGATTTCTTATATTTGGGGAGGTTTTCATTGCTCAAGATATATTTGTTGATCATACATTCTTTTTATTGTTCTTTAGTATATCTATGTTTTTTAATTCTCCTTCTATCCTTTATCGTTCCCTGTAAATAATCCTTTGAAAATCTTTTACCCATTGATCATATTTATTGACTCTTCTGAATTTATGTTTGATCGATATTTAAATTCTATTTTTATATGATGACTTCATGCTTTATCCTATACCTTGGTTTGAAGTGGTGTTATTGAATTCATGATGGCACAAGTTCGCTCAAGGAAAATCGAAGAGTTTCCACAATTGAGTCAAAACAAGAAGATATCAATAAATGGTATGGCTGAAGCAAGGAAATTGAAGGTTGGTCTTACAATGTGATCATGATATTAAGGCATCCTAAAGTCAAGTTCGACTAGCCTAGGATGACCGCTATAATGCATCATTGCTTCTTGTTTATCAAACCTGGGTAGCATTCCATTGAGGCTCTTAGGATTATTTATGATACTAATTAGCCTTTTGAATCTAAAATTTAGTCATTTTGTCATTATTTAGGTTTTTATGGGATGAGAAGGTGGTGTAGGAAGTTCAAATATTGATCATATGTGAATTTTTGCAATATAATCATGCTTATGCTTTCACTTTGATTTCAGCCTTTTGTTCATTCTTCATTTTGTAGGAAATTTGGCAAGTTGTTCTCTTAATGGGTTAAATTTCATTTCATTAACTTGTTGTTGATCCTATTTATTGCAAGTTTTGATGCTCTATATTTCACCTTGGAGGGGATTTAATTTTGATAGCTTGTTGATTTCTTATGCATTGGCTTGAACTATCATCTCATTACATCATTGAGAAATTAATAGTTGAGCTTAATAAAAAAACATATATTCATGACACACTTTCTTGCTTACTCAATCCATTCATGATATTCACACTTATGTTTGTGTTGGATAGGCATGACTAACCAAGGTGGTTTCTTCTCTCCATCTTTTCATTTACTTTCCTTATACTTAATTCTCCTCGCATATAATAACAATAATGCATACTTGTGAATAAATAGAGCACTAGAATGTGAATCCACATACTCAGAAGGATAAAATGTGAATTGTGTTGAATCCTCATTACCCTATGATCATGAAAATGTTTAAGAACTTGGGGAAATGAATTCTAGAGTATATTATAATGCCACAAGTTTCCACTCATTTCGAAAGTTTGGCTTAAGCTTTTCATCGCTTAGGTGTTAATATCATTCCTACATGGAAATGGTTTAGATTTAAATGTTTGATAACTGAATTAGTTCCATATCTAATGTCTCGATTAACAATATCATATTATCAATAAGGAAGGAATGGTTGTTTTGGATAGGAGATACATACATGTTTTAATGCCTATGCATCTATTTATTTAACTCTACTCTTGGAAATTGTTTACTTTGAATATATGGAGTTAACACTAATGTTCGTTTTAATTGTGTCAAGGAGCAAAGGATGCCAAGACCCGAGAAGAAGAAGAGAAATAAAACATGGGAGAAAAGCCGCAAGTTGTGTGCACATTGTAGCATCCTTGGAACTCCTTTCCCAACCATGGAAACCACTAGTTTTTCCTTGAGAACCCCTAGATTTATTTATCTTCCTGCTTCAACTTTGAAATGCACGACCATGAGAAACCTTTAATTTGATCATCATTCACCCCAACATACGGAATACAGACATACAAAGTTTTCATCATACAAATATTTTTTCTAACCTGGATATAGAATCATGATCTCCTCTCATGGAACCTTGGCATCACATTACCCATTTGTTGCATGTCGCTTGTCTTACTCAGAACCATGATTTTCATTCAAAATTATAATCCAAAATTTGGTCTCATTTGGATTATCCATTGTTGAATTTTAAATATTCAAATCCGGGATTTCAGTTTAATTGTCACATTAATTTTATCCTAGACATCCATAATTTTCATAATGTACCTTTTTCATATTTCTGAAATTTCTAGGTGTGGATACCTAATCCGCAATCAAAACCTTGATTCAGGTGAAACTTTGATTCATATTTGGAACCATGATTCAAATTCAAAACTCAACCTCATTTCTCCTTACCCATCCCCATTTTCTTTTGTATATATGGGCTTGTACATTTTTATTTATTTTACTTTAATCCCCAATTTGCATTTTATTTTCACTTATTTTAGTTTTATTTTCATGATTTTTTTTTATCACATTTTTTTTTTTAATTTTATTTTTAGACATTAGAATTTGTATATAACATTTCACACTCATGGCTTTTAAATTTATTAAATCATCAGCTATCTATTTTTTTTCCAACATTCACTTTTCTGGACCATCAAGAATTTACCTTCAAGAAATTACTTTCACATTGAAGATTGATTAAATACACATCATACAATTTTTCCCAAAATCCCAAAGTTTGTATTTTATTATTTATTTTACAAGAATTTACCATCAAGAAATTACTTTCACATCGAGAATTCATTAAATACACTTCATACAATTTTTCCCAAAATCGATTGATTAAATACACATCATACAATTTTTCCCAAAATCCCAAAGTTTGTATTTTATTATTTATTTTACAAGAATTTACCATGAAGAAATTACTTTCACATCGAGAATTCATTAAATACACTTCATACAATTTTTCCCAAAATCCCAAAGTTTGTATTTTATTATTTATTTTATGAGATATTTTTATTATTTTCACATTCATGGTTTTTCCAAATTTCCCATAGAATTGGATTATATTTGATTTATATCTACTTAAATTCTTAAATTTGATTTGATTTGATTTGATTTATTTTATTTCATTTTTTTTTGGAATGTGGTTATTTATTTTATTATTATTTTATTTGTGAATGTGGTTATTTATTTTATCATTATTTTATTTTTTTATTTTTATTTCTTGTTCATATTTTTAATTTATTTATTTTAGTTATACTTTATTTTTATTTTATTCATGTTTTATTTTACACAATCAACCATTAATTTTTTTTTTTTTAAGTGAGTATAGATTCATGTATTACTAAAAGAGATTATGATACAAAAAGGGGGACTCCCTGGTCTGCCAAAAAGGAAACCAGACCAGGGGTTCCAGAGTTGCATTTTATGGGATAGCAGAGGGGTATGGCTGGACCGCCACCTTGGGAAACCGGCCCAGTCCTACCATATCTAGTTTTGAAAAGCTAAACAAAATCATATGTGTAAAAAGACACAAAACATAAATTGAGGCTGACCCTTTGCTGAGCAACATGACTTGACCATTGGTTAAAACAGGCGCTAGTCCATGATGATGATATGTTTCTTTCCTTCATCCTCCCTGTTCTTGTTCTCTTCCTTTTGGACCACCGTACGAGTCTTTCTGATATAGGTTGGTGCTCCATTCCCATCCATTGGCGTGATGTACATGTGATGGACATAGCGCAAGTATACGTGGAATTGGGCTACCACTCACTCCATCTTCTCCTTTTGGTTCCTCTGGTCCTCAGCCAACTGTTTTGTACTAGCTTCCAGGTTATTGAGGTGACTCTGGATCTCTTTTAGCAGTTTTTTGTGGTCCCTGTTATCCTTCTGGCTGCAATATTTCCTTTCAGAGCTCACCTTGCCTATTAACATCTTTGTTCGCCACACCATCTCCATTGTTTTGTGGTAGAGGGTTTCTCTAAGATGTGTGGCCCCTGGGTCCGTTATCTAGTCCGCTTCCTGAATAAGTTCCTCCCAAGCTTTACCCTTGTGTTTATCATTGATTTCTTTCTCCCATATGGTAATGGTCTCTTTTCCCTTTGGTTCGACCTACGTATGAAAGGTGCCCTTGGCGTCTTTGGCCACTTTCTCCATCCTTGCAATCCTTCGAGGGCTTGTCAGAGGTTCTTTCCCCGGGGGGCTTCTCTTACTGTGCGTTCTCTTTATACGTACCATCCCTGCTAATTTGTGGTAGTTTTTTCCTTGGTTTCTCCTCATGTTCCTATCTACACAGCCTTTGTTTTTATGGTAGCTCCTGTTTTTGTGCTTTTCTTGTCTGTCTCTATTCTTGGTGCTTCTTCTCTTATGGGATTTCCCTAGCTATGGGCTCGTCCTAGCAATCATGGTCTGCTCGTAGAGATGAACCTTCCCGTCCTTTTTCCCTATCTCGGTATGTGTGATCATGATGACCCGACTGTAAACCCTGGGTCAACCCTTGCCCCTGCTTGTTGTACAACCAATTGTGCTACTCCCCGTACCTGTGCTTGGGTAAGGTGTATCCATACTGCTCCATGGTACCACCTTTTTCCCTTCATCACTTGCGGTCTACTGATTATCGTCTATACTTTCCCATGAACTACCCCTGTACTTATTCCTATTGACAAGATCTTGGTGTCATAGCCCTGTCTATTGTGTGGTCTGAATCTGCATTATAACTTGTGGTCACGTGTTGGGCAGTTAGATGTTGCCAGGATATTTCCTTCCCACTAGTTGGCCTTGCGCCTCCCTCCTCAATGTGGCCTTTCGTACTTTGGCTGCCGCCACAGTCCTTTGTTGCTAGTTGGATGCAGTCTCTTCTGAACTAACCATTCAGGATGTTACCCCAGGTAGTGTCTAGCTCTGTTCCTTCCTTTCTAACCCCCTCATTAGAGATTATGTCCGCCAATCCATTCGTTGACCTATGTACCCAGTGCAACTCTATTGTGTTCATCGTTTACAGATGCTCCTGGATTTTTTGCAGGGTGTGTGCCAAGCGTCAGTGCCTCTGAATCTTGCCCAATCTGGTGCCATTTTGGAGTCTCTTAACTATGTTGATAACCAACGTGGATTCACCTTCCATGATGGTATTTTTCATCCTTTCACAGCTTAGAATCTCGAGGCCAATCTCTAGGGCTCCGAATTCCACTGCGTTGTTGGTTGAATTTCCCATACTCCCAGCATACAGCCAGATTATGTTACCGTCACCATCCCTTATTACCCCTCCCATTCTTGTCATACCTGGGTTTCATTTTTTTGCCCCATCTAAATTCAACTTGTGGGACCCTGCTAGAGGGGGATTACAGTTGCGCTCACCTATTTGGAGTTGTGGTAGTCGCCTTACTTGAGTGCGGTTGCACCCATATTTTAGGTGAAAATATTTTAGGACTTGGGAGTCCTAGCCTGCGAGTTATGCTCTTCTCATCTGGCAGTTGCGGCTCTGCACCATTTCTCTTATCAGAGAGATTATTGTTTCCTTGAGTTTCCCTTTAGGTTGGCTTTCATTCTTGAAGATGTGACAGTTCCTCTCTCTCCATATTTCCCATATGATCAACCCCGGAATGAGATTCCAACAGAGGTTCACCTCTTCATTTCTATTGTAATTCTCATTCTAGGTATTCATGGTTGCGCAGATGTTACCTCAGATCCTATTGGACTATCGAAAGATACCTTCCACCCAGTCCCAGATCTATGTTGTGTAGTTACATTCATCAAGGAGATGATTCGATGTTTCTTCCTTATCTTGATAGAGGTGGCATTGTGATGGGCCAATGAATCCCCTTTTCCTTAGGTTTTCCCAATTTAGAATTCGGTTGTGAAGTACTAACCATTTGAAAATTTTTATTTTTGTCCATTGGTGGTTGTTCCAAAGCTTATCCCATTGTTGTGCTGGATCTTCTTGGTCCTAGTCCGCGATGTACTGTCGGGCTTCTTTCAAATTTAATTCCCCGCCATTTTTTTGGCCCCATCTTAATTGTTCCTCTTCTTCCAAGACTACAAGTTTCCTTTTCCTCAGTTCCTCCTCCACCTCTTTCACGATTGTTGTGTTCTGGTCTCTATTTTGAGAACTGAGATTGTCTCAGATTCTCCATCTGTTGTGATCTTTTACTTGTTTCCAGTAGTGGTAGACTTTGGTTTAGCCTTGCGCGATCATGTCCTGTTGGAGTTCCTCCCTGTCTAGATTTTCCATTCTGGGTTCCTATTGCCATGCATCCTCCTAGAATCTGGTTGTTTTACCATTCCTCACTTCCCAAAAGCTATGTGTCTAGATACAGGTTTTGTTGCGCCAAGCTATATTCCAGATGGTTGATCCCTCCCTGGTGCCCCTAAAGAAGATTTGGTCCTGGTCATTTATGTCTGGGGCATACTTGGCCTTCCAAAGGTTTACCCATGGTGTAGAAGTTTCTTTGACCCATTGCCATGAGAGTTTTGCCCTGTAGGCTTCGTTGGTTACTTGTGGGTCTTGTAGCCCCACGCCTCCTTTTATTTTTGGTTTATAGACCTTCTCCCAGGCCACCAGGGCCCATTTTTTCTTTGTTTCCACTCCTTTCCATAGGAAGTCCCTTTGGATGGTTCTTATTTTTTGTAGTATCCCTTTAGGGGTGGGAAATACATACATAATATAGGTTGGAATTACTTGGAGAACCGTCTTATTCAATATGAGTCTCACCGCTATGTTGAGGGATCTATACGTCCAATTTTTCAACCTCTCCTATAACTTGTTGATCACTCCTTCCCATGTTGCCATTTTGTATTTTTTTTCTGTCAGGGGGATGCCCAAGTACTTGGTTGGGAGTGTTTTGCGTTCAAATCCCAAAATATTTGCCAGGTTTCTTTGGATTGCAGGGTTGGTGTTGAAGAAATAGATCATTGATTTTGAGTAATTGATCTCGGCACCCGAGGCTTCCCCAAAATCTTCTAAGATTATTTTATAGGATTTTTCTTCCTTGACCGTGGGTGTGCCATGGAGTAAGGTGTCATACATAAAATGTTGGTGTGTGGAAGTAGGACAGTTTTCAAAAGGTTTGATGTTTGTTATTTCTCCTGTTGTTGTTGCGCTTTTTATGCTTCGACTGAGACCTTCCATCATCAGAATGAAGAGGAAGGGGGAAAGCAGGTATCCTTGTCTGATGCCTCTCGTAGGCCATAAATTTTTGGCTGGGGCTCCATTTATTAGGAGCAAGTAACTTTTCGTTGAGATTAGGCTGACAATCCGGCTGATCTAGTGTTGGGTGAACCCAAAGGCTTCCAGAGTCTTGACCATGTAGTGCCAACTATTTTTGTCATAGGCTTTTTCTAGGTCAAGTTGTATTATCATCCCCCCTCTCCTCTAGATTTTCAGGGTGTGGATTAGCTTGTGCGCATGGATGATGTTGTCCATGATTTGTCTTCCTTCCATGAAACCTGTATGTTCTTGTGAAATCAGTGTGGGTAGGAAGGGTTTCAATCTATTGGCTATAACTTTGGAGATTATCTTGTAGACCACATTTCATAGATCTATGGGTGTGTATCGTTTGGGGGTCATGGCTTTATTTTATTTGGGAATTAGAGTAATCATTGTGGCTTTGAAAAATTACACTGTGAAACCATCTGGACCTAGGGATTTCCCATTGGGCATCTCCTGGATCACTTGATCAATTTCCTCTTTAGTGATGGGTTTAATAAGGCTGTTATTTTGTTCCTTAGTGACTAGATGAGGGATGTGCTGAGTTATCCTTTGGATGGCCTCCATTCAGTCTTTGTTGGGCTCTTGGGCTATCCCATGGAATTGATTTACCAAATTATTTTTAATCTCCTTGTGGGATTCTCTCTCGATCCCATCCTGATCCTTAATTTTCATGATTGTGTTGTGGACTCTTCTGGCAATGGTTGTTCTATGAAAAAACCTGGTGTTATGCTCTCCTTCCCTTAACCATCTGATTCGGGACTTTTGTTGCCATAGAGTTTCTTCCTACTAACATCTAGCTTCCCATTCCTGGGTCATCTGGATATCTTCCTTTTTTCAATCCTCTGTATAGCCCTTGGCTATGAATATTTCCTGGATTTTTCTCATTTTGTCTTCAATATTTTTTTTCTCTTGGTTTATATTTCCAAATATTTCCTTGTTCCACTCCTTGAAATTATATTTGATGTACATCAGTTTCTTATAGAGTTTGAACATCCTTGCCCCTTCCTCTGGTTGTTCCTCCTACCACCATTGTTTGATGTTCTGCTTGAAAGTGGGGTGTTCGATCCAAAATTTCTCAAATCTAAAGGGTGTATTCTTCGATGTGGTTTGGAAGTATTTTTCCAGTTGGACTGTCCAGTGATCAAACCCTCCCCAGGGAAGGATGTTGTAGTCTAAGGTTAACCCTTGCAGAATGATAGACTCTGACACCAAGAATCTGTCTAGTCTTGTTGCTACCTGATGTTGATTCATCCTTTTATTGTTTCAGGTGAACTTTCCATTATTGGTTTTGATGTCCACCATCTCCACTGTGTCTATGAACATTGAGAATTCTTCCACATCTCTATCCAATCTCCTAGTGCCTCCTTTTTTCTTCGCAAGTGACATGATGATGTTAAAGTCCCCTGCCAGGATCCAGTGGAGGTTGTTCGATTAGGTTCTTAGGTCTTCTAGGTCTAGAAGCATTTTCCTCTTTTCCTCTAACATCTGGGTCCATACACATTGGTGCATAGAATCACCTCTGTATTTCCAATGATTTGCAAGCTAACCGAAAGTGTGTTCCTAGTGGCTTCGACTGCTATTAGGCTCATCACTTGTGGGTTCCACAAAGTGAGAATACCTCCTGTCATTTGTTATCCTTCGACATCCATCATCTTGTACTTTATCCATTGTTTTTTGTTGATTGTTTCCATTCTCTCTGTAGTGCATTTTGTCTCTTGGATGAAACAGAGGTCCGGTTGTTCTTTCCTAAGTCTGATTTTAAGGATTCTCCGCTTTCGTGGGCTGTTTAGGCATCTTATATTCCGTGTTACAATCTTCATTTAAACATGTGTGGGGAGTTGGGAAAGAGATTCTTGATCTTATCTGAGTTTATCAGCAGAGCTCTGAGTTCCTGTAGGGATACACTGTTTGATTTCCTCCCTTTTTTCCTTCTCATCTGCTTGGGTGAGAGTTGTGGTTGTCCCTCACCTGCTTTGATTCATAGGTGTCCTATCTCCCTGTGTGTGTGCTTGAGCCCTCTGGATTTGGATTCCTCCCTTAGGAGGAACATGTATTGGATGTGGTCTAGTTGATCCACTGGTACATTGTCTATGCCCTTCCTTTTCCATTGCTCCAATATGTTCGGTTGATCTATCCCTTCCCTTTCCACAAGGTCTCTGAGATCAGGATGTTCCGTACCTACCTCTCTTGGATTCATTTCCACGTCTTCGTCTGCTTCCTGCATGGGGGTGTTTCCATCTCTGGTTTCTCCATTCATAGGAGTTGTGCTACCCCCCTGTTCCTTCTTATTACTTGCGCTATCTGTGGACTCATTTGTTACTTGTTCCTTGGATTCTTTAGATTTTGTCACTTCCTTTCCTCCTTCTGCCCATTTGTTGGTCTTGTCCTATCCTTTTGTTCTATTCTTGGCCTCTGGATTTCTCCCCATTAGGCTTTTAATTTGTTTCTTGTTAGCTTTGTTTATGTGGTTTGGCTTTATAAACTCATCCTCATCCTGTTGTGGTTTGGTGCTTTTCGCTTCTTATTTTTTATTGAGAGGACATTCTCAGATTAGGTGTCCATGTTCATGACATCTTCTACATCTGAAAGGGATCTACTCATAGTCAATGTTTTGTATTCATTCCTCATCCATGAATTCCATACTTATGGCTTCTGGGAGTGCTCTCGACACATCCATCTCTATGCAAATTCTTGCATAGGATGTATATCTCCCTTTTAGGGTGGCTTATGAAGTCTTCACATATTTTCCCATTTTTTTCCCTATTGCTTCGAAGGTGAAAGGTATCCAGTAATCTAACAACAAAGAGTAAAGTCTCAGCCAGATAGTTACATTTTTGAAAGTTTCTTTTTCTGGGGAGAAATTTTCCTTCCATGGCTGCATGTACAGTCCTGCTAAGGTGTGGAAGTATGCCCCCCCCTCAAAATCCTTATCCGTGTCTTCTATGTTCATGAATATTGCTCTTAAGAAGCCTTTCAAGCCCAGGTGGAGTTCCACTTCTTTTCTTGGCTTCCATTGATATTTAATCCAGTTGCACAACATTCTTTCTGTGGGCCACAAACCCATAAACTTGCAGATTAGTGCATGCATCTTCATCTGGTCCTTGTAGAGTTGTGTTTGCGTATCCTCCAGTATCACCTTGGGTATCATTGATGTTTTAGGTTTACAAAGGTTGCACCCTTCTGCCCCATTGGGGCTCGCTGTTTCTTGCGCAACATTCTGAGTTTCTCTGGCTTCTTCCCCCATGCACTCACTTTTTCCTTGGTTCCTTTCTTGACTCTTTTCTGGTTATGATCCCGAGGTGCTTGTCATTGGTGCCTTGAAACCTATGCCTCTTGGGATTTCCCCTCTGTCCACCACTACCTTCTTGTAGGAGGCGGTTCCATTACCGCCCCCTTTGTTACTCATGTTGTCCTCTGTTGTGGTCACCACTGCCAAACCCTAGCTTGCAGTTGCTCCAAACCCTCCCGGTATTTTCCTCAAATATAGTCAACCATCAAACATTGGATTTACAATAAAACAACATTTTATGCATGGGAAATTTATCGACCATGCCTATCAGAATTTTACCCATCATGCTTTCATGTTTTGGGTTCCTACCATTTCAGGCTTTTCCTTTCGGATTTTCACCTTCCAAATCGCCTTCTTGCAACCCTAGCAGGTTTTCACCTATTATTTTATTCCATCAAGCTCACATTTTCTATTTCAGGTTTACCATTTCAAACATGTTTTTTGAAACCCCCTTCCTACATACCTTTCGAGTTTCCACTTCCCACACACCTTTCAGGTTTTCACCTTCAAACATGTTTCCCAAAACCCCTTCCCGCATTACCTGCGAACATTGAATTTGGGAATTGTAATTTTGGATTATTTTATTATTTTTGGGATTTTCAGACATGATTATTTTATTATTTCCAGGATTTTTGGATTTGCACATACCTTCTTATTTCTATTTCTATTTTTATTTTTATTTTCTATTTTCTATTTTCCATATTTAGGTATGAACAAAACATTAATGCGGGGTCAATGTTCCACACCCCTCCTAACTCTACACACAAATAACCTTGAGAGGAAAAAACAATATAAACCCATTGTAATCCCTTCCCATAATGCATGCGAAATAAATCAATAAGTTTATAATATCAACGATCAATATTTACTTAGAGATGAGATCAATGGTTGCTAAGTGTGCACTTCCAAGAGCCATATCTTGACTAGCAAGTGGCCAAATTGAGGATGAAATGGCTTGATGGAAAGTCAAAGGAGTGAAGAACATGTTAGAAGAATTATTTTTGGGGGTTTGACAACAAAAATTCCCAAAACAAAATTGATAAAAGAAGAGGCATGATTTTTCTTGGATATTGACTATAAATTTTTCCGCAACCCATAACTTGAGTTTCCGATGGCCAAACTAAGAAAACAATAGCTCATTGGAAATCTCGGGAATTGAGGAATAATGTGAAACAATTTCTCTTTCTTAATTGACATTAATAAATTCTTGGATTTTAGTTAATTTATACAATTGTTAATGTCTTGTCTTTTACTCAAATATAAATGAATTTATATATTTTCATTGTTGTTTTTTTACTATATTCACGCTTTTACAAGACACGGGGGAGGTGAAGAGTTCAAATAAAGACACATATGCAGGGAAAATAAAGGTTCTAGAAAGAGGAACGATTGTAACTACACATGAATGAGAGGAGATGAAGAATCTAGAAAGGGAATAGTCCTAGGGGTAGAGAATGAAAAATATTATAAATGGAATTTCCCCCCCAGTTAGAAGGGGGTCGAATAACCTAGAATTTGGTCTTGTATATTTTTATCAATCTTAAGGACATATTCAAATCTCTTGGGATTTTCTTTTACCTCTATCTGCGGAACTTTTTCTAAAGATTGAATACAGGAGGAAGCTAATTCATGGTCTATTGATGCGTTATTGTTGATTGATTGTTTTGTACAACAATTTGTCATTTTTTTCAATTGGTTATATAGGAAATAATTGTGAATGGATTATCAACTTGATTGAAGGGACATATTCAATGTATCTATATGTAGATGGGTATGCTAGTATGATTTCTTATTGGGAAATGTGAAATCTTTCTATTTGCATAAGTAAAACTATATGTCTGCAATTGATTTTTGTTAATGTTAATTAGGAGTAGTATGTACAAAAATGACTATTAGAAATCTAAGTCCAAAAATATAACCAGACAACCATCCATGCCAGAAGCAAAAAAACAGAGGGTCTGCCCATGAAGGGATACTAGACCAAGTATTAAGGTTAACCATAGTAAATGAAACTGTTTCCAGAAAAAAAGACAAAAAAAAAATGTTAAACTTTCTATCTAGATGAACAAAACATAGACACCTAAAAGTATGAGCAAGAGAATCCTCAAAAAAATCGTGTTCACAAAACCAAAATTCAAATTTAACCATTAAAAGGGGGCACATGGGGATCTCGCAACCCTGAGTCATCCATGGAATCCATGCAAGGAGCATAAAGAGTATGCATTCAACCTCCCACGTGCAACAAAAAGGTCCCCTCATGAAGTGTGAACAACCACTGAACCATCTCCATGAGCAGAGAGTTATTCTCCTCCAGAGTCTCCATATTGTTCTTTAGTTGTCGGAAGTACTTATCCTTGGGGAGCATGCCTGGAGCCGCCATGGTCTTGGTGTGCCTATAGAGCTCCAGAGTTCTAAAAAATATGCAGTTGTGAGTCCTGGTGCAACCAAGGTCAGGAATAGTGTCTCCCACCTGAGCCTCCACCTCTTGATCTTCCTTATAGTATTAAACCAACCGAACTTCCTCATCAAGAGAAGACATAGTGACATGAACTTCTTCAAGGACAAAACAATGATAAAAATATGTTGCTCAAACCAAAGCCTTAGTTGCATGGGTCTATAAATCCATAGGGGAGAGAGATTTGTGTCCCTGGGGGGGCATGAGAACATTAAGTAGGGGGAGAGAATTGAAATAGAACCACTCAATATCAAAGCCCATTTCCACAAATAGAGTTACCCAAAAATTAGAATCACAACATAGATTAAAAACAATGAGAGCCAAAAGGACGCCTTGACAACATCATGATTCTTCTAACCTTCATCATACCTGTGAGTGTTAGGAGTAATGAGAAATTAATAACCTATGCCACCATGAACATCCTCATCATCTTGCATCGTGTGAAGATTAACTCCATGATACCCTCCATTAACATCATGCTTGATCGATCTAACAAGATACCTAGAGTGAATGAACTGGGCGAGTGGGGGATGTTGAGGTGAAGGGACAACATCCAATGTCACTGCCTCCTCATTACATGCATGCGGGCCATTTTCCATCCCATCCGGGGAGGAGTAGTTAAAATTTGGAATAGGACTACATTTGCATATTAGATTAAGATTACATTAAGGATTTAGATTAGATTAAATTAACAAGTCTCCCTTTGGAGAGAAATCCATTTAGTTAGCAACAACCATGCCCACATATTGGTGGATATTGCCATACCAAATGAGAGAATTTATGATTGGGACCTTCCATTGGGAAATCCTCCCTCATGTTGGCATGGGGAAACTTTTCTGCATTAACATGTTGTCGTATGGAATAATCTCTTCACTAATCCACAATGAAATCATGTGATCTGGTGGTGTGCATGAATGATGTCTCCTTCCCAATTGAAATGGAAGCTTCAATAGGTTAGTTGTTAGGGACCTAACCCCTCACATAGGTAGAATAATATATTCCATGTAATAAAGGCCAATATTAATAAGGCCTAGCAATAAGGAAGAATAAGTCAAATGTAAGAAGACCTAATAAAATCTTTCGCTTCTAGAAGAATAATCCTCTAGATTGTTCTTTGGATATATATATTTAGTGTAAATAGGAGTAGAGGGTATGATAAGTTTTGTCTTGGATATTATTGTAATAGATCTCTTCTCTGTTGTTAGTATATTTAGACACTTAGGAGTTAGTTAAGATCTACTTGGTTTAATGTGTCGTTAGGTAAAACTGTGTTTCTTAGTGTGTTTCTTTAGTATGCATTTGTAGTTAGGAAATCCAACAGTCACGATATGTTCCGAACATAGAGTGATCCAAAGGTTCATACTCTCCTCAATCTTAACGAACATTGATCCATGGCTTAGCACCCGATTGGTCCATGATCTCTATTTAAAAATCATGGAGGGTCATTTGTCGATGATCGATTGTGAGAAAATCTCTTGTAAAATCTCTTTGTAATCTTTTTCTTTTGCATTAATAAACTGCTCCAAGTGGCCACATTGGTTGAGGCTGTGGATGTTTCCTCGTAGGGGTTTTACCACATGAAAACATTGGTGTGTTGATATTTGATCTCTTTATGTGAGTGGTGACTAAGGTGTTCATCCTCTGTTGGAATACTTGTGTTTTAGAACATGGTATCAGAGCTTGTTTGAAGACCTGCTCCTATTGTAGATCGAGATCATGAATCCGAGTTGCATCATCTCCATTTTCTGTCATTTCCATACATTTATGGGCTAAGAGGATTGTTCCATTGTGTCCAGTGCAGTTGTTTTAGTCAGGAACACTTTTCATTTCACTCGAAAAGGTTTTTTTTCCCCCAAGATTCGACCATTACAGTCAGATCCCGAGAGATGGTGTTTGTGTCAGTTGTGTTCTCAACAAACATCATCGGGATAGTTTTGAAAAACGTGCCTCTTTCTTTTTAGCTTGTTCACAGTGATTTGTGTGGTCCAATTTCTTCTCCTTCTTTTTCTGGGTGCAAGTATTTCTTAACTTTCATTGATGACTTTTCCAGACGTACTTGGGTTTACTTCTTAAAACTTAAGAGAAAAGTTTTTGACAAGTTTTTGGCCTACAAGGCCATTGTAGAAAAGAAATATGGACATCAAATTCAAAGGTTAAGAACATATAATGGAGGTGAATATGTGAACAATAATTTTACAAGTTACTGCACTACACAGGTAATCCAAATGCAACACATTGTTCCATATACACCACAACAAAATTGTGTTGTTGAGAGAAATAATCGTACATTAAAAGAAATGGCTAATTGTATGATCTAATCTAAGGAATTAAGTCTAAAGTGTTGGGTAGAAGCAATCAACTATGCAAATTACATAGTCAATCGCACTCCCACAAAGGCTCTTAAAAATATAACACTGGAAGAAGCTTGGACTAAAATTAAACCAGATGTAAGTCACTTTTGTATAGTTGGCAGTATAGCATGGGCTCACATTCCTGATGAGAAAAGGAAAGCATTGCAGCCTATAAGTGAGAAGTGTATATTTGTTGGTTATTCTGGGGATGTAAAAGGTTATAGACTTTTTCAAACACATTGTAATGAAATGATTATTAGAAGATATGTTAAATTTGATGAAAACCTCTTGGCCTGCGAGCCTAATTTGGTGTTTGTGCCTTCTTTGGCCTGCGAGCCTAGTTTGATGATTGTGCCTTCTTCGGCCTACGAGCCATATTCAACGTTTGTGCCTTCTTCTGTTTTGGTTTCTTCTTCAGATGATGACAGTGAGGATGAAAATCCACATCCGCCTGCTCACCTTCCTCCAGATGAGTCCTTTGAACCTAAACCAACACCATCTCCACCACTTCCTAGATGGGTTCATTCAACACGAGAAGCAACTAGTTATATTGTTGGTGATCCTTCATATCAACATCGGAAACAATCACAGTTCCAGTGAGCCTCTTCTCTTTTGGCTCAAGTTTCAGAAACTCATGATCCAGAGACATTTGTAGAAGATTAAGGTAATCCAAATTGGGATACAACAATGAATGAAGAGTATCGTTCTTTAATGGAAAATTATAATCGGGATCTTGTACCTCTTAAAAAAGGAATAAAACTTGTCAGATGTAAATGGGTCTACAAAACTAAGTATTCTTCAGATGGAAGTGTTGAAAGACATAAGGCTTGGTTAGTTGCCAAAGTATTTTCCCAAGTTGAAGGAATTGACTAAGATGAAACCTTTTCCCCTGTAGCCAAAATGAATTCCATCTACCTTGTTCTTTCCCTTGTTGCCTCACATAAATGGGAGGTCCATCAGATGGATGTTAAATTTGCCTTCTTGCACGGAGATTTGCAAGAAGAAATCTACATGGAAAAACCTCCTGGCTATTTCCAGAATGCCTCTAGTCTTCTTTGTCACCTTAAAAAATCTCTTTATGGTCTCAAGCAAGCTCCCCGAGATTGGTATGCCAAAATGGACAACTTTCTTATTACCACTGGATTCTCTAGATGCCATTCTGATCCTAATGTCTATACCAAGAAAGTAGGAATCCATCTCATAATCCTTTTCCTTTATGTTGATGACCTTATCCTTACTGGTAGTGACTCAAAACATTTAAACCATATGAAAACCAACCTTAAGAAGAACTTTGAAATGACAGACTTAGGCTTTTTGCACTATTTCCTTGGCCTCCAAGTTTTGCAAACCAATGCAGGAATTTTTCTTTCCCAGTCTAAGTATGCTTGTGACCTTCTTCATCGATTTCACATGGATGATTGTAAACCAACCCCTTCTCCCTTCCAGTCTAGAGTCAAGCTTACTACCACATGTACTTCTCTTGAAGTTGATGCCACCCTATATCGTCAATTAGTTGGTAGCCTCTTATACTTGACTCATACCCATCTTGATCTTTCCTTTTCTATTGGTCTTGCTTCTCGATATATGCAAGCACCCCATGAAATCCATTAGAAAGAAGCTAAAAGGATACTTTGCTATGTTTGTGGTACAGTTCAGTTCAGGATACATTACAGTTCAGGGGGGTCTCATTTATTGGTTGGTTTCACTAATTCAGATTGGGCTGACGACCTTGATGATTGGAAGTCTACTGTAGGTTATGTTTTTAGCCTTGGTTCAGGACCTGTCACTTGGGCCTATAAGAAATAATAGACTATTGCACTTTCTTTAGCAGAAGCAAAGTACCAATCAGGGGTAAATGCAAGTCAGGAAGCCTTGTGGCTTCGACAGATCCTTTCAGAGTTTGGATTCCAGCAAAAAACATCTAACCAACCTTTGGTATGACAATCAGAGTGCCATCAAGCTCACCAAAGACACAATTCAACATCAGCATAGAAAACACATCGAGCTACACATGTACTTCATCATAAAGCTCATTCATGATCAAGTTATTGAAGTGCTCTTTTTCCCTATAGAAGATCAAGTTGTAGACATTTACACAAAGTCTCTTACAGAAGTGAAGTTTTCCAAACTTCGATCTATGTTAGGAGTTCAGGAAGTTGTCATTAAAGGGGGATAGGCTCTAATTCCTCCTTCCTTCTCCTATTGTGTCACCATTGTAAATCCTTCAATCCTATCCCAAGTTGTTCTTAAGGGGGGATGTTAGGATATTTAGACACTTAGGATTTAGTTAAGATCTACTTGGTCTAATGTGTCATTAGGTAAAAGTATGTTTCTTAGTGTGTTTCCTTAGTATGCATTAGTATGCATTTGTAGTTAGGAAATCCGACAGTCACAATATGTTCCCAACATAGAGTGANTTAGGATATTTAGACACTTAGGATTTAGTTAAGATCTACTTGGTCTAATGTGTCATTAGGTAAAAGTGTGTTTCTTAGTGTGTTTCCTTAGTATGCATTAGTATGCATTTGTAGTTAGGAAATCCGACAGTCACAATATGTTCCCAACATAGAGTGATCTGACGGTTCATACTCTCCTCGATCTTAACAACCATTGATCCATGGCTTAACACCCGATTGGTCCATGATCTCTATTTAAAGAGCATGGAGGGTTATTTTCCGATGATCGATTGTGAGAAAATCTCTTGTAAAATCTCTATGTAATATTTTTCTTTTTCATTAATAAACTACTCCAAGTGGCCACATTGGCTGGGGTCATGGATGTTTCCTCGTAGAGGTTTTACCATGTGAAAACATGGGTGTGTTTATATTTGATCTGGTTATGTGAGGGGTTACTGAAGGTGTTCGTCCTCTATTGGAATATCTGTGTTGTTGAACATCTGTTGGAGGTTTCCCCCTCGAAGAGGCAAGTGAAGATTGCTCTTAGTAATCAAAGTGTTATTTCTAGTGTTATTCTAGTATTATTCTAGTATT
The DNA here is from genome assembly GCA_009831015.1 of Picea engelmannii. Classification (NCBI taxonomy): domain Eukaryota; kingdom Viridiplantae; phylum Streptophyta; class Pinopsida; order Pinales; family Pinaceae; genus Picea; species Picea engelmannii. The sequence goes on along the minus strand of ML788575.1, from coordinate 49,908 downwards.
ATTGTGGTGTTGTTATGGTTATATCATTGTTTATCTACCATTTCTAGATAATTATTTATGGTTTGCATAGTATTTTATATCTGGAATATTACAAGTGGTATCAGAGCACCTTCCTGGACATAAAATTCTAGGTTAATTTTTTTCAGGGTAGAGACATATTCTAGCATATTAAAGCTACAAATATCTATCGTTATGTGAATAAACCCATGGTTGGGGATTCATACACGTAGAAAATACAAGTGGTACTTAAGTGCACATATGTTGGCCACCCTTGTAACCCATGTTGGTACCCCTTCGAGTCGTAGCGCATCATACAACACCTGTATACGGATCAACCTAGATCTCCTGAAGCCCTTCATATTTAAACCAATAGGCCATCTGACTGTTATAGTTCCACTGATAAAAACACTCAGGAATATACTCTCTAGTACCTGGGTAGTCGGTTAGTACGACTAAGGGCATGGTCTAGCCTCCATAGTTGGTGCCCTGAGATATTGGGTCGAGTACTATTGTTGGACCACACATGTACATCATAGATATATAGGACAGGGAAAACCCTTTTTTGTAGAACCCTCTAATACCCTAACCCTTGGGACGAAAAAAAAAAAAAACCAGAACACACAAGATCTATTGTCACGCAACTGTGTCTCCTGCATTTGGGTTGCGAAATTACTACACATTTATTCCTGTTAATCATTTGGGAATTTCGCCACTACAATATTCAAATTTATTTGAGACCTATCCTGTTGGATTTCTCTCTTCTCCCTTATCACAATCATACCTATCATTTTTCAAAAAAAAAAAAATCTCGTAGACTCGACCCCCTTCCAACACCCCTATTTGGGCTTTACCACATTGGATTCCCCTCATCGCCCTGATCGTTGTGATACACTTCACCCATAACCCATTTTTTGTCTAGTCCCACTAGCCCCTTTTTGTTTTCCCTCTTCATCATGGCCCACACCCGTAGCTAAGACTTGGAAGATCGCTTCAATTCCTTGTTCTCTAATTTCACAGAAACCCAACAAGAAGTGAGATAGATCAGTGCCAATGTTGCCACCGTCAATAAAAACATGCATTCATCCATAGGTTCCAAAATGGAGGATATCAAATAGGACATCGCTACCCAGCTTCAATCCTTCAATACCCAGTTTTCCTCCTTCACTACGATGATCTGTGCCAAGCTGCATATCCCTCTAGATATTCCCTCATCTGACCCACCTTTGCAACCCGAAGGTGAAACTTCCTCTCATTCCCATAATTTTCATCCCCATCACTTTGATCATGACCTATGCCTTCCACATGTGGATGTGACCAAATTTGATGGCTCGGATCCCACTGACTGGGTAACTGAAATGGAACATTATTTCTCTTTATATGGCATTACAGATGAGTTGGCCAAACTCTGGTATGGTGTTATCCATCTATATCAAGACCATTAGCAATGGTGACGATGAAGAAAAGATTCCCGCCAAGGGTATGTGGCTTGGGCACAATTTTTGGTAGAGATTTATGAACGCTTTGACACTGACACCAACCATTTAGGTTGTTTGACAAAGTTGAAACAATCTGACACATTGGAAGACTGTATAGCTTCTTTTCAGCGATTGTATTTTCGTACAGAGGGCATGTCTGATACTTTTTTCCGAGAATGTTTTATCAGTGGCGTCAAGGATGATATCCGTTCCCATGTCATCATGGCTCAGCCTCAGAGTTGGGTGGACGCTACTAAAAGATATAAGGAAGCACAACAATTTTTCTCTTCTCAAAACCGAAAACCCTCCTTTATTCCTCGCACTAAACCAGTCACTCCCACTCCTCCTTCTACTTCACTGAAGATCCAAAAATTGACCAGGGAAGAAATGGATGAACGCCAACTCAAAGGCCTCTGTTATAATTGTGATGACAAATATTTTCCTGGGCACAAGTGTAAGAAACAAAATCTTTTTATGGCCATCTCGGAGGATGTTTCAGAAGAGGATGTTGAGGCTCCCCTTGTGGTCGTGTCACCTGAACCCATTGACCCGACCCCTCCCTCCGACCCTCCTGAAATTGAACCAGTCATTTCCATGAATTCTCTCACTAGCTTCTCTACTCCCCAAACCCTCAAGCTAATTGGTTACATTAAGCATAGGAAGGTCATCATTCTTGTTGATAGTGGAAGCACCCATAATTTTATTGATCGCTGCATTTCCCAAGAAACTAATTTCTATATCTGTGCCATCAATAATTTTCAAATCATTATTTCCAATGGCAGGTCCATGAAATGTGGTAGGCATTGTGAAAATGTGTGTCTCCAAATTGGTCAGTACCACATGAAATCTCATATGTTTTCTATCAACATGGGTAGTTGTGACATTTTGTTGGGTATCGAATGGACAAGGACTTTGGTTCCCATTCTCATCGATTTTAAGGAATTAACCATGCAATTCGACTAGGAGGGCCAATGATATACATTCCAAGGAATCACCATCGGTTCTCCAAAGATCATCAATTCCCATAACATGGAAAAGCTTCTCAAAAAAGGTCATTATAGAATTATTGCACAAGTCCATGCCATTAAAGCCACTGAGACACCCTTTATGCCCCAGGACCTCCAATCCATCCTCTCTAAACATCAAGTTGTTTTTTCCACTCCCCATGGACTCCCTCCTTCCCATGGTGTTCATGATCATTCCATTCCCCTTGTCCCCGACATCCTTCCTCCCAATATCTATCCCTATCATCATCCCTTTTCCCAAAAAAATGAAATTGAGAAAATTGTTCAAGAATTCCTCAACGCAGGTGTTATCCATCCTAGCACAAGCCCCTACTCTTCTCTTGTGGTCATTGTCCTTATGAAAGAAGGTTCATGGAGCATGTTTCTTGACTTCCGCACCCTCAAAAACTCACCATTAAAGACAAATTTCCCATTCCTGTCATTGATGACCTCTTGGATGAATTGAGTGGTGCCTAGTTCTTTACTAAACTTGATCTTCATTCTGGCTACCACCAGATACATATGAACAAGGAAGACATTTCTAAGACTAAATTTCAAACTCATGAGGGCCACTATGAGTTTTTGGTCATGCCCTTTGGCTTGTGTAATGCTCTGTCCACTTTCCAAAGCCTCATGAACCATGTCTTTCATCATTTTCTCCATCATTTTGTCTTAATTTTCTTTGATGATATCCTCATCTATAGTAAAACCTGGACAAGCCATCTTTCTCATGTAGATCGAGTTATCCATCTCCTCTCTCATCACCAAATTTTCCTCAAACAATCTAAATTTTCTTTTGGCACCTCAGAAGTCGAGTACTTGGGTCATCTTATTGTCAAGGCTGGTGTCAGGGTGGATCCTAAAAATATTGAAGCTATGTAGGATTGGCCTCACCCAAAGACTCTCAAAATCTTGCATGGATTTCTGGGTTTAACAGGTTATTATCGCAAGTTTGTTAAGAATTATGGAAAGATTGTGTCCCTCTCACTCCTCTCCTTAAAAATAATTCTTTCACTTGGACTCCCGTAGCTACTCAGGAATTTTAAATCTTGAAGACGACCATGTGCATCACTCTAGTCCCGACCCTTTCTGATTTCACAAAGATATTTTTCCCGGAATGTGATGCTTCAGGGAAAGGAATTGGAGCAGTCCTTATGTAAGAGGATTGGCCTTTGGCCTTTACCAACAAACAATTGTCCGAGCGAAATTTGGGCAAATCAATATATGAAAAAGAAATGTTGGCTATTCTGTATGCAGTGGATCTTTGACACCCTTATCTATTGGGGAAACATTTCCAAATTAATACATATCATCAAAGCCTCAAGTGTTTTATAGAACAACACCTTTCCTCCATAGAGAAAAAAAAATGGGTGACTAAGCTCTTTGGATATGATTATGAGATCATTTACAAGAAAGGAAAAGAGAATGTGGTTGTGGATGCACTTTCCAGAAAATATGAATATGAAGGGTCCCTTTTTTCCCTTTCCTTCATTGTACCATATTGGCTCCAAGCTATTCACCGGGAATGGCTACGCGATCCCAAAATTTCGTATCTGATACAACAATTGTAGGCCAATTCTCTTGTTTCCCTAGGGTAGTCTTGGAACAATGATGAGCTTCAATACAAAGGCCATTCGTATTTTAGTAAACAATTAAAACTTAAATCCACGGTACTTTCGGAGCTTCATGCTACACCCATCACTGGGCACTCAGGGTTTACCAAAACCTATGGCCGAGTCAAATTTTCTTTTTTTCTGGGATTGTATGAAATAGGACGTTCAAAATTGTGTGGTTGAATGTGATGTTTGTCAATGCAACAAGTGAGAAACAATCAAATCTCCTGGAACACTACAACTGCTTCCAATTCCACCTGCTATTTGGCGAGATATCTCTATGGACTTTATTGTAGGATTACCTAAATCAGGAAATAAATCAGTCATCATAGTGGTAGTTGATCATCTTGCCAAGTATGCTCATTTATGTTCTCTTCAATACCCATTTATAGCCTCCAATGTGGCTCAAATTTTCATGGATCAGGTCTTCAAGCTTCATAGCATGCCTCATTCTATTGTTTATGACCGCGACCCAACTTTCACCAACAATTTTTGGCAAGAACTGTTCAAGCTACAAGGTACCCAGTTGCATCTCAGCACAACTTATCATCCCCGGACTGATGGTCAAACTGAATTTGTCAACAAGTGTTTGGAAACATATTTGAGGTGTTTTTCATCAGAAAGGAAAAACCAGTGGGATCAATGGTTAAAACTAGTTGAATGGTGGTACAACACTTCTTACCATACAACTACCCGCATGAATCATTTTGAAGTGGTATATGGACAAAAGACACCTTCAATTCTCTCATACTTTCCAGGTGTCTCGAAGGTCCAAGCGGTTGACCAGATGCTTACAGTTCAAGAGGCTATTATTTGTACCCTCAAAGAGAATTTGGTCATGGTTTAGAATCACATGAAGCCACAAGCAGATCAAGGTCGCTCTGAACGTCAATTTGCAGAAGGTGATCAGGTGTTTCCTTGACTGCAACCTTAAAAGTAAAATTCCCTCAAGGTTGACCATTGTTAGAAACTGGCACCCAAATTTTATGGTGCCTATACCATTATCAAGCGTGTGGGATGGTGGTCTATCAGTTATCTTTTCCCAGTCATTCTAAGCTCCATCCTATTTTTCATGTTTCCCGCTTAAAGAAGGTCATTGGAACTAAGTGCCAAACTTAAACCAACCTTCCTGCGTTGGACAAAGAAGGCCCCATTTGGCTACAAACACAAGTATTTTTGGACCAACGTGAGTGAAAGGGTGATATGGCATACAAATACTCATGAAGGTTTCTCTAATAAATCATGGAATGATAACCATGTTATTTCTGCACCAGTTTTATCCCACAACTAGCCATTTGCATCTTTTGACCTTTATCTATTAAAAATAATTAATGATGATTGTGTCTTTACGATTATAGGATTGTTACATTATGGGAGGAGGAGGTGGAGGTGGTGGAAACATGGGAATCGGTGGAGGTGTTGGCTTTGGCTGCATATAATAAATGGAAGATTCATCACATGGGTGTGAAGACAACCTTCTTGAATGGGGACTTGAAAGGGAATGTTTGCATGTCTCAACTAGAAGGATTTTCTATGAATGGTCAAGAGAATAAGGTATGCAAGCTCATCAAGTCTTTTTATGGCCTAAATCAAGCACCTCATGCGTGGTATGAAATTTTAAATGAGCATATTTTGAAGATCAATTTCAAGCATTTTAATCTTGATGATGCAACTTTGTTTGTCAAGAAAGTTGGAAAAATTGTTGTATATCTAGTGGTGTATGTAGATGATCTTTTGATAACAAGGAAAAAAGACACATAAATATATTGCATCCATAAATAAATAATTCAAGAAGGGTTTTGATATGACATATATGGGATATATTCACTACTACTTGGGTATTGAAGTAACTCAGAATCCAAAGAATGTATTCATCTTGCAAAAGTGGTACATTGGAAAACTATTGAACAAATTTGGCATAGCTAATTGTAATCCTCTCTCTACTCCAATGGAAGAAAATATCAAGCTAACATCAAAAGAAGGGAATGAATTTGAGGATGCAACTAAATATAGACAACTTGTGGTGAGTATTATCTACCTTACTACTACTAGAACGAGAATTTCATTTGTAGTTGGGATCCTTTCTTGGTTCATGAAAAAACCTTGTGAAGGACATTGGTGTGCTACAAAGAGAGTTCTAAAGAAATTGAAGGGAACTCAAGACTTTAGACTCAAATACTCTAAGGTGGATGAATTCAAACTAGTTGGAATCATATATTCAAAGTTTGACGGGGATAAGGAGAATGGAGTCTTTACTTCAAGATACTTCACGAGTCTTGGATCAATGATTATATCTTGGAGATCACGCAAACAGTTTGTTCCAACAGATTCCACTACATAGAAAAAATATGTGGTTGTTGTAGAGGCGACAAAGAAGATTATGTGGCTCAAGAATATACTAGAGGATTTGCAGGAGAAACAGGTGAATGCTACTCCACTTTTGATTGATAACACTTATGCAATCAAGTTGGATAAGAATTCTAGATTCCATGATTGAACCAAGCACATCAACATGAAGTACCATCTTATTCGACATCATGTAGAGGCCAAGACCATTAAACTTATACATTTTTCCACACGTGAGCCAATTGAAAACATCTTCACCAAATCACCTGGAAGAGAAAAGTTTGAAAATTTTTGAAAGATGTTTGGACTTACAAACAGTCAATCTTTGGGATTATGATATAATTGTAAAATAGTTGTAAATTTAGGGAAATATGAAAAGTCATAGGTGAATGTCAAGAGTCATTGGACCTATTAGAAGATGCCACCAAGTGTAATATTCCAGATATAAAATAGTATGCAGAACATAAATAATTAACTAAAAATGATAGATAAGCAACGATATAACCAGAACAACACCAAAATAATACAAAAATAATACCAGAATAACACTAGAAAGAGCACTTTCATTACTGAGAGAAATGTTCACTTGCCTCTTCGAGGGGGAAATCTCCAGCAGAGTAGAACTCTATTACAATAATATCCAAGAAAAAAATTCCATTCCCTCTACTCCTATTTATACTAAATATGTCTATCAAAAGAACAATATAGAAGAAGATCCTTCTAGAAGCAAAAGCTTCTATTAAGTCTTCTTACATTTGACTTATTCTTCCTTATTGCTAGGACTTATTAATATTGACCTTTATTACATGGAAATATATTATTCTACCTACATGAGGGGTTAGGTCCCTAACATGTCCTCCCCCTTAAGAAAATCCTTGTCCTCAATGCTTGAGATGAGGAAATTGTTGCAGAATGGTAGCTGGTTCCTAAGTGGCATCTATTGGAGTTGTATCTTTCCACTGGACTAACACTTCCTTGATGGTTTGCTGATGCATATGACACTCGCATTGGTCCAAAAATACTTGTGGTTGTAGCCAAATGAATCCTTCTTCATCCAACTTAGGAAGGTTGGTTTAAGTTTGGCACTTAGTTCCAATGACCTTCTTTAAGAGGGAAACATGAAAAACAAGATGGAGCATAGAATGACTGGGAAAATCTAACTGATAGGCCACCTATCCCACACGCTTGAGAACGGTATAAGCACCATAAAATTTGGGCACCAGTTTTTGACAATGGTCAGCCTTGAGGGAATTTTATTTGTAAGGTTGCAGTCAAGGAAACACCTGATCTCCTTCTAAAAATTGACGTTCAAAGTGACCTTGATCTGCTTGTGGCTTCATGCGATTCTAAACCATGACCAAATTCTCTTTGAGGGTATAGAGAATATCCTCTTGAACTGTAAGCGTTTGGTCAACCACTTGGACCTTCGAGACACCTGGCAAGTATGAGAGAACTGAAGGTGGCTTTTTTCCATATACCACTTCAAAAGGATTCATGTGGGTAGTTGTATGGTAAGAAGTGTTGTACCACCATTCAGCTAGTGTTAACCATTAAGCCCATTGGTTTTTCCTTTCTGATACAAAACACCTCAAATATGTTTCCAAAGACTTCTTGAAAACTTTAGTTTGACCATCAGTCTGGGGATGATAAGTTGTGCTAAGATGAAATTGGGTACCTTGTAGCTTGAACAGTTCTTGCCAGAAATTGCTGGTGAAATTTGGGTCGCGATATGAAACAATAGAATGAGGCATGCCATGAAGCTTGAAGACCTGATCCATGAAAAGTTGAGCCACAATGGAGGCTATAAATGGGTTTTTAAGAGAACATAAATGAGCATACTTGGCAAGACGATCAACTACCACCATGATGACTAATTTATTTCCCTATTTAGGTAAGCCTACAATAAAATCCATAGAGATATCTTGCCAAATAGAAGGTGGAATCGGAAGCGGTTGTAGTGTGCCAGGAGATTTGATTGTTTCTCCCTTGTTGCATTGACAAACATCACATTCAGCCACAAAATTGCGAACATCTTATTTCATACAATCGCAAGAAAAAGAAAATTTGAGTCGGTCATAGGTTTTGTTAAACCCTGAGTGCTCAGCGATGGGTGTAGCATGAAGCTTAAAAAGTACCGTGGATTTAAGTTTTGATTGTTTACTAAAATAAAAATGACCTTTGTATCAAAGATCATCATTGAGCCAAGAGTACCCTAGGGATACTAGAGAATTGGCTTGCAATTGTTGTATCAGATGCAAACTTTTGGGATCGTGTAGCCATTCCTGGCGAACAACTTGGAGACAATCTAGTACAATGAAGGATAGAGAAAAAAGGGACCCTTCAGCTTCATGTTTTCTAGAAAGTGCATCAACAACCACATTTTCTTTTCCTTTCTTATAAATGATTTAATAATAATATCCAAAGAGATTAGTCACCCATTTTTGTTTCTCTGGGGAGGAAAGGCGTTGTTCCAGAAAATACATGAGGCTTTGATGATCTGTCTTAATTTGGAAGCATTGCCCCAATAGATAAGGGTGCCAAAGATCCACGACATGCAGAATAGCCAAGACTTCCTTTTCATAGATTGATTTTCCCAAATGTCGTGCTGGCAGTTGTTTGCTGGTAAAGGCCAAAGGCCGACCCTCTTGCATAAAGATGGCGCCAATTCCTTTCCCGGAAGCATCACATTCCAGGAAAAAGGTATTTGTGAAATCAGGAAAGGTCGGGACTGGAGTTGTGCACATGGTCATCTTCAAGGTTTGAAAATCCTAAGCAGCTACTGGAGTGCAAGTGAAATAAATATTTTTAAGGAGAGAAGTGAGAGGTGCCACAATCTTTCCATAATTCTTAACAAATTTGCGATAATAACATGTTAAACCTAGAAATCCATGTAATATTTTGAGAGTCTTTGGGTAAGTTCAATCTCGCATAGCTTCAATCTTTTTAGGATCCACCTTGACATCGGCCTTGCCAACAAGATGACCCAAGTACTCAACTTCTGAGGTGCCAAAGGAACATTTAGAATGTTTGAGGAAAATTTAGTGTTGAGAGAGTTAATGGAGAACTCGATCCACATGAGCAAGATGGGTTGTCCAGGTTTTACTATAGATGAGGATATCATCAAAGAAAACTAAGACAAAATGACGGAGAAAAGGACGAAGACATGCTTCATGAGGCTTTGGAAAGTGGAGGGAGAATTACAAAAGGCAAAGGGCATGACCAAAAACTCATAGTGGCCCTCATGAGTTCTAAATGTAGTCTTAGGAATGTATGTCTTGTTCATACGGATCTGGTGGTAGCCAGAATGAAGATCAAGTTTAGTAAAAAAATGGGCGCCACTCAATTCATCCAAGAGGTCATCAATGACAGGAATAGGAAATTTGTCTTTAATAGTGAGTTTGTTGAGAGTGAAAAAATAAGGACACGTGCACGAAGAACCTTATTTATTAAGGACCATGACCACAGGAGAAGAGTAGGGGCTCATACTAGGGTGGATAACACCTGCGTTGAGAAATTCTTGAACAATTTTCTCAATTTCATTTTTTTGGGAAAAGGGATGATGATAGGGACGAATATTGGGAGGATGGTTTCCTAGGACAAGGGGAATGGAATGATCATGAACACCACAGGAAAGAGGGAGTCCCTGGGGAGTGGAAAAAACCACTTGATGTTTAGAGAGGATGGATTGGAGGTCCTGCAACACAAAGGGTGTCTCAGTGGCTTGTATGGCATGAAGTTGGGAAATAATGCCATGATGACCTTTTTTGAGCATATTTTCCATGTGATGGTAACTGATGATCTCTGGGGAACTGACAAGGATGCCTTGGAACTTATATTGTTGGCCCTCCTGGGAGAATTGCATGGTTAATTCCTTAAAATCCATGAGAATGGGACCCAAATTCCTTAGCCATTATGCACCCAACATAATGTCACAACTGCCCATGTCGATAGCAAACAAATGAGATTTCATGTGGTACTCACCAATTTGGAGATGCACATTTTCACAACGCCCTCCACATTTAATGGACCCACAATTTGCAATCATGATTTGAAAATTATTGACGACACATATATAGCAATTAGTTTCTTGGGAAATGAGGAGATGAATAAAATTATGGGTTCTTCCACTATCAACAAGAATGATGACCTTCCTATGCTTATTGTAACCAATTAGCTTGAGGATTTGGGGAGAAGAGAAGCCAGTGAGATCATTGAGGGAAATGATCGATTCTACTTCGGGAGGGTCTAAGGGAGGGGTCATGTCAGTGGGTTCAGGTGACACAGATACAAGGGGAGCCTCAACATCATCTTTTGAAACATCCTCTGAGATGGCCATAAAAAGATTTTGTTCCTTACACTTGTGCCCAGGAAAATATTTGTCATCACAATTATAACAAAGGACTTTGAGTTGGCATTCATCCATTTCATCCCTGGTCAATTTCTGGATCTTTAGTGGAGTATAAGGAGGAGTAGGAGTGACTGGTTTAGTGCGAGGAATAAAGTATGGTTTTTGGTTTTGAGAAGAGACAACCTGTTGTGCTTCCTTAGATATTTTAGTAGCTTCCACCCAACTCTGGGGTCGAGCCATGAGGACATGGGAACAAATCTCATCCTTGAGGCCACTAATAAAACATTCTCGGAAAAAATCATCATACATGCCTTCTGTACGAAAAGCCAATCGCTCAAAAGAAGCTATAAAGTGTTCCATTGTGCCAGATTGTTTCAACCTTTTCAAACAGCCTAAATGGTTGGTGTCAGTGTCAAAGCATTTATAAAGCTCTGCCACAAAGTGTGTACAAGACACATACCCTTGACAGACATTTTTCTCCATTTCCACCATTGTCAACATTCTTGATCTAAATGGAGAACACCATACTAGAGTTTGGACAACTCATTCGTAATACCATACAAAGAGAAATAATGTTCCATTTGAGTTACCTAGCCAGTGGGATCCGAGCCATCAAATTTTTTCACATCCATCCATGGAAGGCATAGGTCATGTTGAAATTGATGGGGATGAAAATTCTGGGAATGAGAGGAAGTTTCACCTTCGGTTTGCAAAGGTGGGTAAGATGAGGGAAGATCTACAGGGATATGCAGCTTGGCGCAAATCATCGTAGTGACAGATTCAAGATGGGTAGAAAGGTCTTGTTTGAGGTCCTTTATTTTGGCGTTGATGGAGGAATGCATGTTTTTATTGACGATGGCAATATGGCACTAAGTTGTCTCACTTCTTTTTGGGTTTCTGTGAAATTAGAATGCAAGGCATTGAAGCGAGCTTCTAAGTCTTGGCTATTGGTTTGGGCCATCGTGAAGAGGGAACATGAAAAGGGGTGGGTGGGACCACACATAAAATGGGTTATGGGTGAAGTGTATCACAACGATCAAGGCGATGAGTTCAATCCAATGGGGTAAAGCCCAAATAAGGGTGTTGGAATGGGGTCAAGTCCACTCGAAGACAAATTGCAAAACAATGATAGGTATGACTATGATAAGGGTGAAGAGAGAAATACAATGGGATAGGTCTCAAATAATGGTGCCAACAAGATCCAAAATGAAGAATACAACAATGATGAAATGGCCAAATTCTTAACACAAAGAAATGTGTAGTAATTTCGCAACCCGAATGCAGGAGACATAGTTGCGTGGCAATAAATCTTGTCTGTTATGTTTTTTGTTTTCGTCCCAAGGGTTAGGGTATTCAAGGGTTCTACAGAGAAGCGTTTGCGCTGTAATATATCTCTCTGATATAGCTATGGGTTCCAACAGTAGTACTGGGCTCAATAGCTCAGGGCACCAATTAAGGAGGCTATACCATGCCCTTAGCCATACTACCTAACTACCCAGGTACTAGAGAGTATCTTCCCAACTATTGTTCTTGGTGGCACTATAATAGTTAGGTGGTCAATCGATTTATCTATGTAGGGCTTCAGGAGATCTAGGTCGATCCATATACATGTGTTTTCTGATGCGTTGCCACTCGAAGGGGTACCAATAGGGGTTACATGGGTGGCCAACAGATGTACGGTTAAGTACCACTTGTATTTTCTGCATGTATGAATCCTCGACTGCAGGTTTATGCATGTAACAACAGATATCTGTAGCTTAAAGACGTCGGAATACGTCTCTACCCTGAAAAAAAATTAACCCACAATTTGTTTCCAAGGAAGGTGCTCTGATACCACTTGTAATATTCCAGATATAAAATAGTATGCAGAACATAAATAATTAGCTAGAAATGACAGATAAAGAATGATATAACTAGAACAACACCACAATAATACCAAAATAATACAAGAATAACACCAGAAAGAGCACTTTGATTACTGAGAGCAATGTTGACTTGCCTCTTCGAGGGGTAAACCTTCAGTAAAGAAGAGCTCTATTACAATAATATCTAAGACAAACCCTACAAATCGAAGGTCTAAATATAAAAATATATAGTGTCCATTTTTCACCTATATGTGTCAAGGATAGGTAAATGGATTACAGTGCATGGATCCATTGTTGTGTGTGTCATAATGAATGACATTGCTAAAGTATTCACTAGTTGTGATACCAATAGTATGAGGATTACTTGGTTTGTTCAAGTTGATCACTTTCTTGGTATGTCCGAGTTGAGAATTAAATGTCTTGGCGTGTCCAAACTGAGATGGATAACTTGTTTGGTGTGTCCAAGCTGAGATGGATAACTTGTTTCGTGTTTTCAAGTCGAATAAAGGATGTCTTGGTGTGTCCAAGATGAGAACTAGATGGCCCTAGTTGTAATGCATCCAAGCTGGAAGGTTTGGTGTCTATAATGAATATTTAAGTGAAATTTAACTAGAACATTTAGATGTGCATCTTCATGCTTGGGTCCATCAATCAAACTGGCCATTCAATCTTGGTTTAACATGAGGGTAGCTAATGCAGATCCATATAGCATAGTTAAGTTGAGTCTCTAAAATGACCAAATATTGTATTTCCCCAAAGGGGGAGTTTTTTCAACCATATAAGCAATATGTTTTGTTGATGTTTTTGTAGAAGTGGGAGGTATTTCCTCCTGGAAAACTTTTCTTAGAGAGGGAGATTCCAATAAGTCAAAAGAAGATCATTAAACATTTGAAGAACACCCCAGAATAGAAGTCAACCCAAAAGAAAATAATAAAGTGGAAATAGAATTTCTAGGAAGTGAATTCAACCCACATGAAAACAATAAAGTGGAAATAGAATTTCCAGGAAGAGAAGTCGGCCCCAACTAAGTGAATTGAAGACTATAAGTAAAGGTGATGCCTTACTCATTTTAACACACACTTAGTCATCTCATCATCTTAGCTAATAAGGAAAATGAGGCACAATTATGAGGCAACCCTAGGAGACATAGAAACTAGGGTTCTTGGTGGATTCTCTTGTGCACTATCTCTAGAAGAGTTGTTCTAGGGTCATGACATAGTTGTCTACCCTCGCTAGGGTTTGATAAGGAGAATATATAGCTTCTTGTTTTCATGGTTTCTTCATTATTGTTTTTTCTCTTGTGAATAGATCTTGTTCATGTTTGTATTGTATTATCAAAAATATTCTCTCTAAGAAAAGTTGGTTGGGTTTTTCCTAGGATGATTTTTGTGTCCTCGTGTGCTTGTCTATCCTCTTCTAGATCCTTCTTATATTTTCATTATATGATTGTTGAATGTTAAAATAAGATCAAAATACTCTGGTAAATCTATTGCTACTAAAAATGTAAGAAAATCTAGCATGGTATTAGAGTAGGTTACCTTTAGAACAATCTAATCACTAGAAGGAATATTGTGAGCAAAAATGGAAGGCCGCAATGTTGAGATTCGCCAATGCAAATTTTTTTTGTCAAGGTCATTGAGAAATTTATTGAAGGACACTGAGATTAATTTTTCCATAGATCAACTCGCCCTAGCCTATCTCACCTCCTAGTGGTCTCAAATTACAAATTGGTGAAAATTGAAATTTCTCACTACAATTGCCAGTTGTCAATTACCAGTTGCCAGTTGCAGTTGCCAGTTGCAGTTGTAGTTGCCAGTTACAATTGTAGTTCCAGTTGTAGTTACAATTGCAGTTTCTAGTTGTAGTTGCAGTTTCCAGTTGCCAGTTTCCATTTGTGCAAAGTTTGAGATTAGAAGAAAAGTTGGATGGTGCTACAAATCTTATAGGTACACACTTGTATATAAGTTATACCATGAGGGTTTTTACAGGATATGTACACTTGGAAAAAGGACATTTGTTCAAGCAGTGACATTAGATCCAAAGGGATCATATATCTAGTGCACTCAGAGGAAGCTCAAGAGTTGGATGAAGTGGTGGTGATGTCCCCTACAATATATGAAAACTTGAAATAAAATGGGAGAGTAGCAGTTAAGACTCCAGGTTCCATGTTTGATTTATGTATCCTAATTTTCTTTATATCAAGTTTAATATTTGTTGCATCTCAAGAAAATGTTGTAGCTATGACAATAGCCTTTAAAGTCTTATTAATGCCAAGTACTATTGTTATGGTCATTATGAAAATGCTCATTGTTTAGTACTAATGATGCACTTGTTTTAAAGATGAAATTAATGTCCTCTAGGAGATGTTCTTGTTTTTTCTTTGTCCCAGGCATGTTACCTTGTAAATTCCATGGAGGTTACCATGGAGATGTTCTTGTTTTGTTCTTGTTCTGGGGTGGTGTACATGACAATATACATCCATGTATTGAAGGAGAAAAGGCCAAAGCTAGAACCTTCTAGAAAGAAGGGTACTTTTATGGGATACACAATGTCTCATATGGAGATTAATAGTGAGGAGCGGGAGGCTCTAAAGGATGACCATACAGTTCCCTCAATTCTAGTTGATCTTCCTTTAGACAATGAGGAGGAGAGTTAGTAGAACCAATGGATCTACCTAGAGATGTTGAAGTGACCAGGACAAGGCTAGCATGGCCTTGTGACAATTTGCATGATGTAGTGGGGCATGCAACTCCCTGTGATACTTTCAAGGAGAGAAAAAGACCTCAAATATTCTCGAGCTATATGGAATTGTTGAGCCACATCATGAGAATGAGAATATGGCTCTACCATTGGTGAGGAAGGTGGCCCCACCAAGTACCAACTCAAATGGATCTAGAGTTAAGAGGGAATCATCCCTCAAGATTCAGTAGGGAAGAGAATCCTCCCAAGATAGTTCATAGGAGATCAGACTTCAGAGGAAGTCAACAGATGCAGAGGGAGCAGATTGCTCCAAATATTGTACAAAATTAGAGGGAGTCACGTTATAGAGAGAGAAAGAGACCACACAAGCTTTCCAACTATGTGGTGAAAATGAGTAAGATCATTGATTCTAAACCTTCCACTTATGAGGAAGTTGTGAAGAAACAAGTGTGGAAGGATGCTATGATGGAAGAGTATCAATCCATCATGAAGAATGGTGTGTGGGAAGTGGTTCTGAGACCAGAAGGGAAGTTAGTAGTAACTTCCAAGTGGATCTACAAGATCAAGCATGTCGTAGATGACAACATAGAGAAGTACAAAACTAGATTTGTGGCTAGAGGATTCTCCCAGAAAGAGGAAGAAGATTTTATCTCTACGTGAATTGTTTGCTTCTAAGTTTTAAGAGGTTGCTAAATCTAGTTGGATATGAGAGATTCTCTTCAATTAGTTGACTCCTATTTTGGTGTGTGGTAGATATATTCTCTCAACAATTTGTTAGTGTGTTAAGATAGTCTTTCTATCTTAAAGAAAATATTAATGTATTTATGTGTAGTATTACATTGATTAAATAAAACACTCAACACATAGTTTGGGTGTGTGGAAACAATGTCTACTTTTCTATTTATTTACAAAAATCTATGTGAACTTCACATGTTCAACCAACACATGGGTATCTCCAAAGCTATCCAACAAGGATTTTGGAGTGCATAACATTTTATGATCCTATGATTTGATATAAAACTGATCTATACAAATAAAGGAATGAAAAACTCAGATATTGGTTGTAGAGAAGACGTTTACAACCAAGATTGAGCAAAATACGTTATTCAAAAAGAATGTTAAGGAAATTTGTTATTCAACAAGGCTTGAATAAAATCTCTTACAGTAAATACATTAATTCTACAGTAAAGGCATTAATTTGCTAGTAGTAAAACATTAATTCACTACCTGGAATTTGTTGTCAACAACATTAAAAATGAAAGTATCCATGATATTAAAATTCTACCTAGAATTCGCTGTCAACAACATTAAAAAATAAGGTATCCATGATATCCATGAGATTAAAACACAGGTATCCATGATATTAATTCACTGCCATTCAAAGGATAAATTCGTTGTTATTCAAAGGTTGAAAACACAATCGTTCAAAGTATAAAATTCATTGTCATTCAAAGGTTGAAAACGCAGTCAATCGAGTATAAAATTCGTTGTCATTCAAAGGTTGAAAACACAGTCAATCAAGGTATAAATTCGCTACCATTCAAAGGGTAAATTTGTTGTCATTCAAAGGTTGAAAACACAGTCATTCAAAGAATAAAATTCATTGTCATTCAAAGGTTGAAAACAAAGTCATTCAAAGATTAAAATTAGTTGTCATTCAAAGGTTGAAAGCACGGTCATTCAAATTATAAAATTTGTTTTCATTCAAAGTATAAAAACGCAATCAATAAAGGTATAAATTCGCTGCCATTCAAAGGGTAAATTCACTATTTAAACTGGAACAAATATATTAAATTCATGACATATTAAAATAGGATAATGTTGTATCTCAACATATGAAATCGTGGAGTAAAATAAATGAAGTTGTTGTGTAATGCAATTCATATAAAATCATTGTGTTATATCGCCAAGAAAAATCGCCCAGGGTTACCATGTTAATACCTGGAGAAACAAGGGAATTAAAATGCCAAGTGTGGGAGGTAAGACACTGGGCATAGGACAACAAACATTGAGCACAAATGGACAACGAAGAGACATTCATTCAATACGCTGATATTAATCATTCGAAAACGTAGGTGGAGATTTATTAGTCAAGAATGCAGGGATTGTCATTCAACTCAAACGTTTATCATTCACAATGCAAAGTTTTATCAATAAAACACAGGCGGAGATTTATCATTAGAATCATAGATATTATACCAATCAGGTGTTGGGTAATATGTCAATAAATCGTAGAGATGAATCGATTAGAGATGAATCAAACAAAACACAGAGATACTCCATCTCAAGAAGACGCAAAGACCAATTATTCGGCAGGGAATCAATCGAAAATGCAATAACACTCATTCACAAGAAGGCAAAAGGATTGGAGATTAATCATAAGAGAAAAACACAAAGATAAGTAAGGGACAAATGACTGGGAAAAATTTGTCCTTCACTTATTATCCATGCACAGGAAAACAGGGCATTTGAATCTATAGGTCTTTAAACATCAGAGTGATGACCATTGATTTGGCTCCTGGCCGACTGCTTAGGCACAGACTAATAACCAAAGGGATAAGGGAAAGAAGATAAAAACTCAGTTTTTCTTCGCATTAATCAATAAAAACAAACACAAAGAAGTCATTGCAATCAGAGGTTGGGTTTGCCACAGGAAATCAATTTAGAATACAACGAACAAGGGGTTTACAAATACCGTAGGAAATCAGGTGCAAGAAATCTCATGGCAATGACATATTCAACTAAGCACAGAATAATAACATGTGTAAATTAAATTTCAATGCAAGTAACAACTTTAACAAGCGTACCTTAGCCAAACGCAAATGCTCCAAAGTTACTGTCCTACACATGCTTCGTCTAGCTCTCGCTTTCCAACCGATGTGACCTCACCGGTACCTCCCAACCAATGGTAGGGGTAATCTTCTCCCCCCTGAGCCCCCCGAGCCACAAAGGGACCACACACACAATACAAGAGAACTGCTAGCACCCAGCTCACCTCGCAAGGTCGAGATACCACTCGTTACCCAAGCTGGGTATCCCAACTCCCACAAGAGAAGTTCAATCAAGACAAAATTTAGCAGCGTAACGTTACGCAAAAAGATGAGATCCATACTCCTCCTCCATCATTTTTATAGAGTTTTCAAGTAATTAGTTTCCCAAATTCTCATTAAATTCCTTTTTCATTTGATTAATTAGGAAAAATCTCCCTCGTACACATGTCGCCCGATCCCCTAGTTGCACTAGAAAATTAATTTTATTAAATAATTAATTATTCCTATTTTCCTCAACCACCTAAAAGCATTCCTAAAAACTCTCATTAGTGTCCCAATATTCCCTTACAAATCTTAAATGACTTACGCCTTACTTAATTCCTAGTTGAGTTCATAAATAGCACGTTCCCAAGGCAAGATTCCTTATTAAGTTAGACATTCATCTTTTTCTTTACGTTTCCCCTTTTTCTTTAAGTTTCCTATTTCTTTCAAGTTTCCCTCTTTTTCCTTTTTAACTAAAAACCAATTTGGCAAGTGTAGATAAAACAACCATTTACCCTTTTTCTTCTTTAATTAAAAATTAATTTAGCAAGTGTAGATGAAACAACCATTTACCCTTTTTCTTCTTTAATTAAAAATTAATTTAGCAAGTGTAGATGAAACAACCATTTCCCTTTCTAAAATTTTAATCCTCCATTATAATTTTGACTTTAATAAATAAATTTGAATTTCTTACCCCACCCTTCTTGTTACATGTTTATTTATTATTATTATTTGTTTTGACCACATGTTCTACTTAGACCTAGATTTTAATTTCACTAGGCTAGGCCACATTTTTATTAGGGAAAATTGTTTTTAAATCTTACTTATCACATCATTCATTTTAAGGCCATCTAGGTTTATTCACTTACCAACTAAAATCGCGACGTTCCCTTCAAGACACACTAGGTGCTCCAAGGGTGCCACTCGCCTCTTTCCATTTTCCTTGCACGACGTGCCCTTCAAGACGCACTACGTGCTCCAAGGGTGCCACTCGTTTCTTTCCATTTTCCTTGCGCGATGTGCCTTTCAAGACACACTACGTGATTCAAGGGTGCCACTCGCCTCTTTCCGTTTTCCTTGCATGACGTGCCCTTCAGGACGCACTAAGTACTCCAAGGGTGCCACTCGCCTCTTGAATGACTTGGTAGACATCAAACCCCTGAAGTCAATACTCTGCTAGGTGATCTTGTGGGAGACTAAGTCCCTCTAAGGAATAAGGTCTGTGTCTTATTGCGCACCCCGTTAGAATCATCGTGAGCGACTGTCACAGTCTGCCCTCATGGCATCGTGGGTCTTCTCGAACTAGGTAATTGTTAACCTACAGTTCGAGCCACGTTGGGAGTGCTAGTAAGCTATAGCAGGGCTGCTGCCACACCTCTCCCTCAAAGTCTCTGTTTTTCCTACGTGACCCCTCTACTCCACATGTGAGTCTGGTCGACAAGCTATCGTTAGCCTACATCCATCAATGAATCATGTCAACAATAATAATCAATCATCATAACATCTAATCATATGTACATATGTCACATCAACAATATTCAACCCAACAATCCACTCCCTGACTCGATCCAGAGTCCAAGGGGTTTCCTCAATGCCTCTGCATCCTCGAGGTCCAAATTCCTGCACACTCAGGTGAACCTAGTCAATAACACGTGTCTATGTAATACAACCAAATAACATATCATCAAATCCATAATATCTCATAATCATAATCAAACGACCAATCGTATAATAATCTGTATCACTTGCAAGCAAGTGTGCTCAAAGAATAAGTTCGCTCAGTGCGCGCAAGAGAGGGATGTTACAGTTTGCATGATAATATTTTCCCCTAGAAGGGATTTTGTGGAAAAACATTTTTGATGAAAGGGAAAGCATTTAATTGTTGACATTCTCAAAAATTTTCACACTATGTATCTGAATTCATTGTTAATTATGGTCCATAAAATGAAATCTTTAGTTTTCATAGTAGGTCTCCTTGTGGACAAATTGTCTTACACAATGATAAAAATGAACCTTTTAAAATGAAGAAAACTATGCAGTTCCTTTTTATTATAAGAATAATAATTTAAATATTTTCAATCTCCATCTCAATTGAATTATGGTTGGAAAGATCTCTCTTAGTTGGACTTCTTTTGAGCTTTGTTTCTACTATCTTGTACATAATTATTGAAATTTTGAGTGTTAAAATTATTTATGTCTTAGATTAAGACCACTCCAATCCATTCTAATTTTTTTATGTTTATTTTATCATAGGTTTGGAGTTATGCAGAGGGTTGCATTCCCATTGAATGTTTTCTTAGATTTCTTTCAACCATCATGTTTTAGTATAGACCTAACATAGTGAAACCTAGATCAGTTTTCTATTCAAGCTATTTTCTTCGATCATTTTTAGTTTAGTTTCTTTATTTATGCATGTAGATATTTTATTTTTTCTAGTTGTTAATCCATTTAAGGATCGATTTTCATGTCAATCTGACAACTTTCTTAATTCAATTTTCTTCTTGTATATAAGAAGGTTGTTATAAAAATTAGCAAACGCTACTCCTCCCGGCATAATGGAAACACGTTTGAAAAAAAAAAACTCGGGGAAGTGTTACTCTTGAACTTTCATGTCTAGATTACCTTGAAAATATTTGTACTATCAATCTCTGGAATTTATCTACCATGCTATAAATCCATCCCTGATTCTGTTTCATGTATGGTTTCTGATATGTTCTTTGATATATTTTTAATGGAAATATATTTCAAATAAATTATTGTTTATCCATCATGATTATTCTAATTTGCCTCCGTGGCTGTAATATTCTCTCTTTTCCCCATTAGATTAAACTGTTGAAATCATTTGAATCTTTGGAATTAATAATTGTCTTTCATGGTAAGGAGAAATTGATACTTTGGTAAAAGACATCAGATGCAATTTCTTAGATTGAAAGTTTGATGTTTTCAAATTCGCAAGGGACTCATTCATGGTAGTGAGTCTAGAGGGTATGAGTGTTTGTGGTATGTTTCACATAAACGAATTGAAAAATTGTTTTGTTGACCATTTCCATTAACCTATGTTGTTAGGTACCAAGAGAAATTTAATTGTTTCACCAGATGGAAGGGTAAATTATATGTGTCAGTTGGATCAAAAAAATTTGTTGTGAATTATACACTTGATCAACAATTCTAATGACCTTGATTGTTTTTCGTTCCAAATTTTGAACTTTACCCTGGGAATCTCTCTATTGGGATTTATTTCAAAGGATTGACCTATCTTTCCCAATTATTGTCATTATTTCCCAAGGTTTCACTGAAAATACTTTCTAGATGATGTTCATGATATGCCCATGTTGCTAGAATTATATGATTATCTTTCAAGTTGATTCTTATTTTAATGGCTAACATAGTTTTATTTTGATTTTTGTTTTAATATAGTTTATTTACTTCATTTATTTTTATCTGTATGTAATTTTACTCCCTTCTTTGTAAAATTTTGTGATCATCACAATGGTGTTATTCTCTTATCCCATCAAGTGTGAGTGATAAAATCATTGGAGTGATTAGGATTAATAATCAAAGAAGCAGTGAATACCTCGATGAATAAATATCAATGCAATTCTTGATATTGAAGGTCCTGCAATTTTCAAATTTTATTTTACCAAGACCTTATCCATGGTAGAAATTTTGAAGGGTGTGAATTCTTGTGAAATGTTACTCATGAATTCATTGGTTTTTTTTTTTTTTTAATTTTGAGCATTTCAATAATTCAAATTGTTGTCACTAGAAAAGGTTCAAATTTATTAGAATAAAGATCTTGATTTAATATTAGTTTTTTTTTTATCATTTTTCCTCATGACCTTGCTCATTTTGATTTTAGATTATGTACTTTGGTTTGCAAATCATTATTGTTGGGATTTAATTTGTATGGAGAGTTGAATTGCAAACACCTTTGTACATATCATTCATACTCTATTGATTTTATAGATTTATCCCATTCTACTGTGTTCTTTGTTTATTTTTCAGTTTGGTTTTATTTTACTTGGATGACTGACATTTTCATGTTTGGGTTTCTTTTAGTTTAGTTGTAGTTTTTGTTTCATGAATTGGTTTTAGTTTCAATTATTGAACTTAGCATTTGTTTGATTTCCAATTGTACATATTGTTTTCATCTCTTATTTTTAATGTCGGTGTTCCTTGAGCGGATTTGACTCCCTTTTTTGACCTGATGATTAATCTTTGAGTTTAAGTGCAGGGCGGGTCCAACTCTGGTCACACACTGAAGTCATTCTTACAATTCATGGAATACATGTGTTGATCTATCTGAAAAAAACTTCATGAAGTTCTTAGTTATGGATATTGATTGATAGTTGTAGTGGAACATATGTGCCTATTGAACATACCATGATAGCCATAAGTAAAGGAAAATGTATATATTTTGTTCCTTTGAGATCCATCCATTTCACGTTAATAAGATGGCTACTACTATGATGGTTCTTGGGGATATATATGAGTTAATATTAAATTCATAGCATCTAGTTAACAAATCAAAGCAACTCTCATATCACTCGGTTTCCTATACACCCAATTGCACATGCAATACTTATATACAAATCTAAAAGGGTGAGAATAATGTAAAATAAAGGAAGCTCAAAGCATTGCAAATGGTGTGGGAAGTATAAGTAAACATGTTGGGGCTATGGGTGCTCGTTGGAAGCAAGGCCATGCTTGTATTGTACCAAGACAAATTTGTTGAGGTTGTGGATGCTCGCTGGCAGCAGAGCAATGGGGGGAGAAGAGAAATGAGGAACACATTTATGTAGATGCCTTGTAGTTATAAAAGTAAAAAATAAATAAATAAAACCATGGTCAAGCCAAAACCAATTAGAAGTGTATATCTAGTTAAAGCAATTTACCTCGCTAATTGGCTATTTGAAAAGGGTATATATGGCAAGTACTTGAAATTTTGGATTATATCTTTTAGAAATTTAGCATCATTGTGGTACACATAACCTTTGGAAAATGTCCTTCAGTTTATGAGCTTATCCTTAACATTCAGATTGGAATTAAAGGCCCTATATTTTTGTGATAGAGATAGTTGGTTATCCAGTGTGTCACCATTTGTTGTGGCAACAAAATTCCCCCTTTTATTTTTCTTTTATAAGCAAAAGGAAATCCCCCCCTACCAAAATTTTATCATTAATGCCTAATCTATTGTTACTTTTAGCTCATTGTATATTCTTTGACTACCTAAGGGATTAGGGGTTTGGGTCTTTAATGATTGCTTATCTTTGGGGAGGTTTTCATTGCTCAAGATATGTTTGTTGATCATACATTATTTGTATTGTTCTTTAGTATATCTCTATTATCTAATTCTCTTTCTATCCTTTGTTATTCTCCTTGTAAATAATCCTTTGAAACTCTTTTACCCATTGATCATATTTATTGACTCTTCTGAGTTTATGTTTGATCGACATTTAAATTCTATTTTTATATGATGACTTCATGCTTTATCCTATACCTTGGTTTGAAGTGGTGGTATTGAATTCATGATGGCACAAGTTCTCTCAAGGAAAATCGAAGAGTTTCCACAGTTAAGTCAAAACAAGAAGATATCAATAAATGGTATGGCTGAAGCAAGGAAATTGAAGGTTGGTCTTACAATGTTATCATGATATTAAGGCATCCTAAAGTCAAGTCCAAATGGCCTAGGATGACCTCTATAATGCATCATTTCTTCTTGTTTATCAAACCTGGGTAGCATTCCATTGAGGCTCTTAGGATTATTTATGATACTAATTTTCCTTCTAAATCTAAGGTTTGATCATTTTGTCATTATTTTGGTTTTTATTCCATGAGCAAGTGGTGTAGGAAGTTCAAATATTGATCATATGTGAATTTTTGCAATATAATCATGCTTATGCTTTCACTTTGATTTCAGCCTTCTGTTTTTGATAGGAGATACATACTTGTTTTCATTCCTATGCATCTATTTATTTAACTTTACTCTTGGAAATTGTTTACCTTGAATATATGGAGTTAACACTAACGTTCAGTTTAATTGTGTCAAGGTGCAAAGGATTCCAAGACCCGAGAAGAAGAAGAGAAATAAAACTTGGGAGAGAAGTTACAAGTTATGTGCACATTGTAGCATCCTTGGAACTCCTTTCCCAACCATGGAAACCTCTAGTTTTTCCTTGAGAAACCCTATATTTCTTTATCTTCCCACTTCAACTTTGAAATGCACGACCATGGGAAACCTTTAATTTGATCATCATTGACCCCAACATATGGAATCCAGACATACACAGTTTTCATCATACAAATATTTTTTTCCAACCTGAATATAAAATCATGACTTCCTCTGATGGAACCTTGGCATCACATTACCCATTTGTTGCATATTGCTTGTATTACTCAGAACTCTAATTTTCATTCAAAATTATAATTCATAATTTGGTCTCATTTGGCTTATCCATCATTGAATTTTAAATATTCGAATTTGGGATTTCAGTTTAATTTTCACATTAATTTTATCCTAGACATCTATAATTTTCATAATGTACAATTTTCATATTTCTCAAATTTCTAGGTGTAGATACCTGATCCGCAATCAAAACCTTGATTCAAGTGTGGAACCTTGATTTATATTTAGAACCGTGATTCAAATTCGGAACTCAACCTCATTTCTCCTTACCCATTACTATTTATTTTACTTTTAATCCCCAATTTGCATTTTATTTTCATTTATTTTAGTTTTATTTTCATGATATTGTTTTTTATTTTATTTTTATTATTTTAATTTTATTTTTAGACATTAAGATTTGTATATAACATTTCACACTTATGTTTTTCAAATTTCTTTAATCATCAGCTATCTATTTTCTTTTTCCCAACATTCACTTTTCTAGACGATCAAGAACTTACCATCAAAGAAATTACTTTCACATGGAGGATTGATTGAATACACATCATACAATTTTTCCCAAAATCCCAAGTTTTTATTTTATTATTTATTTTACGAGATATTTTTATTATTTTCACATTCATTGTTTTTCCAAATTTCCTATATAATTGGATTTATATTTGATTTATATCCACTTTAATTTGATTTTTTTCATTTTTATTTCGAATGTTGTTATTTATTTTATTATTATTTTATTTGTGAATGTGGTTATTTATTTTATTATTATTTTATTTGTTTTATTTTTATTTCTTGCACATATTTTTAATTTATTTATTTTAGTTCTACTTTATTTTTATTCTATTTTATTCATGTTTTATTTTCCACAATCAACCATCAAAAAATGGATTCACATTAAGACAACATTTTATGCATGGGAAATTTCTCGACCATGCTTATCGGGATTTTACCCATCGGGCTTTCACGTTTCGGGCATTCACGTTTCAAGTTCTTACCATTTTTAGGATTTCCCTTTCGGATTTTCACCTTCCGAATCGCCTTCCTGCAACCCTATCAAGTTTTCACCTATTATTTTATTCCATCAAGCTCACATTTTCTATTTTGATTTTACCATTTCGGACATGTTTTTTGAAACCCCCTTCCTGCATACCTTTCGAGTTTCCACTTTCGACATACCTTTTGGGTTTTCACCTTCAGACATGTTTCCAAAAACCCCTTCCTGCATTACCTGCAAACATTGAATTTGGGAATTGTAATTTTGGATTATTTTATTATTTTTGGGATTTTTGGACATGATTATTTTATTGTTTCCAGGATTTTCTGATTTGCACGTACCTTCTTATTTCTATTTTCTATTTTCCATATTTGAGTATGAACAAGACATTAATGCAGGTTCAATGTTCCATACCTCTCCTAACTCTACACACAAATAAACTTGGGAGGAAAAAACAATATAACCCCATTGTAATCCCTTCCCACATTGCATGTAGAATAAATCAATAAGTTTATAAGATCAACGGTCAATATTTACTTAGAGATGAGATCAATGGCTTCTAAGTGTGCACTTCCGGGAGCCATATCTTGACTTTCAAGTGGCCAAATTGAGGATGAAATGGCTTGATGGAAATTCAAAGGAGTGAATAACATGTTAGAAGAATTATTGTTTGGGGGTTGACAACAAAATGCCCCAAAAAAAATTGATAAAAGAAGAGGCATGATTTTGCTTGGATCTTGACTATAAATTTTTCCGCAAGCCATAACTTGAGTTTCTGATAGCCAAATTGGGAAAAAAAGAGCTCATTGGAAATCTCAGGAATTAAGGAATAATGTGAAACAATTTCTCTTTCTTAATTGACATTAATAAATTCTTGGATTTTATTTAATTTATACAATTGTTAATGTCTTGTCTTTTACTCAAATATAAATGAATTTATATATTTTCATTATTGTTGTTTGACTATATTCACGCTTTTACCAGACAAAGGGGAGGTGAAGAGTTCAAATAAAGACACACGTGCAGGGGAAATAAAGGGTCTAGAAAGATGAACGATTGTAACTGCACATGAATGCAAGGAGATGAAGAATATAGAAGGGGAACAATCTTAGGGGAAGAGAATGAGAAATATTATAAATGGAATTTTTCCCTTCAATCAGAAGGGAGCTGAATAACCCAGAATTTGGTCTTGAATATTTTTATCAATCTTAAGGACATATTCAAATCTCTTGGTTTTTTCTTTTACTTATATATGAGGAACGTTTTCTAAAGATTGAATACAAGGAAAATCTAATTCATGGTCTATTCATGCATTGTGCATTATTGTTGGTTGAATGTTTTGTACAACAATTTGTCATTTTTGTCAATTGGTTATATAGGAAATAATTGTGAATGGATTATGAACTTGATTGCAGGGACATATTCAATGTATCTATATGTATATGGGTATGCTAGTATGATTTCTTATTGGGAAATGTGAAATCTTTCTATTTGCATAAGTAAAACTATATGGCTGTAATTGATTTGTGTTATTGTTAATTAGGAGTAGTATGTACAAAAATGACTACTAGAAAGCCAAGTCCAAAAAGATAACCAGGCAACCATCCATGCCAGAAGCAACAAAATAGAGGGTCTTCCCATGAAGGGATACTAGACCAAGTATTAAGGTTAGTTCCATAGTAACTGAATTTATTTCTAGAAAAAAAGAGAAAAACAATATGTTAAAATTGTTATCTAGATAAACAAAACATAGACACCTAAAAGTATGAGCAAGAGAATCTTCAAACAAATCTTGTTCACAAAACAAAAATTCAAATTTAACCATTAAAGGGGGGCACCTGGGGATCCTGTGACCCTGAGTCATCCCTAGAAGCCATGGAAGGAGAATAAAGAGTATGCAGTCAACCTCCCACATGCAGTAGAAAGGTCCCCTCATGACGTGCGAACAACCACTGAATGATTTCCATGAGAAGAGATTTCTTCTCTTCTAGAGTCTCCATCTTGTGTTTTAGTTGTCGAAAGTACTTTTCCTTGGGGAGAATTCCTAGAGCCACCATGGTGATCTTGGTGTGTCAATAGAGCTCCAGAGTTCTAAAAAATATGTAGTTGTGAGTCTTGATGCAACCAAGTTTGGGAATAATGTCTCCCACCTAAGCCTCCACCTCTTGATCTTCCTCATAGTCATTAACCAATCGAACTTCCTCCTCAAGAGAAGGAATAGTGACATGATCTTTTTCATGGACAAAACAATGATAAAAATATGTTGCTTAAACTAGAGCCTTAGTTGCATGAGTCTAGCAAGCCATAGATCAGAGAGAGTTGTGTCCCTAGGGGGCCATGAAAAAACTGAGTAGGGGGAGAGAATTGAACTAGAACCACTCGAGATCAGATCCCATTTCCACAAATAGAGTTACCCAAAACTTAGAATCACAACATAGATAAAAAACAATGAGATACAAAAGGTCGCCTCGGCAGCATCCTGATTCTTCCAACCTTCATCATACCCGTGAGTGCTAGGAGTAATGAGAAATAAATACCCTATGCCACCATCAACATCCTCATCATCTTGCATCGTGTGAATATTAACTCCATGATACCCCCCATTAACATCCTGTCTGATCGATCTAACAAGATCCCTTGAGTGAATAAACTGGGTGAGTGGTGGATGTTGAGGTGAAGGGACAACATCCAATGTCACTGCTTCCTCATTACATGCATACATGCCAGTTTCCATCCCATCTGGGGAGGAGTACTTAAAATTTGGAATAGGATTGCATTTTCATATTAGATTAAGATTGCATTTAATATTTAGATTAGATTAAATTCGAAAGTCTCCCTTTGGAGAGAAATCCATTTAGTTAGCAGAAACCATGCCCACATATCGGTGGAGATTTCCATACTAAATGAGAAAATTTATGATTGGGACCTTCCATTAGGAAATCCTCCCTAATGTTGGCATGGGGCAAATTTTCTGCATTAACAGGTTGTCGTCTGGAAGAAGCTCTTCACCAATCCACAATGAAATCATGTGATATGGTAGCGTGCATGAATGATGTCTCCTTACCAATTGAAATGGCATCTTCAATAGGTTAGTGGAAGCTCTAATATGCAATATAACCTTTGAAAAAGGTTCCCTCGACCTATGCAGGTTGCTTAAACATTCAATGAAAGGTGACTTTTCTTTCGAATTGTGGATCTTCTTAGTAACAATGGTGCTCTCTTTGGCGACTTCTCCATAGGTATCTCACTCCAATCACTAGGTGGATATACTTTCTACAATAGAACCTTCTATTCTCCACTCTGCATCTTTGTTCACAGGAAACACAATCCTTCTTAATGATCTATATAATTTATGAGAAACAACAAACTCTACAATTCTCTCTACACGTAGAAACTAACCAAAAAATAAAATCAATCCACTCTCCTATGCTAATCTAATCATATAGTATATTAACACTATCTATCGCATGTTTATGGGCCCTTTCATTAGGGAGTCAAGCCAAGTCCAACTCTCATACCATGTAGAGAAATGTGAGAGTAGACATTGTTTCTACACAAACCAAAATTGTGTTGAGCGCTCTATTTAATCAACATAATGGTACACATATTAATACATGAAACTTTGTCTTAAGATAGATACACTATCTTATCAAAATAACAACCAATTGAGATAATATCTCAACCACATACCAAACTAGGAGTCAACTAGTTGGAGATAATCTCTCAAATCCAATTATATCCAACAACTTCCTAAAATATAGAAAAAGACTCCTTACATAGAGACAAACTCTACCCAATAATGACCAATAGTCCTAACAATCACAAATATGATCACACATAAGACAAGTAGGAGTTAATAATTCCAACAAAGGGTGTTGCACCCATTTAAGATTCAAGGACACTTAAAATTGTTGGAATGAGTAACTCCTACATGTCTTATGTATGATACTTGATCACACTGAAGATTGTGGTTGTTATTACTAAAGTAGATGTTGGCTAGAAGACAAGTCCAGCCTAAAAAATTCCTAAGTCCAATAAACATATATTTTTTACGGAGATTCTTTATCCATTTTTACAGAGATTCTTTTTCACCCAATCGTGTGAATGAATCTAAGACATAATATGGACAAATCACCAAATGAAATTTGACAAATAATCTCAAAAAACTATATATGGGAGTAGCTCAACCTAACGTGGGCTTTGACTTTGGCAATATAGCTCATATAGGCGAGTTTATAGTGGCATTGAAAACATCATTACTAATAATCAGTGGAATTGATTTTTTTGGCAACTTGTCTCTTGTTTATATATATATATATATATATATATATATATATATATATATATATATATATATA
>ML788575.1:0-19733 GCA_009831015.1 Picea engelmannii | reverse complement strand
TAGATAAATATAAAAAAAAAATCTACAATAATATTTTAAAAAATTAATATTTAATGTTAAAAAAAAAAAATTAATGTTGATTGTTTAACTAAATAAAAGATAATAATGAGAAAGTTTGATTATATTTAAATTATTTAAAATAAAAGAAAATGTTGTCAAAAAATTTAATCATTAATTATTAAATCATAACGCACACATTTATATATATATGATTATAAAAAGGTAAGATGTTCAAAGCAAGATATTTAATTAGTAAATCCTAATACACTCCAGATGAAAGGGAAGGTCTATCCTGAGAATACAACTAGTGCTTTCAATAGATGTTGTGTTCATTTCACTTGAAAACATAACAAAGGGCTAGTTTACAGTCAAGATTCTGACAATGACAAATATGAGCCTTTGTCTATGTTTTCATATGATGTAGGATCTCATGTTAAACGTGATGAAGTTGGTATCACGCGATATGAACTTCTACCTTTGTTGTGTTCAGTTCATTTACTTATATAAACACAATCTACTCCTCTTTTTGTTTTTTGTGTTGTTTCTTTTCCTTTCTTGGAGGTTTCTAAGTGGGTGATGTCGTACTTGATTTAGATAAAATAATGATCTCTGCACCGACTTTTGTGGTTGAGTGATTTAAAATTTTGGTGTGCAAACATATTGGAAGTAGTACATGCTAAACTCTGGAATTATGTAATTACAATAATGTAAGTTCATATCCAAGTTACAAACGTTAATTCACTATATGAAAAGTGAAAGGGTGATATGGAATACAAATAATCATGAAGGTTTCTATAATAAATCATGGAATGATAACCATGTTATTTCTACACTAGTTTTATCCCACAAATAGCAATTTGTATTTTTTTGACATTTATCTATTAAAAATAATTAATGATGATTGTGTCTTTACTATTATAGGATTGTTACAATATGGGAGGAGGAGGTGGAGGTGGTGGCAACATGGGAATAGTTGGAGGTGTTGGGTTTGGCTGCATATAATAAGTGGAAGATTCATCACATGGGTGTGTAGACAACTTTCTTGAAAGGAGACTTGAAAGAGAATGTTTGCATGTCTTAACTAGAAGGATTTTCTATGAATGATCAAGAGCATAAGGTATGCAAGGTCATCAAGTCTTTGTATGGACTAAATCAAGCACCTCGTGCATGGTATGAAATGTTAAATAAGCATATTTTGAATATCAATTTCAAGCATTTTAATCTTGATGATGCAACTTTGTTTGTCATGAAAGTTGGAAAAATTGTTGTATATATAGTGGTGAATGTAGATGATCTTTTGCTAACAAGGAAAAAATAAACATAAATACATTGCATCCATAAAGAAATAATTGAATAAGGGTTTTGAGATGACAGATATGGGATATATTCACTACTACTTGGGTATTGAAGTAATTCAGAATCCAAAGAATGTATTCATCTCGCAAAAGTGGTACATTGGAGAACTATTGAACAAATTTGGCATAGCTAATTGTAATCCTCTCTCGACTCCAATGGAACAAAATATGAAGCTAACATCAAAAGAAGGGAATGAATTTGAGGATGTAACTAAATATAGACAACTTGTGGCGAGTCTTATCTACCTTACTACTACCAGAACGAGAAATTTATTTGTAGTTGGGATCCTTTCTTTGTTCATGCAAAAACCTTGTGAAGGACAGTGGTGCGCTACACAGAGAGTCCTAAAGTATTTGAGGGGAACTCAAGACTTTAGACTCAAATACTCTAAATTGGATGACTTCAAACTAGTTGGACACACAGATTCAAAGTTTTATGCGGATAAGGAGAATGGATTCTTTACTTCAAGATACCTCATGAGTCTTGGATCAATGATTATCTCTTGGAGATCATGAAAACATTTTTTTCCAACAAATTCCATTATAGAGGCAGAATATGTGGTTGTTGTAGAGGCGACAAAGGAGATTGTGTGTCTCAGGAATATACTAGAGGATTTGCAGGAGAAGTAGGTGAATGCTACTCCAATTTTGATTGATAACACTTATGCAATCAAGTTGGACAAGAATCCTAGATTCCATGATTGAACCAAGCATATCAACATGAAGTACCATATTATTCGACATCATGTAGAGGCCAAGACCACTCAACTTATACATTGTTCGACATGTGAGCCAATTGAAAACATCCTCACCAAAGCACCTAGAAGAGAAAAGTTCGAAAATTTTTGAAATATGTTTGGACTTACAAACACACAATCCTTGGGATTATGATATAATTGTAAAATAGTTGTAAATATTGATTTAGGGAAATATGAAAAGTCATAGGTGACTTTCAAGAGTCATTGAACCTCTTGGAAGATGAAACCAAGAGCCATCTCAATG
Source organism: Picea engelmannii (assembly GCA_009831015.1). Taxonomy (NCBI): domain Eukaryota; kingdom Viridiplantae; phylum Streptophyta; class Pinopsida; order Pinales; family Pinaceae; genus Picea; species Picea engelmannii. The sequence goes on along the minus strand of ML788575.1, from coordinate 17,376 downwards.
TATTTATGTATGACTCACATTAATAAAATCATATGTGGATTTATTGATCCGTGGAATGTCACTATTAATGTTGTATCATGAAATTGTCAATTCTAATAATTTAGATAAGGCCATGGAAGAAATTTACAAAATGAAATAGGAAATTTAAATGAAAAAATATATAATTTTTAATTTATTCATATCCATATACATATATATATATATATTTTTAAACCAACAATAAAGAACTTTAACAATGATGTTAAAAATTAAATTGACTCATACAAACATTATATTCCATGCCAAGGGTGTTACACCCATTGAAGGTTTGAGGATACTTAAAATTGTTGGAATAAGTAACTCCTACTTGTCTTATGTGTGATACTTAATCACACTAAAGGTTTTGGTTGTTATTATTATTGATAATTGGAAAGTAGGGTTTGTCTCTATGTGAATAGTTTGCTTTTAAGTTTTAGGAGGTTGTTAGATTTAGCTACGGGATAGAAAAAAGAACGAGAAGAAAATAAATAATTTTTTGAAATGATTCGCCAGATTGGTTATGAGAGATTCCCTTCAACTATTTGGCTCTTATTTTGGTGTGTGGTTGAGATATGATGTAAATAGTTTGTTAGTGTGCTAAGATAGTGTGTCTATATTAAACCAAATATATATATATATATATATATATAGGTGTACTATTACATTGGTTAAATAGAAAACTCAACATAGAGTTTTGGTGTGTGGAAACAATGTTTACTTTCCCATTTGTTTACATGGTATAAAGGATGAAGTCTTGTGAAGGAGAAGGCTTTTTGGAAGAAATGTGAATAGTATGGGGTGTCATGATTATAATCGTGACAACATAAATCAAATCATGGGTTGCCTTGTTCTGATCGACCTAATCGATACAATTGACCTGCATGTATCTTTTGGTTCTAATTCAGTGTTGTTGTTAGTGTTTGAATGCATTGGGATGTTATGCTTGTGTGTATTGGTTGTTGTGCAAACATCTAGGATGAGATCCAATGCATCACTGACATTGACTAACATGTGTACATTTGTTGTGTCAAGCAAGTTGCTTTAAATAAAAGGAGTCTAGAATTCGCAACTGTGTTATATTTGCACAAAATTAGTGTTGTAGAAATGAATGGAAAGGGATATGCCTATTTAAGATTCATTGTGTTCTTTTTTCATGCATTTATTCTAAATCCTATATAGAAAGCACTTTGGTGTAATGTAGAACAAGAAGAAATCAATGAAAAAACTTGCAACTCAAGGACTATGGTAGTAAAGGCGCATAGATCAATGGTGATCCAACTACTTAAATCCCACTGGAGAGGCACGTAGATGAGTATCGATCAATTGATATATTTGTTCTCACACCAGTAAGAGTGTGGTGGTGTGAATTGTTGTAGTTGTGATAAAGTTGAATTGCAATTTGGTTCTCCAAGTGTAAAAGATCAGTGTTCAATTTTGTTGTTTCATGGAATTGCTAATTACTGAGCATGTTATCCTGTATATCCCCATGGTAGGATCAATTGGTGAGATTTCCATGGCTAATGTGCTCCAATATAAGCCATGAGTGATCTACAACTAGTTAAATGCAGTGATTTGGATTCTACTCTATACGATTTGAATCTATTGTATTGGCAATCAAACTATGGATTGTTTGTTTCTGCAGATCATATTTCATGGGGACAAATAAATTTATACATTCGTATTCAAATAAACTCATGGGTCAAATGAGTAGATTGAGCATTATTCAGGTTGCAACTACCCATCGTGACTATTCATGATACAATCTTGTTCTTTGTGTGATGTACTCATAAGCTATGGCAATCTATTCTCTATGCAAGCATGATGCTTGTGGGAATATTAGGTATGTTGATGAAAACTTTCTTAGAATTAAGTTGTGTGAAAGGTCGAGAGAAGTGGTCATGTGATATGGAGGAGTTTCTTTTATCCTTTGATTGGTGTGAGACATAGATGCATGGTGTTGTTTGGTTGTTTTCCATAGTAATCAACAAGTTGGGTGATTTATTGTGTGTTAGAGATCCATGTATTGGAACAAAGATTGGACTTGCGGATTATAGAGGATATGGTGCTACTGGATGATAGAATCAAAGTTGTAGTAGGGAACACAGTGGTGTAGCTTTGGATGTTTAGCTTCTGAATGTGTAATAGAAGGTCTAAATATAAAAATATATAGTGTCCATTTTTCACCTATATGTGTCAAGGATAGGTAAATGGACTACAGTGCACATGTATCCATTTTTGTGTGTGTCACAATGAATGACATTGCTAAAATATTCACTAGTTGTGATACCAATAGTATGAGGATTACTTGGTGTGTTCAAGTTGATCACTTGCTTGGTATGTCCAAGTTGAGCATTAGATGGCTTGGTGTGTCCAAAATGAGATGGATAACTTGTTTGGTGTGTCCAAACTAAGATGGATAACTTGTTTGGTGTGTTCGAGTCGAATAAATGATGTCTTAGTGTGTCCAAGATGAGAACTATATTTCCCTAGTTGTAATGCATCCAAGATGGGAGGTTTGGTGTCTATAATGAATAGTTAAGTGAAATTTAACTAGAACATTTAGATGTGCGTCTTCATGCTTGGGTCCATAATTCAAACTAGCCATTCAATCTTGGTTGAGCATAGCGGTAGATAATGTAGATCCATATGGCATAGTTAAGTTGAGTCTCTAAAATGACCAACTATTGTATTTCCCTGAAGGGGGAGTTTTTTCAACCATATAAGCAATATTTTTTGTTGATGTTTTTGTAGCGGCAAGAGGTATTTCCTCCTAGAAAAATTTTCTTAGAGAGGAAGATTCCAATAAGTCAAAAGAAGATCATTTAATAGTTGAAGAACACCCCGGAATAGAAGTTGGTCTACAAGAAAATAATAAAGTGGAAATAGAATTTCCAAGAAGAGAATTCAACACACAAGAAAATAATAAAGTGGAAATAGAATTTCCAGGAAGAGAAGTCGGCCCCAACTAAGTGACTTGAAGGCTATAAGTAAAGGTGATGCCTTGTTCATTTTAACACACACTCAATCATCTCATCATCTTAGCTAATAAGGAAAATAAGGCACAAGTTTTAGGTATCCCTAGGAGACATAGAAACTAGGGTTCTTGGTGGTTTCTCTTGTGCGCTACCTCTAGAAGAGTTGTGCTAGGATTGTGACACAGTTGTCTACCCTCGCTAAGGTTTGATAAGGAGACAATATAAGTTATTGTTATCATGGTTTCTTCATTAATGGTTTTTCTCTTGTGAATAGAGCTTGTTCATGGCTGTATTGCATTATCAAAAAGATTATCTCTAAGAAAAGTTGGTTGGGTTTTTCCCAAGATAATCTTTGTGTCTTCTTGTGCGTGTCTATCTGCTTTTAGATCCTACTTATATTTTCTGTATATGATTGTTCAATGTTAAAAGAAGATCAAAATACTCTGGTAAATCTATTGCTACTGAAAATGCAATAAAATCTAACATGGTATTAGAGTAGGTTACCTTTAGAACAGTCTAATCATTGGATGAAATATCATGAGAAAAAATGGAAGGCCGCAGTGTTGAGATTTTCCACTACAATTTTTTTTTGTCAAGCTCATTGAGAAATTTATTGAAGGACACTGAGATTAATTTTTCCATAGATGAACTCTCCCTATCCTAGTGCACGTCCTGGTGGTCTCAAATTACAACTTGGTGAAAATTGAAATTTCTCACTACAGTTGCCAGTTGTCAGTTGCAATTGCAGTTGCCATTTCGAATTGCAGTTGTGAGTTACATATTCATTTCTAGTCGTATTTACAGTTGCAGTTTCCAGTTGTATTTGTAGTTGCCAGTTTCCATTTTCTAGTTGCGCAAAGTTTGATATTAGAAGACAAGCTGGATGGTGCTACAAATTTTAGAGGTACGCACTTGTATATAAGTTATATCATGAGGATTTTTGCAGGATATGTACACTTGGAAAAAGGACAGTTATTCAAGCATTAACATTCGATCCAAAGGGATCATATATCTAGTGCACTCAGAGGAAGCTCAAGAGTTGGATGAAGTAGTGGTGATTTCTCCTACAATATATCAAAACTTGAAATCAAATGGGACAGTAGTAGTTAAGACTTTAGGTTCCAGGTTTGATTTATGTATCTTGATTTGCTTTATATCAGGTTTAATATTTGTTGCATCTCAATAAAATGTTGTATCTGTTATCACTCCAGGAAACTCTCCTAGGCTGTAAGTCGGAGATGCCTGGTAACTAACTCTTTTTGGGAAATATTTTCTTAATAATTGATGTGGTTTTTTGGATCAAGATGAATATCTAGGGACTGGACTGTGTGTTCAAGACTGTCTAGAAATATAAAATCTCACAAGGCCTTCTAGTAATGCAGTCAGACAAGGTTTGATTAAATAGAGGAGAAAATAGCTATTGAACCAGATGATACTCATATAAAACAAGCACAATGGGTTTAATAACTAAGGAAATAACTTATGATTATCAACTTAATCAATCAATTAGTGAGATGAAAATCACATGCAGATTGAATGAGCATCAATAAAGAGCCTTCACTCATAAGATATCAGAGAACATAAAAGAAAATCTGACAACACAACTGAAGGAAGCTTGCAATTTTTCATATAATAAGAATAGGTCTCTCTTACAGTAGCAGCATGTAGAACCCAAAATCGAACCCTAATTTCATATCAAAAATAGGCATTTATAGCCTCTTACAAACAGTTCTACAGATCCTAAAAACATGGATCTGTATTTAATAAAGACAACTCAATTCTATCTAAACAACTTTAAAATAAAGTCTTTAACAACTAAACTTAAAAGTCGAACTGTCTTCAATCTCCAAAATCGCCATCTACATCCTTCAACTCCTGATATCTGCAATGAAGTGAAGAATAGCAGGACACCTGTCTTTGACAGTTGGATCTCCCAATGTTCATGGTCGATTTTTGAGGAAATGGTTTTGCATTTGTTACCAAAATTCTCTCGAACCTCTGATGCTGAACCCTTTGCATGCGATCTGATAGCCCACTGATACACTGGAGCCCCTTCAAAACCTGTTTGGAATGAACTGTTGTGTCTTTGGCTTCAAAAATTACTTTCCCAACTTTCCACAGCGCAATCGTTTAATTTTTCGCGGGTTAGTTGTTGAAAGCCATCATTTTCCACAGCTAATGGGTCATAAAATGATAGCTTTGCGCTGGTGAAAGTCTCGATTGCGCTCAAAATGAGTTTTCACCTCCAAAATTTCGATTTCATCAAAATTTAGTGTGTTCCAGATTTTTCACCTTGCATATTAACGGCGACTTGAGCGAGAACCTTCAGATCTGGATGAGATTTTTGCCTCAGTTTTTGTTTCAACCTCCTTATCTGCCTTTTGAGGCGTTTGGCAAGCCACCACAAGCTGTTGTAGTCTTTGGTGAGTTTTTTCTTCCTCTTCTTCTCTCTAACACTTTCCTTAGCCAATCTTTCAAACGCAACATTGGTCTTGGCGAAGTTATCAGACAACTTCTTATGCCTTTCTTTAATCACCCGCTCCAAGACCTCTTGCTGAGCTATGACCTCTTTCAAATGCTTGATTTTCTTAGACTTCTTTGACTTGGAGTTTTTCGATGTTTCTCCCTGTTCTGTCTGATTGAAGGTTTCATAGTTCTGTGCACACTCAGCTGACTCCTCAGGACTCTTGGTGACAGGGCATTGATCTTGCTGCTCTGATTCTAAATCTGAATAGGGCAAGTTTAGTATATTGGTTCTCTTCCATGTACTTTTCTCTATAGGATACTCTGTGTTTTGCTCTTTGGTCTGTTCTGTGGTCTGCTCAAAGTTTAACTTTCTCTTCAACCTGTGAGGCTTCATTCCAGATATTTTGTCTTCTGGAGGTCCTGGCAAGGTCCTTCTTTTTCTTGAACTGCTTTGAGGAGATGAGTGTTTCTTTGAACCCTTCCCCTGTTCATTTGCAATATGGTTCTGTGTTTCAAAACCTTCCCAGAATAGAAAATTCTCCCAGCTCCTTCCCTGTTGTTTCAATTCCTCTAGGATAATCAATTTTATGAGGCCGAAGTGACACAGAGTAGTTTTTATGTTCAAGGGTTGAGCTCTAATCTTCTTGCAAACCTTAGTCAAACTTTTATGTAGGAAATAAGGCAAATTAAGAGGGGTCTTGCCTGTGAAATGATCCAAGAGTTTGAAGTGGTACATCATAAGTTTATCATACCTGCCCTCCGAGGTAATGTACAATTGGATACCTCTGAACAGCTCCTGCCATTCTTCGTTTAGATAAGAAACTAGCATACCTTTTTTCCATGCCTTGTGCTTGTACCCCTCTTTCAAATAAACTCTGAAATCCAATTTTTTGGGAGCGGTGGTTTTAAACCAGTTCTGACCGGTTCTTGGTAGGCCTGTTGCTGCATCAATGGTAGCTTCATCTACCACAATCTCCATGGACCCGACGCAAGCCTTGTTCCCATCGAAAGTCTTGGCAAAGGCTTCTGCTGTAGACTGGTGGCAACCGACTTGCAACCTTTCCACGGATTCAATACACCCTGCATTCGAAAAATGTCTCTGGACTTCGGGGTGTGTCTGTAAAAAGGACAGGCTATCCAGCTCTCTCTTGAGTAGAGCACCACTGCATTTTCTCACCATTATGTAACTCGAAGATCCTGACAATTTGTAACCCCTGCAACTGCTGGTCGAGCCGAGGTTCTGTGCTGTTGAAAGCACTTCGGGAATCGGCTCTTGTTTTAAAACATTTGAAACTTTGACAAGCCTCTGCGAACAGGGTATGATATGGAAACAATGACTTGATTTGATGCTTATCATGCCGACAATACATCCTTTGTACCCGCACCACTGCATTCGAGCTTGACATCCCTGATGCCATGATTATGGAACGTGATTTTATGAGCCGAATTAGTGTCACGATCCTATTCTGACGTGCAGAATTGCGTTTCCATCATTACCCACTCTTATCAGCGCATCATTTGGATTTTCCTGACGTGGGATGATCATATCATCATTTCCTTCGGACGTGGATATCACGCACGTGATTCCCGCTTTCTTCAACCAACGACCTGTGGAAAACGCCCATGTTAGCTGTTCATACTTGCCGCTTTCACCAGCGCATGACCCTATGGAAAACCCCGGTTAGTTGTTGAAAGTCTTCACTTTCCTCAGCGCGTGACCTTTTAAGAATTGCTCCTTAGCTGCGGAAAGTTTTCACTTTCACCAGCGCGCGACCTTGTAAAAACCGCTCCATAGCTGCGGAAAGTATGCACTTTCAACAGCGCACGACCCGCGAAACTGATTGTTGGACTTTTTGAAATTCACCACTTTCAACAGCGCACAGACTTATGAGAAGCGCTCCTTAGCTGCTGAAAGTCACCACTTTCCACAACTAACACTTAACTTTTGGACACACGTTAGCTGCTGAAAGTGAATTATGCAAATTTTGAAAAGAACACTTTATGGATCATATTATTTTCTAAGACGAAAACCGAAACCTAAGTTTTGCAACTATAGAAACTCAAAAATGACTTGAGGTTACAACCTATCACCTAAGAAAGCAAATAAATCCACCAATTTATTTGAGGAGTTAACAGTATCAATGACAATAGCCTTTAAAGTCTTATTACTTCCAAGTACTATTGTTATGATCATTATGCAAATGCTCTTTGTTTAGTACTACTGATGCACTTGTTTGCAAGATGAAATTAATCTCCTTTAGGAGATGTTCTTGTTTTGTCTTTGTCCCAGGCAAGTTACCTTGTAAATTCCATGGAGGTTACCGTGGAGATGTTCTTGTTTTGTTCTTTTTCTGGGTAGGTTATCATGGAGGAGTTATTGGTAACAACACTAGATAAGTATTGTTCTTGTTCTTTTTATTGTTCTAGACATGTTACAAGTGATATCTCTGAGAGGGAACTATAGTGATGGTTGCAGGTGGCAATATATTAGATGGCCTCTAGTTTGATACATTGAGCAAACTATTCAAACAAGAAGTGGTGTACATGACAATATACATCCATGTACTGAAAGAGAAAAGGACGAAGCTAGAACCTTCTAGAAAGAAGGGTACTTTTCTGTGATACAAAGTGTCTCATATGGAGATTAATAGTGAGGAGGAGGAGGCTCTGAAGGATGACCATACAGTTCCCTCAATTCTAGTTGATTATCCTTCATACCATGAGGAGGAGAGTCAACAGAACTAGTGGATCTACCTAGAGATTTTGAGGTGACTAGGAAGAGGCCAACATGACCTCGTGACACTTTGCATGATGTAGTGGGGCATGCAACTCCCCGTGATACTTTTAGGGAGAGAAAAATACCTCAAATATTCTCGAGTTATATGGAATTGTTGAGCCACATCATGAGAATGAGAATATGGCTCCACCTGTGGTGAGGTATGTGGGTCCACCAAGGACCAACTTAGATGGATCTAGAGTTCAGACAGAATCATCCCTCGGGATTCAGTAGGGAGGATCATCCTCCCAAGACAGTTCATAGGAGATCAAAATTCAGAGGATGTCAACAATGTAGAGGGAGAATATGACTCCAAATATTGTACATAATCAAAGGGAGTCACGTTCTAGAGAGAGAAAGACACCACACAAGCTTTCCAACTATGTGGTGCAAATGAGTAAGATCATTGATTCAAAACCTTCCACTTATGAGGAAGTTGTGAAGCAACAAGTGTGGAAGGATGCTATGATGGAAGAGTATCAATCCATCATGAAGAATGATGTGTGGGAAGTGGTTCTGAGACTATAAGGAAAGTTAGTAGTGACTTCCAAGTGGATCTACAAGATCAAGCATGCCGCAAAAGACAACATAGAGAAGTACAAAACTAGATTTGTGGCTAGAGAATTTTCCTAGAAAGAGGGATAAGATTATGACAATACATTTTCTCCAGTATCTAGGTACACTTCTATTAGATCTATTATTTCTATTGCTTCTGTTATGGGCTAGAAATTACACTAGATGGACGTAAATACTATTTTCTTGAATGGTGTAATTGAAGAAAAAGTGTACATAGAGAAACCACAAGGTTTTGTGATCTTTGGGAAGGAGTCCCATGTTTTTAAATTGAATAAAGCTTTGTACAGGCTTAAGAAGGCACCTAGGGCATGGTATTCCATAATAGACAGTTATTTGATGAGCTTAGGGTTTACCAAGAGTGATGCAGATCCCAACCTTTACTACAAGGTTGAATATGGTTTCCCCTTGATATTGGTAATATATGTGGAAGTCCTATTTCTTACAGGGGATGAGAAGCTCATAGATGGGTGCAAGAGGGATCTCACTTCATAGTTCGAAATGAAGGATCTGGGGTCGATGCACTATTTCTTGAGATTGGAGGTGTGGCAGAGACCATATGAGATCTTCCTTAGCCAAAGAAACTATGAAGTTGAGATCCTGCAGAGATTCAGGATGATGGACTGCAAGTCCATGACCACACCTATGGTTACGAATCTAAATCTCTTGAGTGATTCTTCTTGAGATTTGGTTGATCCCACGATGTACAGACAATTGATCGAGTCCTTGATGTACCAGGTTAACACTAGGTTGGATATATGCTTTGCAATGAACACATTGAGTTAGTACATGGTTGAGCCTAGACATGTACATTTGGTAGCAAAAAATCATGTATTGAAGTACCTGCATGGTACGATTGGATATGGGCTCATATATGTCTTAGACGGTGAAGTAAAGATGCAAGGTTATATAGACTCTGACTAGGCAGTGAGTGCAGTGGACAAGAAAAGAACATCAGGATGTTTCTTCAGTTTGGGATCATGTATGATATCATGGTTGAGTAGAAAACATTCGTTGGTGGAACTCAGTACAATCGAGGCAGAATATATATTAGCTAGTGTTGGAAACCATGAAGCAGTGTGGCTTCAAAAGTTGCTTGCAGGGTTTTTGATCTAGAGTTGGAGCCAACTTTGATATACTGTGATAATCAAAGTTGTGTGAAGATTTCATAGAATCCATTCTTTCACGACAAGTCAAAGAATATGGAGATCAAATACCATTTCATTCAAAACATGGTGCCAAAATGAGTAGTTGAACTTTGGTACATATCCAAAGATGAGAAGATAGCAAACATTATCATCAAGCCTCTATCTAGAGTAAAGTATGAGTACTTCAAAGACAAGATTGGAGTGATGCAAAATGTCCACCCTCATTGAGATGGAGTTGTGATGTTTCTCCTATAGTGCGAAGATACTCTCCCTTTGGCCAAGGGATTCCCAGATCAGTCATGTGAAGTGACTGAGGGAGTGATGAATGGCCTGGTACAATTCTTGACTAAGCCATGTGAAGTGGCTAGGTGTGATTGGGACTTGTAACTTGGTCTTTCCTACACCATGTGAAGTGGCTAGGTGTGATTGGGACCATGGCGTAGCCTTGCCTAAGCCATGTGAAGTGGATAGGTGTGAATGAGGCTATAGTGGTAGTATTTCCCATACCATGTGAAGTGGATGGGTGTGATTGGGTCTACTAGTAGAGGAGAAACATTATAGATACTTGCAGCGTAGTCTGTAGACTATGGTGGTAGTATTTCCCATGCCATGTGAAGTGGATGGGTGTGATTAGGAATACTAGAGGAGAACATCATTGAAGAATACCTCCCTCGCTAAGAAGGAGTGTTGACGTTTTTGTAGCAGCGAGAGGTATTTCCTCCTAGACAAATTTTCTTGGAGAGGAAGATTCCAAGAAGTCAAAGGAAGATCATTGAATAATTGAATAACACCCCGGAAGAGAAGTCATCTCATAGGAAAATAACAAAGTGGAAACAGAATTTCTAGGAAGAGAAGTTGGCCCACAGGAAAATAATAATGTGGAAATAAAATTTCCAGGAAGAGAATTCAGCCCCAACTAAGTGACTTGAAGACTATAATTAAAGGTGACACCTTGCTCATTTTAACACACACTCACTCATCTCATCATCTTAGCGAAGAAGGAAAAGGAGGCGCAAGTCTGAGGAAACCCTAGGAGACGCAACAACTAGGGTTCTTGGTGGTTTCTCTTGCGTGCTACCTCTAGAAGAGTTGCTCTAAGGTTGTGACACAATTGTCTACCCTCGCTAGGGTTTTATAAGGAGAACATATAAGTTCTTGTTATCAAGGTTTCTTCATTACTGGTTTTTCTCTTGTGAATAGAGCTTGTTTATGGTTGTATTTTTTTATCAAAAAGATTCTCTCTAAGAAAAGTCGGTTGGGTTTTTCCCAGGATAAATCTTTGTGTCTTCTTGTGCTTGTCTATTTGCTTCTAGATCTTGCTTATATTTTGAGTGTATGATTATTGATTGTTAAAAGAAGATCAAAATACTCTGGAAAATCTATTGCAACTGAAAATCTAAGAAAATCTAACATTTTTAACACTTGGAGTATTGGGTCGTGCATTGATTGAATGCACTATGAGTGGACCATATGTTGTTTGTGGACTCAAGGTGACATTATCAAACCAAAAATATGTATATAAGTTGTTGCATGTGTAAGAATGGGGTAAGACTCAAGGGACATGTGTCAACCAAGAGTGGATGCATTTGTTGCATTGGTTGGAATGTTGATGGAATTGGTTGCACATCCAAGGGGACTTCATCAAGAAGTTGAATGAACCATGTACTTGAAGGGCATTCTATTAGATTGGTAGTTGCAGCACTTAAGTAACCATGTATTCTAGTCGATGAATGTTAATTTATATGGAATTCTACAAATTGATGATTTCTAGAAGAAGAAAATCCCTCGTTGCAACAAAAGACAAACTTTGTTGATAAGGAGCATCTTCAGTTTCTAGGTGACCATGTGTCGCAGGGGACTAGATATTGATTAAAACTTACCCGACAGAGATTCAGACAAGTACTTGTTAAGGGAGACTATTGGAACGAGTAACTCCTACTTGTCTTGTCGTTGTTGTTATTATTATTGATCATTCTAAACTAGATTTTATCTCTACGTGAATTGTTTGCTTCTAAGTTTTAAGAAGTTGCTAAATCTAGTTGGATATGAAAGATTCTCTTCAATTAATGGACTCCTATTTTGGTGTGTGGTAGATATATTCTCTCAACAATTTGTTAGTGTGTTAAGATAATCTTTCTATCTTAAAGCAAAGATTAATGTATTTATGTATAGTATTACATTGATTAAATAAAACACTCAACACATAGTTTGGGTGTGTAGAAATTACAAAAATCTAAGTAAACTTCACATGTTCAACCAACACATGGGTATCTCCAAAGCTATCCAACAAGGATTTTGGAGTGCATAACATTTTATGATCCTATGATTTGATATAAAACTATCCATACAAATAAGGAATGAGTTACAAATAAAGGAATAAAAAACTCATATCATTAAATTCTTACAATAAAGAGTCAAATCCATACCATACAAATAAAGGAAGGAGAAACATCATTATTCTTACAGTAAAGAGTCACAATTTGGTTGGTGGTGCCCAACATCAACACTAATAACATTAAAGGCAATGTAATTTGCCTTTCTCCTAAATATAAATCATAACACACACTGAAAACATATCACCATGCGAGTTCCATTTCCATTTCCACGCACTAATTGCTGCACAAACATACTTAAATACTTCAACATACTACTGATACCCCCAAATTAGGATCTTATTCTATCCCTTAACACATATACCAGTTATTATTACATGATGGTGCAGGGATCTCGTTTATCATCGCTATACGCATACCAAACAGGAGGATAAGGCGGGCATGGAGGACATGGATAAGGCGAGCATGGAGGACATGGATAAGGCGAGCATGGAGGAGGGCAGTTTTCTGGTTTGCATGGAGAAGGCGAACATCGAGGATAACACTTTTCTTGTCTGCATGGAGAAGGCGAACGTGGAGGACAACACTTTTCTGGTTTGCATGAACAAACCGAGCATAGAGAAAAACCCCGTATCTCGCACACAATGTGACATTTCTGTATGGGAGGGGGAGGTGGAGGTGGAGGTGGCGGCGGCGGCGGCGAAGGCACGATCACGGGCCCGGCGTAGATCAATTCAGCGCACTTGAATTTCTTTTTGAGACAATTGGCAACGCAAACGGGATCCGCGTCTCCGATCACAATCAGCTTGCCCTCCGTTATATCAAATAACACGGAGCATATTCCTGCAACCACCCAAACAGTGGTAGACATCCACAAAAACAAATTAAACCGCAAGAACACGAACGCTGGGCTTAACCCGATTATAGATTCCGGTTATTGGAGGGCCAGCCACAACCGATTTTGTGGCTGCCCTCTGATTACCCTACAATCAGGTTAAGGATGGCGCGACACGATTAATTAGTTACCTTCGATTGCCGTGACACAATGCAAGGAAACCTTCATGCATTTATAGCAATTTTTCACGTGCAACAACATCTCAACTTTCTGCAGATGAATCAGCATGTCAGCAATAACAACAGAGAATCGAAGAACCCTAGGCCTCATTACTACAAACACATCGGTACTTACATTCGCCATTTTCTGAAAACTGGTGCAGAAAGGAGCAGGAGCCTCATAATCCTCCGCAGAGATCTGACGAATTATACGACTAGAAGGGCTCCCAAACAAAACCCAAAGTTCTCCATATACAAACTGTTAAGGGACGAATGAGCTTTTTTTGGGGGCATAAAACAGCATGTGCTCAAACAACGCTCAATCAACCAAACCAGGCGAGACTGTGGACTACAATCTATCATACCAGATATATATAGAGAGAGTGTTCCATCATATCTGACGAATATAACCTTCCCCAGATATCTGATGAATTATAGCTACGAATTGTATGAGTAGAAGGGCTCCCAAACAAAACCCAAAGTTCGCCGTATACAAACCGTTAACGCAGATGGATAAATGAATAATTTTTGGGGCATAAAACAGCATGTGCTCAAACAACGCTCAACCAACCAAACCAGGCGACACTGCAATCTATCATGAGATGCACTGGGATTCTTGTTTGTTATGGTTCACATTTACATAATTTAAGAATTGAACTTGCTGTAATATAAACTTTTATCGGTCACCAAATAGAGTCAATGAACCCGGGAAAAAAAAATGGAGGAAGAATCTCTGGAAAAAAGTTGATGTTGGCTAGAAGCTAGAAGACAAGTCCAGCCTAAAAAATTCCCAAGTCCAGCCAACAGATACTTTTTACAGAGATTCTTTATCCATTTTTACAGAGATTTTTTTTCACCCAATCGCGTCAATGAATCTAAGACATAATATGGACAAATCACCGAGACATTTGACAAAGGATCTCAAAAAATATATATGTTGGCATTGAAAACACCATTATTAATAATCAGTTGAGTTTTTTTTTTTTTGGCTCGACTTGTCTGTTGTGTTTACATATATAAAATATTTGTAATATGTAACTTTTTTATGATTTCATGTGTGTGATAGCAGGTACATTGTTGGGAATCGAAATCATGACCTCTCAGCGATAGGTTGGGATCTGTGCGAATGGACCGTCGGGAGCTTTGGGAGAAGAGCTGGCCCAGTGACTAGATGGCCTGGGTGTTGGAAGGAGGGAAATGTATATATATGTTGGCTTTGAAAACACCATTATTAATAATGGTTGAGTTCTTTTTTTTTTTTTTAGCTCGACTTGTCTGTTGTGTTTACATATATAAAATATTTGTAATATGTAATTTTTTTATGATTTCATGTGTGTGATAGAAGGTACATTGTTGGGAATCGAAATCATGATCTCTCAGCGATAGGTTGGGATCTGTGCGAATGGACCGTAAGGAGTTCTGGGAGAAGAGCTGGCCCAGTGCCTATATGGCCTGGGTGCTGGAAGGAGGGAAATGGGTTCGACTAGGGTTTAAAACCTTTTGGGGGTGACCTAGAAGCTTTTAGGGTTTATGGAGGTTGTTGATGTGAACCCAGATGGTGTCTTGGCTGAAGATTAGTGGTGGAGCCAAGGGTGCCTGCTCAGACCCGATGAGGCTTATAGAAAAGAGTTAAGGTTGTATCGTAATTCTTTATTATCGGATGATGTGAGAGATGATAAGGTCGGGTTTGAGATGGAGGTTTGTTCTTTGCTTGGGACAGGTGGGGACTGTGTGAGTGGATCTACTGAAAAGAAATCCATTGAAATCATAAATGAGCTTTTTGCTCGGGAAGCGGAAAGGGGAGGTGATATGTGCGCATTAACGACCCATCTACCACCACTAACCTCGTCGAAGGGTTTGGAGGGAGAGCCTGTCTATAAGGTAGCCGAGGGGAGAAGTTCGACAGTTATTGCTACAGAGCAGGGGGTGGTGCATGAGTCTTTAGCCATTGAATCTGGGAGGAGACTTCATGATAGGACTGGTTTAAACAGTTCTGGGAAGGTAGAGGTGGAGATTGGGAGAGGAAGAAACTGTCGGGACGTTGTGGGAGGCTGCGGAAGAGAGGAGTTGGGGGCAATGGGGAAGAAGACTATAGAATCAGATGATTTGAGAAAAGTGTTTAACATAAGCAGGGGGGAGGCAATTGTGTGAACGGCTCTAAAAGTGTGGAGGGTGAAAAAACTCAAACCCACTATAACCCTCGGTTAGGATATTGGGATGAAGGAAGTTGAAACCTATACTTCACGGGGGTTGGTTGGCAAATTTGGGTACTGGGCATTGGCAACCCAAGATATACGTAGTTGGGTAGCTAATAATTGGGGTCATGTTATGGGATATTTTCCGGAGGTGTATATACTGACCAAAGGTTGGTATTGTTTTCTGTTTAAATCGTCGGAGGATGCAAAGGAGGTATTGAAAACAGTATGGTTGGTGAATAATGGAAGTCTAATGTTAAAGTGTTGGCACCGTGCTTTCAATTTGGAGAAGGATCACATACGCTACAGACACCTGTGGGTTTTGCTGCTTGGGTGCCCGCTTGTAATTTGGAGCTTGGAATCATTTAAGGAGATTGAGAATTCTATCAGAAAATTCCTATATGTTGATTCAAAGCTATTGACAGGGTCAGATAGGAGGATGGGGAAACCGCTGGTGGAAGTTGATCTAAACAATGGTCTACAAGCTGAACTAGATATTGTATGGTGTGGGAATGTGATACAATAGAGACTGAGTTATTTGGGGGTTCCTTTCAGGTGCGCAGTGTGCAAGAAAACAGGGCACCTGCAACATCAGTGCAATGGTCTCAAAATGAAATCGATGCCAAAATGGGATGATGAGGAAAAAAAAAAGGAACTGTCTATATAACTTGCATTCACCAATTCAACTCTTGAAGAATGGAGAGAAACAATGCTATCTACGGGCTCGGATAACGACACAGGGAATGGTAAGTCAAACCTACCATGTTCTAATTTTATTCCTATGCTGTCTGTTAGTGATATTATTTGGAGGAAGGATTTAGGGAAGGAGTCTTCCTTTTTAGAGAACGTTACTAACGAGAGGCTAGGGGTTGTATGGAAACATGGTTGTGAAGATATTACAAAGAGGTTAAGGGAGATGTGCAGGGAGGGATTTCAAGCAGAGTCTTTAGAAGAACCCTTTGGGAACAAGAGCCTGTTGGAAGTGAAGGGTGTAGGAAGCACCGTGGGAGGGGGGATTTCTACTCGATCGGTGGTGACTGTGCCTAAGTCAAGTGAGTTGGTGGAAGGGGGGGGGGACTACCAGTGTTGGAGGTATTTTTGATTGTGGGGGTGAGGGTTGTCCTACTGAGGAGAGGGTTGATGTAACTATTGGGTTTGTGGAAGATAGGTCTATGAGACAAATTGGGCAACCAGATGGTTTTAATGGGGGGAGGGGTAACTCTGATATTCCTATATCAACATTGAACTTGGAGCCTGGGTCTATAGGGATTGAAGGGAGTCCATATTGCACTATGTCTTTTTTGGAAAACCATGTACAAAAGACTCCTGTGAGATTGGAGGGGAGGGTTGAGCCTTCTCGTTTCAGTATACAAGATTATTTTGTTAGTGGAGTTGGTGTAGGATCTGCAGAATCATAGAGTGTTAACTGTCTGAAGTCCTCGAATGTACTCTCTGAGATAGATGAAACATTATTTAACTTTATACCTACCTATAGAGATATTCTTACCCAGTCACCTCTGTCGATTTATGTTGGGGGGGGAACCTGTACCAATGACTATATAAAAGAATGGGAAGGGTGAGATTGGAAGGCATGAGTCTGCTCAAAATTCGGTGGGAGAAGCTGCACTAATGAAGGGAGGGGTTCATGGAGGTCTGAAGAAATAATTTTCCCTTCTTAAAACTAGAAGTGCGAGGAAGTTAGGGAAAGAGAAGGAGAATTGTGCTACTACCAGTTTAAC
Organism: Picea engelmannii; assembly: GCA_009831015.1. Lineage (NCBI taxonomy): Eukaryota > Viridiplantae > Streptophyta > Pinopsida > Pinales > Pinaceae > Picea > Picea engelmannii. The sequence goes on along the minus strand of ML788575.1, from coordinate 100 downwards.
GATGATTGATGGACCTAGGGCGCTTAGAGCTAAGAAATCCCTGGAAAGGGTTAAAAAATGATTGTTGCAACTCTAAATGTTAGGGGAGTGGGGGGCACTT